>VXAC01006012.1:0-10353 GCA_013399225.1 Rhipidura dahli
GCTGTAATGCAGATAAGATAAAAATAAACAACGACAAGATTCAGGCATTCAGCCTTTGCGCTTCTCTATCTGTGACACCAGCACGAACAAAATTTCCTGAGCCCATCCTGATAATGAGGCCAGGATGGACAATACTCATCAAAATTAATATTTGCTGTAGTTTCATTATATGTCTAATTATGTGTGATGATCAATGCCTAAGGTGCACAGTGCAGGTCCACAACAATCCAATTTAACATTCTGCAAAAAGGAAAAAAGTCTAAAAATGCCTGAGCGTCAGATGGCTCTCAATGTCCTTTACGTGTATATTTTAATTACTCTTTCTGACAGTGCTTGGCTGCTCTGACCCTTATTTTCCATCTTTTTGTAATGTTAAGGGAAGGCAAAGTAGGCCACCGTCATTTACAAGAACGGAAGGTGATTCATGCTCAGAAAACAGTGGCCATTTTCAAACCCTAATTCAAACCCAGGACTTCTGTACACTACTGCAATGCTAGGAATGCAATAAGTTAGTAACTTTTGCCTTTTACTTACAGCCACTTGAAGTAGGTGGAAGACCTGATGACTTACTCCCCTGCTGTTAGCCATCTAGTCTCCAATTAGATTTTATTTAGACAATGCTACTGTACTGCTCAGGAAGATAAGCAGAGCTGTAATTAGGTAAGAACCAGGTAGAGGTGATTTTTTTTTACTTTTGGAATTACATGACTCAGTCTTGCATTGTTCAGGAAGATGACTTTTTAAAGGGGTTGGGAGAGAGGTGTTAGGTTGTTTTAATTTTCCCCCCTCTACAGATCTATCTTCTAGAAAGACAGGGAGAAATCAGAAAGAAACATGAAAGAATGTATGTCTGAGTGTCTAAAAAAGGTTACGATGGAAAAAAGAATCAGTAACTTCACACAAAACCTTAAGTAACACTTAGAGCCATGCTTGCATTCTATACTATCAAATGAGATCAACCAGACAGGAAAATAAAAATACTCTATTTAAAAAAAGGTGTGGGAAGGGAGGGGGACATGGCCTGGAAGTTTACTCTAGATGTACAAAACAACTGTTTCACTATCACTATTGCTCCACAGGGCACAATTTCCACGTAAGACTTTAAAAGACTGAACAGAGACATCCAGCAACACTGGAACATGTACATCCTACTCCAGCTTTTATATTAACAGAAGCCATTCTTTAGGCAAGTTTTATCGATACATCAAATGATACAATTAAACAGATACAAAAGTCATACAGGGATCTGAAGGTTGCTGAGTTTGGAATTAACAGATGCAGTTTCTTAAGCCTTTGACTGTGTGACAAGGCTTTTTTTTTTTTGTTTTTTTGAGGAGTGGGTTTAGCATGTATCTGCTTTTGTTACCAATAAAATGCCCAATTTACACACCCCCACCCCCAAAAATCCCCAAGAACCACACAACAAAAGCCAACAAAGGTCAGGGATACAGAGCTTATTTTACTTTTCATCATTTTGTCACTCAACAGGGAACAGTAAAATATCAAGACTTCAAATTATTTCTAACTTTATTTTAAAGGGCAGTTTTTTTGGTTTTTTTTTTTTTTTAATGATTAGAACTAGCAATCAATTTTATTCTGAGGCCCACTTCTGAATCTCAGATGTCTTTTGTTGAGTGTGCCATCTTAAACTCTCCAGACTAGGGACAACTTATCTGTAAAAGAGAACACTGCAACCCAGACTTTGCTCTGAAACTAGCTTCTCATCAGGATTTTAGAAGACAACGCAGAAACGCAAACTGCTCTGTATTTCCAATTTCCCTGTAATTCCAGTGTTTACCTACCAACCATGGTCTCACCCTTTCCTTTTATCAATTCAATTCCAATTCTGCTTTTTGACTTACTTCAATGTCAGAAGACAGGTCATGGAAACTTTGTTTTTAAAATAAAACTGAAAATGTGTTTTTATTTCCAGTTCCAGTGTTATCAATCATCTGATTGATATTCACATATTTCTGCATGTATTTTCAATTCACAGTCCAGCCTACTTAAATATATTAAAAAATCAACAAAACCTCAACTGATTTTACATTCAAAACTGAAGCATTTTCTCCTATGTTAATCTCAATTCATAACTCCAGAAACATTTTATTAACAACCTTACAAGTTGTCATTCGAAGGACAGTATCTCATTCCTTGAGATACTTGATTCAAACAACTAAAAGAAAATACCTGACTCAGAATAATATCCACTGAGTTTATGTAGCTTTCTTCCAAAAAATGCAGAAATTTCAAACCATTATAGATACTTTATAGCACTGTCTTTCTCCAGCAAATCACAAAACACAGTAGAAAACAGAAGATTCAAAAGCAACGAGGAGACAAACTAATCCCAGATTTGAAGTTTCTCTCTTCGGATGCCCACACACATGTGGATGTTTATGTTATGTCCTTGAGACTACAAACAGCCAATTAAGGCAGTCTGAAACCTGCACCCAAAATGGAAAGTTGGAAGAAAAACACACAAACACAATGCATGTGAGATTGAACTTTTATTTTTCTGTTGATAAAACCCAAAGATCCCTCACAGCAGCAACAGATGCAGAAGTTACTTGCAGAAATTATACCTCCTCTTAATCTGTTTGTATACCCAAGTATGACAAGTGTGTAGGGACTGCATATTATCACAGTACAGGCACTGCTCAGTAGTAACAGAGATCAAGTTTCTTGGAGTATTTTAATCAACCCTTTCCTCATTATGAAAGGGTTCTTGTAGTATCAAAGACGATTATTAGATGATTATTATTAGTTGTCTGTTATTGATTTTTTAATTGTAATTTAAAAACATTTTAGCAACTTCTATGTGTACTATGTAGTAGTTGACAAACCATAACCAAATGCTACACTTCAGAATGAAAATGCTGCTGCACTTAGCAGCTCTTGCTGCACTAAAGTAAATATTTCATTGGAGTAACAAAACACACCTCTCGTTCAGTAATACAAGGGATACGGTTTGTAAAATGAACATTCCTATCTTGTACCCATACCTTTCTGTAATATATACATATTTATATATTGCTCTAAAACATATCTCTACTAATTAACAATTAAATTAAAACACATCCACAATAGGTCTAACTAGTGATTTTGGTCTCAATACTTTAAACATTAGTTGTTCCATAAAAATATACAGTTCAAAAACATGGTTGTATCAGTTACATGAGGCCTTTTGAAAGAGGCCTATGACATAAAACCAACCATGCAATTCAGTGCTCAATGTAACCTAACTGATAAATATTTATACTGCATTTTCAAATTACCGGTATCTTCCAAATTTCTCTTTGCAGGCTTACCATGCTTACATACATGCAGAACGCAATCACATTTCTCACTTGCCCATAGCAATCACATTTTTTTCTTTTCAAATAGATCAACTGACAAAGCACAAGCTTCAAGGTGTCATTTTTAGATTATCAACCTTTTACTTTCTTTCACATAATGCTTCATGTGAAATAAGACTAGGGATTAGCCATGTAGCAAGAACAGCACTTTTCAGTTTAAGCCTCTAAAAATCAAATTACTAACAGTTAATTATTATTTACTCATAGCTGCCATATGAGTGAACTGACACCCAGTAGACAATGAAGCTAATTCTTCAAAAGGTGAGGTTAAAAAAAAACCAACCTAAACCCCAAACCTAAACTAAACAAGTACAGCATCAAACCTGGTTGATTCCAAAAAGTGGATCTCTATCCAGAAATTTTCAAAATGCTACACAAAACCCATGCCACCATCAAGCATACATGAGATAAGACATTATAATTGTTTATAGATGGAGATGTCCTTATTTAGCAATGGTGATGTAGTACTTGCGTAGTACAAACAAGAATCTGCCAAGTCAGAAGCAGTCAGTAATAAAGCCCCAGAGGAGTTCACACGTCACAGTAACCTGGCATATAAGACTAAGAACATTTTACTCTTCTAACAATAACAATCAGTAATTTAGGTACTAACAATTCCAAACCCAATACATTCAATATGTAAATAAGACTACAATAAAAGATACTAAAAAGACAAGGATGGTATGACAATTAAGATGAATAATTCTTTTAAACAGCAGAAAGTCAGGGAAACATCTGGAATTCTTTTGCACTGCATTTATATATCTTCTGTTTCTCAATATAAAAATACATCTAGAGAGTCAATCCAGAACTGCATACAGCAAGCATGTTTTTCCCTTTAACTGCTTTAAAATTAGTTCAAAATAATGTAAATTACAGGAATGATTGTTGCAAATTTGTAAATGTTGGCTATTACAACATCCTTATATGAGAACATCAACTGTAAATTATTTACAGGAGAGGTAATACAATTTCCAGAGTACTGAATTATACAATTTAGCGGAAGTGTAAAAACAATATACTCACCAAAAACGTTACAAAATCTGGTATCATTATCAGCTACACAGTAGATTGTGATTAGGTTTTGTAGTTGACATACAACATATTCTTAAGAAAAGTGCCAAAATTCTGCTACATAAGAATCTTTTTTCAAAAATCAGTCAGCAAAACCCCCTGCAGATTCTATGGTAAGTAATGTCAAAACAGGAAAAAAAGAATGCTGATTGTACAACTATGTCTTATTAAATGCTTTTGAAACATCTGTAAATTCACTTTCTTGCTTAAAAGTCTGACCAGAGGCTTATTTAAAAAATCAACAGAAATACCACCATATATGCTTTTCCAGGGCATTTTGGGCCATTCTAAACCTACGCATTCCTCCTAAACCGTGAAACACAAGGAGACTGAAAACATTCCAAAACTGGCTGAACTGCTCGGGATTGTTGTGATCAGTGGTCAAACATCCTTCCAGATGCCAGTCACTACCAGTGCACCCCAGAGCCTGCACTTCGTGGTCCATATTCTTGTATGTTTTCATTAACAACCCAAGGGATGGGATAGATCACACTCAGCAAACCATTCAAAGGGACCTCAGCAGGCTGGAGAAATGCACAAACGAGTCTCATCAAGTTCAGCAAAGAAAAGTGCAAAGTCCTACACTGGGGGGAATAACTGCCTCCACCAGTACAGACTGGGGGACTGACCAGCTGTAAATCAGCCTTGCAGAGAACAAGAGCAAGCCAAGAGCCACCACATGCCCTTGCAGCAAAGAAGCCCAACAGTCTCCTGGTCTACACTGGAAAGAGCACTGCCAGCAAGGGAGGGCATTCTTTCACTCTGCTCAGTCCTTGTGAGATGCAACTCAAGTGCTGGGCACAGTTTTGGGCTCCCCAGTCCAATACAGAAATGAGCATACGAGAATGAATCCAGTTAAGGGCCACAAAGGTGATTAAGTGATTGGAGCATCCTACAGACAAGGAGAAGTTGAGACAACTGAGATTGTCTCTCTTGCCTGGAGAAGAAAAAGCTCAGGTGATCTTACCAACCTGTGTAAATACCTGAAAGGGAGGAGTAAAGGAAGAGCCCAACCCTTTCCAGTAAATCTCATGACTGGACAAGAGGCAACAGGCACAAGGGGAAATACCAGAAGCTCTACTTAAACATAGGAATGGATCTCCATAGTGTAAGGGAGAGCAAAACACTAGAACAGACTGTCCAGAGATCTTCTGGAGTCTCCATCTTTAGAGATGTTTAAAAAATCAGCTTGTCACACTCCTGAGCAACCTGCTCTAGCTGGCCCTCCTCTGAGCTGGACAATGGGGAATGGACTAGATCTAGTCCCTCCAACTTCAATTATTCCACGATTCTATGAAAAGGACAGGGTCTTACGACAGGCATTAGATCAACTGAGTCACAAAGAAACTGTAAAATGTAAAAGGAATATATATTTTCTCTTTAAGTTATTGCATACAGTGTTAATTTTGCTGCCTTCGTTTTGCCGATCTCATTTTTTCAAATCTTGACTCCATTTCTTCAAGGACTTTTGGTGTGTATCGCACCACTAATTTAACCTTTCCTTGAGCTGCCTTCAGCAGTTCTACTGCTTTTTCATGATGTTCACCTTCAACACTCTGTAAAGTATAAACCATTTAGTATTAGTAAAGACACAAACTGAAAACAGATTTTTTTTTTGTACAATTCTATATAAACAAATATATTTATGCATTTATTTATATGTACTCTGTTTTCAAGACTGCATAAGGACAATGCCACACAATTTCAGGACTTATGTTTCAGCAAACAAGTGATGTGATGATAAAAATGCTAATTAGCATTAGCAAAAGAATAGTGCAAAAATCTTGTTTAGGTTTCTGCTGAACAATTAAATTCTGCAATGATAACCTTAGTCAATTATGAAATTACACTTAAGAAAAAAAACTTCAGGAGAATACTTACTTAAAACTTAATACTGATTTTCTTCTTTTGCATGCCATTTAAATTTAGCAATCACCCTCAATTTGGTTAATAAGTTGCCACAGATAACTGCAAGATAGCTGCCTTCTTGATGTTACCCTGCACCACAACAAGGTAAAACAGTGCATACTGGGCACTTGCAATGGAGCAACTAACATGTAGGGTGTTGCTAATCGTAGTGCTCCACATCTCTCAGTAAACACAAGACATCCAAGTTAATTTCCTCCAAACTGATTAAGAATAGCCAACTCAGGAAGACCAGAATAAAAATGCTTTCCCAAAACAGCTCTCAGAATTTCTTAGAATTATATTATTCATCTAATTACAATTTTTAAGCAATGGTTCTCAAAAGCTGCATCCAAATACACATTCTGGGACAGCAAATGTTTTATCAGCAAAACTTATTTCTCCCAAACTTATCAAACACAATGACAGGACTACTCCAAGCCTACCTCCCACTGGTGCTATTAGAAGCTAGAAGGCAGGTGATGTACCTGTTGATTGGAGGGTTTCCCCGTTACTATAACGTTACTTACAGAAAGAAAAACAACAGTTAAAAAAAACCCGAGTTATTTCTCTTCTATCAGACTTAGACAACACATACATTTGAATGTTTCAATTTTAGTTATTCAAGTGGATGTGTAGGCTGTTCTGTTTAAAAAGGGTAATGAAAGGTTTGTAGAATTCTGTTTAATTGTATCAAAACACCTAAAATTCTGGAGTACACTCAAGATCTCCCATCTGAAAAAAAATAAACTTGTTTTTCAGTCATATTCCCTGCAGTCTTGGCAGTGGCATTTTTTATTAATATTAAAGTATAAATTACAATCACAATCCCAAATGCTTGTCATGTATTATGATGACAGGATTCCATCTATAAATACCAGACACCAATGATTTTTCTGAGACTATATTAGCATTCTTAGCAGCAATTTATGCACTCACTGCATTCTTACAAAGGCTATATATATTTATACATCTGCATGCACACACAGAGTCACTGTTAGCTGTACCAACTGCCTGATGATCAGGTTCAGTTTTGGGTGGAGTGGTGGCATTGTCGTCTTTCAGAGAGTCTGTGGGTGAGGAAGGACTCATCTGAAGACAATTTTGCACTAGCCCTTCAATGCTTCCCAATAACAGAAAGCTAAGGCAAGGACAGTTGCATCACCACAGCTATGATTTCTCTTATGTCTCTTGAAAAGGACAGCTGGACTCCCAGGTAATGGTCAGGAGCCAAGTATGTCAGAGATTTGTGCTAGCCAGGAATTCCTAGAGTACAGACACCCAGTATCTGCACACAGTCAGTATTCCTTCCATGTGTCAAAAACCCCCAGAATCTATTCCAACCCTCGGTCTTGAAATAAAATTTGGTTTACAGGTGTAATGATGAGAATATTAATTTTAAGCCTGCATAGAGCCTCTCTGGAAATAAAAGCAAGTATTTGGGAGATATTTACATGCATTTCACTGAAAGCTGTCTCAGGTCAGAGCCTGCTCATAACCTCCTCTTTCCAGCCTCCATTTGTTTTACTTTTTGTATTGTTAATTCTTCAGAAGATACTAAAAAAAAAATCCACATCAGCACTTTAGACATATACTTCTTAAAATACAGTTAAAAAGCCCGCTTCTGGAACTCATTATAGTTAACTGGAAGGTAAAAAAATAACCATACAAGGTAACACCACTTTGTAGCTCCATCTCATTACAGCTTTCATCATGCAGTAGCATTTTTACTGGGAAAAAAGAGAATCTGGTCAGCCAAAAGCAACACAGCATAATTTACTACTTACCTTAGATGGTGCAGAAAACTCATTTAGTAAAAGTCTGCATTGTGAAACTTCGATGAAAAAGGAAGGCAGTTTGTATTTCACGAATTCTTTGACTACATTTATATAACCCATCAGAATCTGAAATACTGACATAGACAGTACAGATCCTTTTTGAGACAGATAACCAAAGCATAGTCCTAAAACTCTCAATGCACACAACTCTACAGACACCTAAGCAAATTGGTTTTGTGAGGACAAAAAGGAAGTATTTTGCCAAGATCAGTAGACAACAACGAGCTTGTGCCATGTGCATTCACTGTGCCCCCTCAAGTGGAAACAAGTAGTTACTGCTACATAAAGAGAAGAGAAAACCAGTTCCTACCACTCCGTTTACAGAGAGCAGCTGGTCTCCACGTTTCAGGCCTCCATGTCTGTCAGCTATACCTCCAGGGATAATTCGAGAGATATAAATTGGAGAATTCTGTTCTTTGCCTCCCATAATGTTGAATCCAAGACCTTCTTCGGTTTTGGGCAGTTCAACCACTCTAGGATGAGAATGACCTTCACTAGCAGCAAATGCAGCTACCGTGGCCTGTGAGAAATGAGATTTCCTTATTTTTAAGAAATTAAATACAGTCCCTTTAGCTAGACACAGTGAGCAGGCTGAAAATGTATTTCATCTCAAAGTACTTACATGTTAAGACAAATGAGGTTAATCCCCTACATACCAACACTGGCATGAAAAATTCAGAACTCCAAGAATAAAATTAAAAGGAAAGAAATTTAAAACCAGTAAGTCTTGTTATAGCTTTTAATAATCGATTAAGCTTATCCACTTTATCAGACATCTAGATAATATCCTTCTGAATTTTATATAATCTTCTGCTTCTGAAGTAATGAATTACTGTATTTTATGCAAGTTATAATTTGGCTTTTACCTTTGCTGTTGCATTAGCTCTAACTTCTGGGCTACTGCTGATATCCACAGTTTCATATACGTGTTCATACACCTTTAGAGGCAAAACAGTTTCAGTATGAGTAAAACAGATATTTTTCTGCTTAGGTAATAGAACAGAACATCAGGGCCGACTCAAAAATGTGTAAAGTAAAGCACACACCTCTAATGTTACTCCCTGATTCACTACAAGAACAGGAAATCTAACATTCCATGAAGAAACAAATCTCTCAGCGCCTTTATTACTCAGCCTCAACCTAAATCCTCCCTCCTTCCACAGTACTCAGACCTCACCATGACTTTGGAAATGCTTATGGCTAAGCTCACATGCCTGTCTTGAGGCATGATGACTATTTTCTCTTGGTTGATTCAAGCTGGCACTCTTCAGTACAGATGCACCCAAAAACACTTAAGGGTAGCTCTTCAAGGCTCCACTGACAACCCATCCCTTCCCACAAACTCCCAAACTTTCCTTCAACTTTAGTAACTAATTGAGTATCTTAAGAAAACAGGATTGAAAACACAGAGGCAGTAAGAATACTAATGCTAAGGAGGTGCTTGCACTGAAGGCTAACCCACATCTTCTCATCTCCCTGCCAACCATTTGTACTTGCTAAGCAGTAAGTACACTCTCCTCAGCAGGATGAAAACATTGAGATTACACCTGTGTCTACAAACAGATATTTTTTTTAATCATTCCAGCTGTTATCATCAGTATTAACATCAGCAACAGCAATAGCAAGGCATATCCAACCACCTGAAAGTCTCCAAAAGAATACCTAGAATGAAGATGAGGTGCTGCAAGGCTCTACCTAAAGATGGCATGGATTTGGCTTAAAAATAACGTAGGCAATTGGTACTTGGTCTATTCTTACATACCAACTGGATAACATCCTGTTAGCTGCCAGTAAGGACAAGCTCTCCAAATAACCTTTTAACAAGTGATTTGCTACCAAGCCATTATTTTATACACCTATGCTGTCCCAAATTATTTTCTTTTGAAATTACTTAAAAATAAAGTTTGTTCTATTAAGCTCTGTATGAAATCTAGCTTTATGAAGTTCAAAATCAGCTTACTGCACTGAGCACAAAAAGGAAAAAGTAAATCATACTGGTCTTTAAATGAAGGTAACTGCTTACATCAAGTTAACTTACCTCTCTTACAGCATTACAGAATTCACTTTGAAGGACCCTTTGCAGTGCCTGTAGCTTTTGTGGTGGCACTTCTCCATTTCTCTGTAATTTTTCCAGCAATTCAATTGCCCTGCAGATGTCTACCAAAAAAAAAAAAAAA
>VXAC01006012.1:10390-28422 GCA_013399225.1 Rhipidura dahli
AAAGCACTAGTAATGAGGAATGCCTGAAGAATCTCAAGGTATGTTTGAGGGTTGAGTTTTTTTTAATTAAGGTAAAGGAGCAGTCTGTGTGTGTGCACTTGCATACACTTTAAAACTACGCTTTAAGTAAACTATGTATTTGCAAAATGCTACAGTAAAACACTGTACCTTCAGCCTGTTATAAATCAACCATAGCAACCCAACCCTGTAACTTATCTGGAGCTATCACTGCCATATGCATAATTGCAAAGACAATCTGATTTTTCTGCAAAGGACTAAAAAATTGGTATGTGTATTAACATATTGGTAGTGTATACTTCATAATTAATCTACTCTATGGATGGCATTTTGCTATCAAATATGCTAACATTCATTTTATGTCCAAAAATTAATTCAATAAGGTATACTCAATACTTCCCATAGAAGACGGCTGAGAACTATCTGGCATATGTTTTTCCCTCCTCAAATGCTTATAAAACCAACAGAACTCTTTTTGATATCCTCAGCTGAGAGACAATATCTCCACAGTCTAGAATCCTGAACCTCAAACCTTGAAATTTGTTCCTAAGAGTTCACATTGTTCATTTTCTCATAAATGCTGCTTTGTGAAACTGAACTCCATGAAGGATTTGATTCCAGACCGCTATGACTCAAGACAGGTATCAAATGCAATGTGACATTCTTTTGGCAGCACCAGATGAGTAGAACATATTCACATCCCTCACTTTTATACCCAAATGGTTACATCAGTGATTATTTTGAAACACACGAGTTCTTTAACAGAACAGTCTCTCAGAAAAGCAGATAGAAAGGATTACTTTCATTATCATAAAGACAAAAAGCAGTGATTAATCCACTATATAAAATAATGCACAGATTATTTTGGAACAGGATGAGGTCTGGGACACTGCTATGTCCCAAATGCATTACTTCCTTTTTTCTGTAATTAACCTCTAGGTACTCATTTTTCATGTGACTGCAGATCTACTCAATGGTATCACATCAGCACAGAAGATGTGCAATAGCCGTGAACTTCCTCTAAAACATGAATGTAAGAAGAGAGCACTTATAATAACAGGATGAAAAGGCAGTGGGGTGCATGTTCTGAAATTAGGGTGAAGTGCACCAGCAAGACAGCCCACGGTGATGTTCCGTCCACTCACATGAATTATCAGACACATATTACAAACTACTAGATCGAGACCAGGTTGTGCACAAGGCTTAAACAAGGTATACCTTAACCACACAGACTGGTCATCCATGGACTGCAAACAAATCCTTAATGGAAAAACACTCAAGTACTACAGCCAAAAGACTCAAATTATTTCTGGTGATAGTTAACGTTTCTGTGTGCCCTGAGAACTCGGTGTTTTCTGGCAAGCACTTCCAAGCTTTACAAGCATCAGTTATCTAAAGCAAAGCAGTATCAAAACCTAAATCATCTACTAATAATCCCATGTTCTAGAGAGAACACATTTTACACAGGCATGCATATTTGCTATGTGTATAATTACAAAATGAAAGCTTTTTTTTTAATTTCTTAATACGTATTTTGTATTTCATTTAAAATCCAAACCAGTTGGTGAAATTAAAGACATTCTAGATTATGCAAAATCACCAACATTCCTACTAATCCTTGTGTTCAGCAACAGCAAATTATCTTAATTCATGAAGTAGCCCACTGAACAGCTTGAAGTAGTATGATCACATGGCAATCACAGCACTTCCAATCCTACAACACTCCATATACTAATGAGCAATGTCTAGCAAGTATATAAATTACAACACTACTATCATTTAAACACTTGCAGATGTTTGCAAACAAATGATTATTGCATATACATAAAGACTACAGTTCCATGTAGCCATTCTTGAGACTATGGACCATGAACCATGTTAAGATGTAAGGTGTTCAAACTTGTTATCAGTTTGATTAGGATACTGCAAGAAATTTTAATGGTAACAGCAATCTACTGATACAAGGAGTAGCTGTAGAAATGAAGACTCCAGAACTCCATGTGATAATTTCTCTTTTTTTGACCTTCATATTTTTGTCATTAAATTAGATATGCTTCCTACCCGTATCTCCTAACAGACAAAACATTTAATGACATAGCATTTTTCACCCTAAGGTAAAACTGGTTTGTTTGGAAACCAGCTGTGTCTTTTATTAACTACAGACTAAGAGCACAGAATGAGCTTTTCAAAAAGTGATTAGGATACACTGAACTGGATTCATTTTAGATGAAACTAAAGTAGAGGACACACTTCAATAAAAAGGGGCTTTTAGATGAAAGGACCAAACTATTGCTATAAAGTACAAACCCAGAGCAGTCAGACACAGCATGAAAGTTAGATCCTCAGTACTCAATAAATCTTTTATCACGCCACACTTCTTACACAGGTAGATACAGACCATCAGCAGGACACTTTGTTCCCAGCAGTTATTTCACTGTATGTTATTGAGAATCCCATTATAGTAGCGTGGAAGTGCAACTGAGCACAACTTTCTTCTACTAAACTGCATTAGGCACCGTAAGTCAAAAGCTGAATATTCAATCTATCCCAACAATATTGCTTTAGGAAAAAGAGTTTTGCTGGGAATAAGTGGCAAAACACACCTTCTTTCATTTTTCAAGAAAAGCTTGTTGACTGCTGTGTTGATGTAATTTGCTTCCTCCTGAATTACTAGCTGGAATATGATCAGCTAAAAGCTGTCTTCCTTGCAATATAAACACTGTAGCTTAGCCAACTGTTCAGCACCAGAGACCAAAATGAATACTACAGAAGTGTTCCAATGATGAATTTCAACAAGGATTGATGTAGACTTAACTCCAGAGATGGATAATTAAATAAACAAAGTATACAGCTGTAAAAAGCAATCCATACATAACAGAAAAATTGCTTTTCTTTTCACCTTTTCTTCCTTTTTATAGCAATTCCCTGTTCTTCACAAATCATTTTTTGTGATCATGGATACTAGATTGAAATCCTGATAAAGAGAAACATTTAAACTGAAAGAATGTGGGGGAAAAAGCCAGCAAGATGCTACCAGTCCAAGCATGTTTGAGCAAAACACAGAAAGAGAAAAAATGCAGCATCCTCAGATACTCCCAATTAAGCACCTCCACTGCTAATGTTCAAGTATTCGAGATTCCTAAACAGCATGTAGAGTTATCACACATCACCACTAAACTGTAAGAAAAAGTCAAATGTTAACTGTTGTTTCATTCCTGCCCTCTAGTGAATTTGGATGGTGGTGTTTGCAATGCAGCTTGGAAGAGAAAAGACACAAGAATTTTCATCTTCAAAATTTCAACGATTTTAAATCAGCTCATTTTCTACACTACTCTTTCTTTTCTCAGCTACATGCCAACATTAGTGACGCTCACTTTCAAGGTGATTATGACTCATCACCAGGTTATGTGCAGTCAGCCCCACACAATTAACAGTTTCTTATTTCTGTAAATAAGGCTCTTGCTTTTGTAGGTCTGTTATAAGGTGCTCTCTTCTTCTTCTTTTCTTAAGAAGACAAATATGCCCGAAGACCAAACAGCTCCTTTGTTCCATCGATCCCTAAGTAACTCTGCAGATTTGTTTGTTTTCATGGACAGAGCACAGTGGCAGGGTAATGAGTTGAAGAAGGATGGGACCTGAGTTTGAAGTCCGCAGACCTTCCAAGCGCAACTAATCCACTGCAGCAGCAGCTGCCCTAATTAACGAGCTCTGGAGTAGAGAGAGTAGATAAGCTGCGGAGTGTGAAGCAAAGACCTTACATAACTCACTATTTACAGGCCAACTCAAACGTTACAAGTGGTTCACTTGTAGAATAGGAATCAAGGCTAGCATAAAAAAAGAAAAACTAAGTTCTCTGGTAGGTAACGCGATAGTACCAGAAAAATAGAGCGGTTATGCACAGTGTGTTATACACCTACAGAAATACATCTAGCACCATGGTGGTCCTAGTGGGAATGGGAGTGGGAAAAGTCAGATCATTCAAACACCTATACTTCACAGTTGTTTTCCTTTTCAAAAACATGATTTCTAATTATCAGTAATCATTCCCCATGTAAATTTCATTTTCCCATCCCTACTGTTCTAAATACATACCAATAAACCAATCATCTATATTGTTATAAAAGCATGTGCAGACCTTACACAGTACCAATTAATCACATTGAAGGAAATTTGTATTTGTTTCTTAAAAACTATGGACAGATGTCACAAATATACTACAGAAAAATACCCGACTAGGTTCTGTATTTTATCTGTTTTGCTCTTAATTTCAGTTTCACACCGCACGTATCAACAATACAAATTAAATCCACACACTGAAAAAATGGGGTGAAAACAAACACGAGAGGGTAATAGAGGACAATCATGAACAAGTGTAAAGGGACTCCTGCATGTGTCAGCTGTCTTCTACAAAAACAAGTAAATTATCATTCTTAACAAACAGCTAACAGACCGAATTTAGAATTCTGAGAATTCTACTGTGTTCAAGATGAAGTTTTCCCATGAGCGAAACAGAAACCAAGAGCTGCCAGGTTGAGTAAGAGCTCGCAGAAGCGCTGACAGCAGCGAAGGCACAGTAGACACGGCTACAGAAGGCCTTGGGCGAGCTCAGCCATGTAAACTCAGCGGCAAACTGAAACGCAACAAAAGCCTCCGAGGGCTGTATAAAGCAAAGCCGCAGAGCTCGATCCCACCGACATGCTCAGAGAGCCAGAAGCGACAGAAACCTGTTCGAATCAGATCAGCTGTTCCAATCAGCGGAGGCTGCGCGCAACGGAGAGGAGTGGTTCAGCCCCTGCGCCAGGCCGGGAGGAAAGCACGGCTACCGCGACACAGCTATCGCTGCTGCTGCTGCTGCTGCTGCCGCCGCTGCTGCCGCCGCTGCTGCCGCTGCCGCTGCCGCTGCCGCCTCAGACCGAGCAGGGAACAGGGGTGGCCGGCCAGAGACTCGGGACAGGATACGGCTGCGCGACGGGGGCGGAGCCGGGCCGGGCCAGGGGCTCCACCGCCGCCACCCGCCCGCAGCAGAGCGGCAGAAGTGCCCGCCGGGGTCGCGGTCGTGCTCACCTCGCTCCAGCCGCACCGGCTCGCCCAGCGCCGCCATCTCGTCCTGCCCGGCCCGGCGGAAGTGACGTGGCGCTGCCGGAAAGGTGCGGGGCGAGGTGGCGGCGGCGGCGGCGGCCTGGCCGTGACGAGGGGGGCGGCTGAGCTGTTGTGGCGGCCCGTGAGCGGCGTGCGAGCTCAGCCGGCGTGAGCACAGCTGTACGGGCAGTGCAGGCCAGCAGCGAGTCCCTGCCTGACTATACCCTACTGTACCGGGACATTGTTCCTCTGGACTGCGTGGTGCCCGTATCCTGATGGGAATTTTAGTAGAAAATGTTCTCTCTGATTTTTTCCCCCATCCTTTAGCGTGACTGAGGATTGTTTGCACGCTAAAAACACCATACTGCAAGGGCAGATGTTTCTGTGCAGCCAGAGTGCCACTGGAGATGGAATATACACATATGTTAAATATGTAAATAATGTTAACTATACATATACATACACTTATATAAAGAGAAATATATACATAATATATGTTGTGTTATGGGTTGATAAGGGGGGAGCAGGAGATGTTGTCTACCTAGACTTAAGGTTTTTGACACTGTGCGGAAAACCCAGAGGTTTTCCACGAAGGAAACATTGGAGTCCTGGTACTTCATTCAGACAAAGGGAGAGAGACCTCTATGGGCCACTAGGTCCCTCTCCCTTAACTCGAGTAAAGTTGCAGGACTCCTCCGTCTCCTTTGTGGCTTTTCACAGCGTGATTTTCCGCACAGCACTGTGTAACATACTCACAGGTAAGCTCAGGAAATACAGGTTAGAAGAGGCAGATCAAGAACTGGTGAAGGGCAGAGCTCAGAGGGTTGTGATCAGTGGAGCAGAAGCCAGCTGGGGACCTGTACTCAGGGGTGCTCCCCAGGGATCAATACTGGGTCAGGTCAGCCTGTTTGTCAGTGGCCTGGAGGAAGGGATGGAATGCACCCTAAGCAAGTTTGCTGAGAATACAAAACTGGGGGGAGTGGCTGCTGCACCTGAAGGCTGTGTTCCCATTCAGGGGGACCTTGACAGGCTGGAGGGTTGGACAGAGAGAAGCCTAATGAGGTTCAGCAAGGGCAAGTGTCGGGTCCTGCACCTGGGGAGGAATTCCTCCAGGCACCAGGACAGGTTGAAGGCTGACCTGCTGGAGAGCAGCTCTGCTGAGAAGGACCTGGAAGTTTTGGTGGATGACAGGCTGACCAATGAGGCAGCAGCACACCCTTGCAGCCAGGAGGGTCAATGGTATCCTGGGGTGCATCGGGAAGAGTGTGTCCAGCAGGCTGAGGGAGGTGATCCACCCTACTGAGCTCTAGTGAGGCCACATCTGGAGTGTTGTGTTCAGTTCTGGTCTCCCCAGTTCAGGGAAGACAAGGAGCTGCTGGAGAGGGTCCAGTGGGTCCATCTATCCGGCCACAAAGATGGTGAGGGGGTCTGGAGCATCTCTTAAGAGGAAAGACTGGGAGCCTGTTAAGTCTAGGGAAGACTTGAGAGATGATTTCATCAATGCTTATAAATGTGCAGGTGTGAAGAGGGTGGTGCCAGATTTTTCAGTGGTGCTCAGTGACCAGACAAGGAGCAGTGGCCATAAACTAAAACACAGAAAGGTCCGCCTCAACATGGGGAAGAACTTCTTTACGTTAAGGGTGGCAGAGCACTACAACAGGCTGCCCAGGAAAGTCATGGAGTCTCCCTCTGGAGAAACTCAAAAGCCACTGGGACAAGTTCCTGTGTAACCTGTTCGAGGTGATCCTGTCTTGATACAGGACTTGGACTGGATGAGCCCCAGTTGTCCCTTCCAAACTCAACTATTCTGTTATTCTGTGATTATTATACTTTATGCTTTGTATTATCTATTACAATATTGTATTCTATAATAATTATAATAATATATAAAGAAAATTTTCTAATAATATGCAGTGAACAATATATCAATTCTGTATAATAGATATATTTTTATATGTACACATATACACATATTAATATTGTTCTGCCTATGTGAAATGGGAGATGTGCTTTATATTTCCTGTTTGGCACCAGTTTAATTTCTTTGTGAGTCTAATGTATTGAATTTTTGTGGGGCATCTGTATTAAATCACTGCAACTACAAGCATGACATACTGTGTGAGTTTCTTCTGGAAAAGAGTAAAAGACTACTTCACAACATGTATTTATATGCTCTTAATTTATTCTGAGGGTATAACTCTTCCCATTTGCCTTTGATTTTATCTGCATGTTGTATTTTTTGCTTTGAAAGAGAATAGTTTTCAACAGGTCTCAAAGCTTCCGCCAATGTGGCAGTGATGTACTTGCTTCTTTCTGTGATTTATTTTAATGTCAGTTCCTCTCAGTTTGAGGAATGCTACATGTGCATTTCAATGAAAAGGTCCTACAAATGGAATTTTGCAGGTGAACAGAATTAAATCCTCACAGACTAGTTTCCGGCAAGAAAAAGCGTTTTAGCAGCCGGAATTGTAGAATGCTTCTGGAATAAAATCCAGATGTTTCTATCAGTGATGCAGGAACTACCATTCTCTTAGAAGTGGTTGAAATTTTAAATAACCTGCTCAGACTTTGGACAGATCAGCCTATGGAGAAAAATGAGTGTTCAGTAATATTTCATAAATCCTAAGACTTCTCCAAAGGACATGTATAAGAATATATGTTTAAACACATCTTTAAAGTGCCATTATTCTGACTTCAGTAATTACTAAAGATTCAGAAGTTAAAGCAGCTGCTTTAAATTTCCTGTAGACCCAGTGAACTGGACAATGACATTACAAGAATAAGAAAATCTGAAAAGCAAATTTTAGGTAGTGCTTCCACTGTCCACTTGATAGCACTCTCCAGCTTAAACCATATCACTCCAGGAGTTGGCACTGATTTATACCTACAGGAAAAAAAAACCAGCAAAAACAAACAAAAAAAACAAAAACAAAAACAAAAACAAACCACTACAAAATTTGAGTTTATAGGTTGTGATCTGTGAAGAATATTCTTAATATATCATTAGCAGTAGACAGGCTTCGAATTCCAGTTGAAGAAGTGGAATGCCAGTGCAGGACCACAATGGGAGGAAGAAAAATAGGGCTACAAGTTATACAGAGAAAGAAAAATCCATGCATACCCACTTGCTTTTTCTTTTCTGAGGTAATATTTAAACATGCTGCTACATTTTTTACAGGACTGCCTGATTTTTGCAGTGGTGTCTTAAGTTACAAAGCTAGGCATTGCTATGGCAGAAATATTTTAGTGTGGTTTTTATCTTGAAATTAAAAAATGTAGTTAAATTAAAGGAATAGCCACTGGGTAAGTTACATGTCTATCTAGAAGAGAATGAACTTCTGAGTCTATAGCGTGCTATATTTTTCTCAAGAAAATTTCTATCCATAAATGGATGCCAACTGATTAAGTATTAACATGACAAACTCTTTGTGCTATTTTAGTCAGGATATCCCAATCTTGGTAAGTGTTTTGGAGGAAAAAAAGGTCTCAGAAGTCGTTCCTAAAGAGTGGGGGATGCTTCTCTGGAATTAGTAAGTAAATAGTTTTGTATTTGCATACCAGTAGCTGAGAAGCATGAAAGAGCTAAGCATTAAACTTTACCTGTTGTATTTTGCTAACAATAATGAAATTATTAATTTAGATCCTTTTGTCTGTCTCACTCAAGCTTTTGACATTTTTATCAGTGTTACTTTAGTTGTATCTTTATTGATGAATTGGCTTAGGTGTTACCAGCTGGATTTTAACGTCATACAAAATACTGGCGCTGTGTGCTACAGGATCCATCACTAGGACTTCTGGCTGACACTCTGGAGTCATTGCTGAAGGACTGTCATGAATCAAATGACACAGCCTGTGTTATTGTCCCAGTTTGAAAGCAAAGCAGTGAGAGACTTGAAATCAGAACTACAATTTAATAGGAAAAGTAAAAATAAATGCAATAGTACAAAACACTGAGAGAGTCAGGATATAGCCTGACACCCTGTTGGTCAGAGTGGTGGTAGCAGTCTGATTAAATGGTGGCTGCAGTCCTCTTGGGATGATAGATTTGGTTCTGTTGAAGCAATGATCCTGTAGAAGGGTCTAGTCTTCCTCTGAAGGTCCAGTGGTGGCTATGAAGCTCTTGTCCTGTGAGAATCCTGTAGAAAAAGCTGGCTCTGGTGTTCCAAACCTCAGATTATATACAGGTAGGAATGTTTGGTTTGTCCCCCTGGGCGGAGCATCTCACAGTGGGATGATGTAATTTTATGAGTCATGCAGTGAGGCTTGATAACCCATTAAGAGAAAAATATCTCTCAGGAGTCAGTTATAAGATAAAGAAAACTGGCCCACCTGGTTTTAACAGCTGGCTCATTAACAGAAGATACCTCCCGGAGGGAGTTACCAGGGATGTGTCACAGAAGAGATAAAGAATACTGCCTCACCTGGTTTTAACAGATGGTGATAGAAGACATACCTTTGGTTATATCTTACATTGTAACCTAAGACAGCTGTCATTGGAAAATTCCCAGTCCAAGAGAAAGTGGAAATCAGCCTCAAGTGTAAGCTAATTTAAAATGAGCTTGCTTTAGGTGAGAAGTCTTGGTGTGTAAGAAGTTCATCCATCACTAAGAAGATGAGCTTTCTTTTTAGATTAATTTGTAAGGTTTTAGTATTTTTATGAGAGTGTCTTAATAGGCAGCCAAAAATGTGGCCTGTTTTTTTCTAGATGTTAAACACAGGTTAATGCAAGCATGACAGGATATAGTCTATTATTACCTAGGCAAAATGCAGGTAGAACAATGGTTCAAGAAATTTTTTTCACTTTCTTTCAGGCTTCTCCTCAAGTACAAGTTCTGGACTCAAGCTTTTCATGAGAAAGAGACACTCTTTAAAGCTGTGCAAGCAGTCATTCTCATGAACCTTTCTCCTGTGAACACCATCATCATCATCCTATGAGAAGAATATCAGCAGAGTAAGAAAATCACATGAATTGTGACTAGTTTTGTCTCTATATAATTCTATCAGTGTATAAACTTTTGTCTTAGTTCTGTTGGAAACTAGAACTTCCCCTCTCTTTGAACCTATATATGTGTATTGCTGTATATTCTTGGATTAACAGGACTAATCGATAGTGGTCTTGTAGCTAGGTAGTATTTTCCCTCACAACCAGCTGACATGAATTTAGTTAGAAGGAGAGCCTGTAAGATTCTTCAGATGCTAAAGAAGACATTGGAACATAGTTTTCTGAAATTTCATCATTCCAATAACAACTTTAGAAGTGTAACAGTGCTCATCAGTGTATTATTTTAATGCACAGATAGTACAAATCACACCCCTGCAGCATTTATGTGTTTTCAGAAGCATTCAAAGTGCTTTCAACATTTTTAGGCAAGTATTAAGCCCAAAAGGAATTTTATTTATATTATTATTTAAATAATTACCTAGCTAATTGCTGTAGTAGGTATGTATGTGCCCAGTTACCTCTCAGGAGGAAATGGCAATTTTGTAACACAGTTCACCAATATGAAAAAAAAAAATTGACTAGTAATGGGTATCAGAAAATGTGATTATAAAAACTGCAGAGGACTCTTTGCTGTCCACAAAAAACAATGTCTCCTCAGGAAACCTGAAAGACTTAATTAACTATGATAGGACTTTTATTTATGATTCATGGCAGAGAAGAGAGGGCATATTCAATTTTTAGGTTATCAAGACATCTCTTGCCTCAGGACTATGATGTTGGTAGAATTTTATTGCATTAATACCACTGAATTTAATCTCTTTAAATCATTAACAGTTGAATTAATATTTTCAGTTTCAGCAATACTTCAATTCACTGACCTAATCCAGGGTGAGTTTCATGGTC
Source organism: Rhipidura dahli (assembly GCA_013399225.1). Lineage (NCBI taxonomy): Eukaryota > Metazoa > Chordata > Aves > Passeriformes > Rhipiduridae > Rhipidura > Rhipidura dahli. Next base: position 21,333 of record VXAC01006012.1, read on the forward strand.
TGCCACACACTGTGATTGATGGCTATTGTCTCTGTCAAAGTTCAGGTGTTTGAATCTATAGAAAAACTTGATATCTCTTTGGTCATGCAGATACTAGCAATTTTTTCTGTCTTCATATGACAGAAGATATTTTTGCTCTGCTACGTGTTATAGAATATGCATTTTGATAAACCTCTCTCAGACTGGTTGATTAACATGTAGAAAGAGCTCATCATTTTATAAATGTCACCTAATCTCCATGTGAATTATTTTTTCCACATAAAATTTGGTTATGTGAGTTGTCTCTGAATTTTTCTAGTCACTCTTGGTGAATGTGGGAACACGTAGCAGATATATAGAGAGCTCTGCCTGTTATACTTTTTTTAAAATCTTGTCAGTGTCAAACCCTGCCTGCCCCCAGCTGTCTCTATAGATGAAAATGCTGTTTACTGATGACAGGACTGAGAGAAGCAGCAAAGTCAAACTGTAAAGTCAGTGATGTATCTAAGTGCTAATTACAATAAATACTCAGAAATAATTAAATGCATTTGCTTTGTTTCAGAGGAAAATAGTTAATCTTGCAAGTGTTCTTTTTAAATAAAATACACAGTATTTATGAAAAACCTCATACAGATGAGACTTGATGCATCATCTCCAAGGTCTTTTCCAACTCAGCTGATTCGGTGTTTCTGTTGATTCTGTGAGTCATAACTTACTGTATGATGTAGGAAACATACACTGTACTACAGCTCTGCAGGAACCACTTCACCATTGCGTTTTGAAGGAGAGCAAGCTTCTATTTACAAAACACGATACTATTATATATTAATAATATTAATTATATTATTATACATTAATAGTATTATCAAATAGTATAGTATTCCATAAAGAACCAAAATCTCCTTTCCAACATTAATTTTACAGAACTTACCATTTTCCATATGCAAGTGGTCACAATACAATAATCAAGGTGGCACAGTTCTTGTGGAGGCTGGTGGGCCTATCAGTCAAGGGACCACGAGGTTCCCTGGAGGGAAGAACCCTGAGACTATCACCTCCAAGTTAGGGAGATCAAAAAGGCCTCTCCCAGGAGGCCTTGTTGTACCATGTCTCCCTTGTTGTACTATGTTAATGCACCCTAGTTTTGTTCCACCAGTTGTTCTGTTAGCCTGCAACACAAAGCAGTGGGGAAACGTGGCAACTAAAAAAAACTACTGTATTTTACTTTATGAAAAGTTATTTGAACCCTTAAAGTTTTGAGTTTCCTTCAAAAAAGAACTAGTGTTGTACTGAAGCTACCCAAAATATATTTGGCAGAACAGCCTTTTGTTAGGAGTCTATAAACATACTGAATCTCTCTCTGCTTTCATCACTGGAAGCAATGTGTGGCCTCAGCCTCTGGGAAGGCTGATCAAAAAGGCTCTTGGAAGGTCAAGGCTTTCAGAGGGATTCAGGTTCTTGGAGACAGGGAGGCTCTCAGAAGGAGGGAGGCATTTGGAAGGAAGGCAACTGTCCAGAGAAGGAAAGTTCTCTGAGAGCTGGAGGCTCTCAGAGGCAGCGGAGGCTCTTGGCAGGATGGAAGATCTGACAGCCAGATATGGATGGATGGATGGATGGATGGATGGATGGATGGATGGATGGATGGATGGGATCTCCAGTGGAATGACATCCTTGCAAGGCTTGAGGCTCTCCCAGGGATGGAGAATCTTGCTGGGAGCAGCCTCTTGAAGGGATGGAGGCTCCTGGAGGAGCTGGATGAGCCACAGCAGGCCAGGTGGCCTCGCTTCACCAGCTCCTCCAGTTCTTTCCACAATGCCTGCCACATCCCAGTGTAGAGTGGCACCCGTGTCCCATTGCGAGCCCAGAGCAGCAGCAGCAGTTCCTGAAGCTCCTGGGCCCCTGCCACGCAGGGGCTGCAGCCACAGGGGCTGTCCGGGGGGCTCACGGGAGCACATGGCTGCTTGTGAGCGGTTGCCTGAGACCTGGAGGACCTGGGAGCCACAGGGGCTCCTTGGTTTCTCTGTGAGCCTCTGGACTGGACCTCAGGGCACTTACACATCATGGGTGTCCCTGTCTGCCATCTCTGTGGTTGCCAGTGGCCAATGACCAGCCACACAGCCACGGTGACCAGCAGCAGCACAAGCACAAAGAAGAATTCTGAATATGGATCTCTTGGATTTGAAAATATACGATGTCTATATATAAATGAAATAATGAAGGGCTTGAAAAATTAAGAAAAGAAGATCTGTTTGAAGGAACTAGAAACAGCTTTGTCTACTGAGAGTTTTTTTCTCTCTCCTCTTGCTCTAACATCTGGGATCTGGAATGTGATTTAAATCTGGACTCACGAATGCCAGGTGCCACCACCGCCACCCAGGCAAAAATCTGCATGTGCATGGTGGCTTTTGGCAGTCCCAATGCCCTGCTGGCATTGGGAGCAAGGGATGAAGAGTCTTGCCAGAAGTATGCAAGGTGCAGAGACCTTCCTCATCCTGCTCCTGCACAGCCTGCTCCAGAGTGTGCCCTGTGAATGGGAGCACCTGCCTTTGCTGCTGGAGGATCTTGTCCAGCACCGCACCAAGGGTCTTCTCCTATGGCACTGCCACAGCATCCTGGGAGCCATGGATTGGAAAGTGGCAGGTGCAGGAGAATTGCTGCTGTGCTTCTGGTTCCTGGAAATGTCTAGTGGAATGGGCTAGGCCCCCATTTTTGCTTTCTAGCCTTCCCTGGCCATTTCCTGGGGGAGGAGTGTGTTCTGCTGATACTCACGCCTCTGAAGGATCAGGGAGACCTGTCCAAAGGGGTTCCTCCACCTACAGCCTGGCAGCTCTCATGGAGGCTCTGGGAAGGATGTAAACTCTTGCCAGAAGTACACGAGGTGTGGAGACCTTCTTCATCCTGCTCCTGCACAGCTCCAGAGTGCCCTGGAAATGGTGATTCAAAGGAATCAACTCCACCGCAAGGTACTGTAAAGGAAAGCACACCTTTATTGGCCAGGCCGGGAGCATGCAGGGTTGGTGCTGAGGCAGATTGCTGTCCCGTGGGTTTGCACAAGGCACAGTCTCCCCTCTTCTGCCCCCAGACCCATGACTCTGCAACCACCCAGAGGAGCTGCTGAGCTCGCACCACATCTGCCCCTGCAGGAATCATCATCGCAGCTGCCCTGCCAGGAGCTACTACAGCCTTCACTGCAACATGAGCCACCAGTGCCCCCTGCCTTTCACGGTCGGAAGTACAGCTGCTTGACAGGCAGGAAAAGGCTGTTTCTGGGTTTTTCTGGTTTTGTTGTTGTTGCTGCTGTTGTTGTTTGTCTTTCTTGTTATTTATTTATTTATTTATTTATTCTATTAGAAAACTGTTATTCCTTTTCCCATACATTTTGGTGTGAAAGACAGGTGTCTGTCAAAGAAGGCAGGAGCCTTCCTTGAAAGGGAAAATGCAACCCCCTTCTCTCCGAATTATTATAATTTTGAAATTATAAGGGGCTTTCAGGCAAAGATATGAGGAATAGGAATAACAGTTCTTTACTAATATATATATATATATAAACAAGGGAAACAAACAATAATAACAAAATAACAATAATGAAAAGGGAGATTGTTCATACAGTAGCCCTTGGGCCAGTCAGGACAGGACAAGATGTGAAAAATGCACTCTGCCCTGCCGCTGGGCAGATCGGGTCTTCCTGGTGCCTCGGGGGAAAAGTGCCCTGGGAGACTCCAGGATGACCCCTGAGGTTCTGGAGTTGGGAATACAACTGATCCAAGGCCTGTTACATCCCAACAGAAAAAGAGATACTGGCAGCTTACCATTCCTAAACCATGACAGGTATGTATGAGAGATTTTACTCTTTACATAAGAAAACATTAGAGTGAGAACCAAAATTTGTCAGAATTAGATGAAATCCTACAGTGTATGTCTTCATCAGGCAATAAAGCATTTGCTATTTCACATCTTTTGAGAATAGCTGTCCTGAGCAGCTATGAATTGTTAGGATCAGCAAGGGTTACAAAATAAGCATCTGTGTTTTTCAAGACCTTGTGAGTATTTGGTCTGGAATTTAATTTCACCTTTTAGGTTTTTTTCTCTGCTTTGTGCCAATNACAGGACAAGATGTGAAAAATGCACTCTGCCCTGCCGCTGGGCAGATCGGGTCTTCCTGGTGCCTCGGGGGAAAAGTGCCCTGGGAGACTCCAGGATGACCCCTGAGGTTCTGGAGTTGGGAATACAACTGATCCAAGGCCTGTTACATCCCAACAGAAAAAGAGATACTGGCAGCTTACCATTCCTAAACCATGACAGGTATGTATGAGAGATTTTACTCTTTACATAAGAAAACATTAGAGTGAGAACCAAAATTTGTCAGAATTAGATGAAATCCTACAGTGTATGTCTTCATCAGGCAATAAAGCATTTGCTATTTCACATCTTTTGAGAATAGCTGTCCTGAGCAGCTATGAATTGTTAGGATCAGCAAGGGTTACAAAATAAGCATCTGTGTTTTTCAAGACCTTGTGAGTATTTGGTCTGGAATTTAATTTCACCTTTTAGGTTTTTTTCTCTGCTTTGTGCCAATTTCTCTGCTGTGTCAGTCTGTGTTTGAGTCTGACTCCAGTGTTCCTTGGCTATTTCTCCTGCAATGAACCATTTCTCTGTGTATCTTTAGATGACCTGTCTCAGAAGAAAGCTCATCGGGATCAGAAAATTTTCTAGAAAACACTGGTTTGACTCCTAAGATCTGAAGTTGTTCTGTTTAAGTTCTGCTTAAGACATTAAATGTATGCCATTGACCTGAGCAGAAGCTGACTAAACCCCAGAAGACACATCTAAGTTCACTAAAGTGGTTCTTGCTCTCTGCTGGTGCAAGTGAGGAAATTTGAATACAATTAAGTTATATATTTAGGATTTGGGACTGTAGAACAGATGGACTTGTCTGTACGATAGGCTACTAATTTCTGGCTTTGTAAAGAGACTCATTTTCTCCAGTATTTTTGGACAAAATGATTTTTATATATTGTATCTAAGGTCTGGTTGAAACAAAATTGATACAAACTGCTAACATAATACTAAAGTGAAATTACTGTCATACCCTTTATGCTTTCAAAACCACATCCACTATTTAGGGTCCCCAACAAGTTCTTCATCTCCACATAAGGAGGTCCTCTTATACAGAAAGGAGGAATGCTGCATTTGTTCTCCTTGCTGCAAGGGATCCCGCAGAGGATTACAAATGCTACCTTTTGGTCTTAAACAAAAAGGGGAAATTGTAGATGCTAAAAAGGTAAAAGCAGAGAAATTCTTCAGCTTTTACTCTGTATTCTGTGAGAACATTGCTTTCACACACAGAGTGGATGAATACACCGAAGATGGTTTTGCAAACTATCTTTATCTGTGTACCTGGGTTCTGTTTTGCACAATTGTTATGGTTCATATTGAAAAAATATTTTGAAGTAGGTGTTGTGAGCTTTGGCCAATAGGACAAGGGGTGGCTGTTCAAAGAACCAATGGTTTTCCTGTCATCTTTGTGAACCAAGTTATAAAAGCGGTTTTTAATAAACGGGGCTGGATTCACCGTGGACCTGGAATCTGAGTTGTGTCGTTTCTCGCCATTTACGGTACTACAGAGACAAAGGAACATAAAGATTTCAAAGACATTGACTGTGTTTTTAGCAATATCACTGAAATTTAATGAGCTATGGAACTGTTCTGTTGCACCTTGCTGCACATTTAAAACTCAGGGAAAGCATTTCAAATCTGTATGTAAAATTTCCTTTAAAATACTTGAATAATAAAAAAAAAATGGACATTATCTTTCTCTAGACTTGTGTAGTGCCAGATCACTTGCTGATGCAGTGTGGGCAGCCCTGCAGTCTGTTGCTGGTGTCTTACTGCTGCAGTGACAATTTAGGCAAGGTTTGATTCCCACAGTCCCAGGAGTTTTGCTGTTCATTGCAATGGCAGTAGGGCTAGACCACTCTATACAGGTAACAAGGAGGTATGTGACGTTGTTTTGTGTATGGTGTATTTTCTCCACATCGACAAGGATGTTCAGAGCTGACTTTCTATGTATTGGAGAATATATAGCAATTGTTTCCCAAAATGGAGTCTTTAGCTGGACTTTCCCTGCCATAGCGGCCAGCTGATAATGCTAGAGATAGATTAATTTTGTTTTGTTAAAGTAGCTGATCTTGTCATCTTCATGAAGCCAGTGAGTTTGACTGATATTAAATTTACTAAATTAATGGTATCTAACTAGTATCTAACAATCTCTTTTCATACCTCTTTATCACATTACTCTGGTTTCTAATCTTGCAAATACTCAGAAGAGAAATTACATGGATAAAATGACCTTGTATTCTTTAATCCTTGGAGGCTTGGGCCCCAGGTGACAATCTCATTTACATTAAAATTGTTTTCTGAGTGTAAAAGGCTGCTAATTATTCCAGATGCTGCATTTAGGCTATATTTTGAAGGGAGAAATACGTCTTTGTTTTCTGATTTTTTTTTCTTCTTTTCCTGTTTCCTTACAGTCTGTTTTACAGTTACACATACGGGCAGCATGGTGCAAATGGGAAAATATTTGATATTTTGGTGAATGAAATCTGTGCTCAGAGAATGAAGGATTGCATCTGATCTGGCTTTTTTGGTTTTGCTAAAAATGGAGGAAGCAATTCAATTCATAATATGATTTGTCAGTCTATACTTTGATGATAAATACAAAATGACATTTGAAACACATTAATTTGTTTGCATTTGCACATTTGAGAAACACGGGGTTTTAGTTTTCTTCAAGATTTCATCCTTGTGTTTTACATTTTAGTCTAAGGAGTGAAATTAGGTTTATTAAGAAATTAAGTTAGTCAATAAAAGTACATGCAACTGCTACTTGTTTTCAGTCTATGACAAAGTGAATTTCCATGGCAGCTTGTAAATTCATGAAATTTAGAATTTCAGGTAGTACTAAAAGCAAACCAAGTAAATGATGGAAGAACGTAAATCTATATGCAAGACAGTGAGATTTGGCAACTTAGGCATTCCTAAAACATTTTAATATAAGTTTATGCATTTCTGAATGTAAATACTTTAAACAGATGTCCTAGGTTAAAAATAG
>VXAC01006013.1:0-17841 GCA_013399225.1 Rhipidura dahli
AGGTGGCCTCTCAAGGCATCACCGGGATCATTTGTTTTCCGTGATCCAGGCTGGCTGCGCCGCACGGCAGCGCACGGTGACAGTAATTTGCACTGATCTGCCCCCACTGCTGGTCCTGCTGCTACAAATAGCAATTGATTATAATGCTGTAGCATTATTGACTGTCACCACGAACACAAGCTTTATTTCATTTTTTAAAGTAACACACCACAGATTTACTTAGCAGACACGGAGCAATAACGGCAATTAAAAAAAAAAAAAGAAAGAAAAAAAGAGCAAAATCAAAACAATTCAAGGCGGGGAGGAGGCAGAGGCAGCATTGCATAAAACACCGGGAAAATTAATTAATGCTACCAGATGATTATGGTACTGCAGATGAGCAAAAAAGCTGTAGAGGGTGTGAAGGGATGAATCTGTCCATGTTTCAGGGAAACAATGCTGATTTACATCACCTGAGGATCTTGCCCGAAGCATTCAGGTCATGGAAATCTCTCAAATCCATCAGAATGGAGGGAAGAAAGTGAGCCTGTAAAAATCATCGTTCTTGTTATTGTCAAAATCTGGTTCTGCTGAGGCAGTAAAATGCATTAATGCTGCTCTGGATTTGCCCCTTCCCTCTGCTTCTCCCTCCCCTCAGTTCAGGATACAGTTTTTGATTCAGGTTGTTAAGAGATCCTATTTCATACATCCCTACGTTCTCTTTCTGAATCTTATGTTCTTAGAGCATTAATCTGCAGGATTGTCCCTAGAGTCCATTTGAGATGGGCGCAGAAATTTAGTTCAGGTAATTATCCTTTCTTTTCAAGTGAATTAAGAAACCAAGAATTCCTGCTTATCTGACAGAAGTGTAGATTTCCCTCCTTAATGCTTGTCACCTGCGAGACAAGTCACACAGGTAAATCTCAAACTGTGCCTTTGTGCCCCATCTAAAGTGGATTTTGGATGTCTCTGCGGAGTAATGCTCCAAGGACATTATAGTTCAGAGAAAATGGTAATGTCTGTGTATAAAATGTGAATTACTTTAATAGGCTTTGGCAGCACAAGTCTCAACAAGGCGATCCACCCCTGCTAATCTAGAGAGTACAATTTTTCTCTTTTTTTTTTTTTTTTTTTTTTTAAGAAAAGTCTGAATATAATTTCTCTAAGCTGTAATTTATAATGCTAACGTTTTACCTTCGTTAAGGAGGGGAAGAAAGCTTCTAAGCCACTCTGTTGAGCTCTTGGAAATTGTCTTACACTGAAATTCTGATTTAGAGATTGGCACAATCCATCTGCTTTGCATACCTTTGCCCTTTAAACCAGTGTCTGTGATATAAAGCTGGGAAGTCTCCTATCCATGATTTTTTTTGAGTTTGTTTGTTTGTTTTTTTGTTTTTTCTTTTTTTTTTTATGTGTGTGCAAAGTCAGATTTGTTTTCTTCCCTCCTTTAGGCAAGACAGCTTCTGTATCCTCAAAAAAACTATCTTTGTGTGGAATCACTGGTGTGGTGACGGTGATGTTGCTTGTAAAAGCACTAAATATGGAAGATTTATCCTATTTTGTGTTTTAGGTTCCATTTATCCCTTTTATGTGTCTTTATTTAAGACAAACTGCCTAAAGGTTGTCTGTTTTACTGAAAAAATGAGGGAGTAGGGATGGCTGCACCTCAAATGGTTCACAAATCCAGCTTTTGCTGACTTTGGTGTTTGTTTCACGGGGTTTTGTTGTCGTTTCCTTACGATTTGCTTTTTACTTTGCAATGCTTTGATTAAGGTAACACAGTGATTCTGTGGTATATGGTAGTGAACACAGAATCCACTCTCTTCATTCCTTGAATGCCTCTTGCTCCTTGTGGCCCATGGGGTTCCTACATGAGCACATCACAGGATCCTGCAGAAGATATCCTGGCTCCCATCCTAAACTGGGGTGCAAATCTTTATGCAGCTCTAAGCCAGCCAAGACCATAAAAAATTTCATGGTCCTGCCTTTTAAAGTATTACTTCTTGTGACTGTACTATGGTGAAAATGGGAGGAGGGGGGCAGAAAAGCTTCATTTGAGGGGTTTTCCTTATATATGCATTTCAAACAGAGGGATCTTTTTTAAAAAGGAAATTACAGGTATCACTCCTTTTACAACTCTTCCACAGCTCAAATTAAAGCTTAAGCAGCTATGTATTTATCAATTAGCATTATTTTTCTATCCCTGTCTGACTCTCTGTATTGTTGTAACTCCATCAAATAGTCATTTGCTTTTTTTATGGTAATAATCCCTTCAAATTCACTCCTTTCATCTGGATCCCTGTATGTTATTTGTTGTTCTGCTAAATCCCTATTACAGAGGCCTAGGAGTTCCAACGGCCTGGTGAATAATTAGAAATGTTTTATCCCTAAGCTTCAAAAGAGTGCTAGAAATAATTATAAGCAAACATTTTACATAGCATTCCATGTCAATCCTATCCTGGCTTTGCGTTGTTTGTGCTTCACATAGGAGGGAGAGAGGGAGATTCAGGTTTCCAGCCTAAAGGGGACTCACGTTGACGTTGCTGGAGCTTTTGGCTTCCCTCTCCCCTCTTCTTCTGCTGGTGTGATGCTGGGTACATTCCAGGTGCCTCGTGGCACCTCTGATTTTACAGGAGTGTGGTTCATTACTGGCCAAACAGAATAAACTTTGCTGTTTTATCAGCAAATGCCCCCTACTCTTTTATCAGCAACGTGACCTACAGACCTGCACTGTGTGTAAATTACGCCACATCGAACTGGACAAGAAAGCTCAAGTTTTGCAAAGTTGATTATTTAGTTTGAAAGTTGGTTATTTAGTCCAGACTAGATGTGTCAGTGCAGCCTTATTCCCCAGCAAATTCTGGGAGCTGTAGCAGCTCTAGCTGTCCTTCAGCAGACCAGACTCACGCCACGAAGTTTTTTTACACAGAAGGCAAGGAGAGAGAGCTGCATCTCGAAAGCCTACAAAACTAATTGGAACACACCCAATGTCATTACATTTGACAGCATTTTGAGAAATACCCAATCACTTTGTCATCAATTTTCAATTTTGTCAAGAGAAAGTAGCTTTTCATTGGCAAACAACCTGCTGTCCCCACAGTATTTGTGAAAGTGTCCTGGCAGAGAGTAGTGTCATCTCCAAGAACATTTTTCAGGCTCACTTTCTCTATAAAACTTTTATTGAGGAGTTTTTTTTAAAAATCCTTGAAAATTGTGTTAAGATGAAGGGTTTGCATCCTGAAGATACCAAACCCAGTTATGGCCCACTATAACAAAGGACATAAATACATGATTAACTTTAAACTTGTCAACGGTCCTTCTAGGTTTCCGCTAAAACCAGCTCGAGTTGTGGTGATGAGGAATTTTGTCTGTTCGCTTCAAAGATACTGTGAAAGTTTAATGTTGAAAAAGGATGAATTGACATTAAAAAAGGGAGAAAAGAATTTGTGTTTATCAATCAATATGATGAGGATTCATGTGTGAAAAACAAAGAACAATGTGCTCAGGGGTGGCATAGTGATACCTTGCTACCAATCCGCTGCTCCTTTTTTCTCTTCCTCTCTGAGGGGAATTCATTCATCGTTGCTCTTACTTTTCCAGAACAAAAGACAGTCTGGTTCAGGGCCTGATTTGCTGGAGATCATATTTTTGGCCATTTCCCCACCTGCATGTTGTGAAGTCATTTGAAGAAATATGTGAGACGGGAACCCAGATTTATTAGATGTGGTTTTCAGTGATTGCAGTTCATGGATGCTGTAAGAACCCAGGAAGCTTTTTGTCTGGCACAGCAGAAAAGAGCAGGGAGTTTACCAAAAACCATTTATCTCAGCTGGTGGACTCTCCCTAACCCAGGGACACCACTACAACGTGTCTCTGAGGTCAAGCTCGTGAGGGAATTCCACAAAGGAAGCCAACCCTTCCTTTGATAGGCACTCTGGCAAACCCTAACAGCTACTGGGAGACCTGAAAATCTGTGACTTCTCCATCCCTGGAAGTGTCCAAGGCCAGGCTGGATGGGGTTTGGAGACACCTGGTCTAGCAGAAAGTGTCCCTGCTCATGGCAGGAGGTGGAACGAGATGGTCCTTGAGGTCCCTTCCAGTATTGCCTCTTTGCTCATGGTGGGAAATTGTGATGCTTCCTGGAGGTCTCTTCCTCACCTCCAGGGGTAAAATTCAGATTAAAGATGCAATGAATTATCTGAAACCCTGTCTTCCACTTCACAGTCCACGGGGAAATGGTGTGGACATCTCAATAAGCTTTGTAAGAACCCAATGGCTCATTAAAGTCACAGATAGCAGAATCTACAATTTTTCAATTTGGAGTCAACTCCCCTCTGGCTTTGCCCCTCTAAAAAATAAAAAAACCTACTGTTTGGAAACATTGCAAACACACCAAACTATATTTTATGTTCATCAAGAAGCTTATTTGCTTTTTTGATTAATATGCAAATCAGGTGTGCTCCCAACTTTCATCACTGCTTAAATACTGTACAAGCATCGTAAATAACCTGCCTATTCAAGTTTTATCTTGTCCACTTTACATTGCACTGCTCTTGTACAGGAAATGGATTGTATTTAATATTGATGGCTCTGTATGTGTCATTTAATCGTCCCTATTGATTGGGTTTCATCAGAGTGGGGGGCTTGGACAGAAGCTTTGGTTATACTGTAAGGAGTCTTTGCAGTTTTCTGTTACTCAACACCATATCAATGCACCTTCTGGTGTGATATCACTTTCACGATCAATACCTGGAAAGAAAATAAAAAAGAGGCCTCCAGGAAAGGAAAGGAAAAAAAAAAACAAACCCCTGAATCAGCCTCTAATTCCCTTTCTGCACATAGATTAAACCTCTGCAACTCAAAGACTATTTATTGTGTGGTTTAACATAAGAAACGGGGGGGAAAGAAAAAACCTGAAAGAGTCTCCGTGGGTTGTTTGTTTAATTTCTACATCATTTTTTATTTATAAGCGTCAACTGTTCCTTTCAGTGTCCCTGGCCGATGTTTGATGGTGTGTAATTTTTAACAGTTACATGCCACGTCTCAGTTAACTGTTTCTCTTGATCTAATAATAGCACTGTGAACATATTATTTGATCAGATAGATGCATAGGGGACGTTTTACTCTTCAGTGTTCTTTGTGCCGAGAATGAAACGTCTTGGAGCTTTCAGAGATCATCCTTAGACTGACACTGTCCCATGGTGGCTCAACCTCACCCTGACTCCAGAGCTGCCCTGGGTTGTGCTCCTCCATCCCAGCCTCCCAACGCCAACCATAAGAGGCAGGCAGCAGGAAACAATAATACCCTGAGGAATACTAACACGCAGCAGATGGGTATTTCATAGTGCTGGTGAGAGGGTTTCCCCATCTGGGCATCCTCAGTTGAAATGCAGGCGCTGACGTGCTCGTAAATCCAGCTCCTGGGTGGATGACAGGAAACATCGTTCTGAGTTGTATCAGAGAAGGGAGAACATACACAGCTCCTCCAAAGTTGTTTGTACTCTGGTTCTCCTCATTCATTGTCCTGAGATGAAAGGGAGTTTATGGGCTTATTTATGAGCTTCTCATCTTTTCCCGGCTGGTGACCCTCTTAACTGAGATACAACCAATATTTAAGAATAATTATAATGTTTGTAGCTTATTTTTAAAGGAAAGTGGATTTAAAACTTTCTTTTTGGAATAGTGAGGGTGTCACCAATAAAGTCCCTATGGACATGGATGCGTGGTGCTCTGGGAGAATGGGAAGATACAAGTTGAGCCTTGACATAGAGAATGGTGCATGGGAAAAATGAGTTAATCTTGGTCTAGATTCCAGTGGCAATTTAGAAGTTCTGACACTGACCTTGACTAAGTTTTCTTGGTCCTTCCAGATGAGTGACCAATGCTTTCTTAGGAATAACTGCTTCCTTAAAATGTACATTCCTGGAGAGATCAGTGCATTTCTGTTGACACAGGTCTAACCTGACACTCTCATTTTGCGTAGAAGCACTTGTTCTTTGACTCCTTAAAACAAAGTGAAGGGATTTGTGTTCACTGGGAAGAATTGTGACAAACACGAAAAATACATGCCCTGTGTGCATAACACTCATCAGAGAGAACAAAGCCAGGTGTGGCTCTTTCTGCTGACAAACACCCCCAAATCTGCCCAGAAAAGACACAGGCACAGAAACCAGCTGGGGACTGACCAGACAGTCTGCGTTTCTTTGCTCCATCAAACGTTCTGAGAGGTCCTTTTGAGTTTTATAAGCAAGAAAAGGCAGAAACTGTCAGAGACAAATTGTGTTTCCTTACGTGGAGTGACGCCAAAGGTCTTGGGCTGGTGGCATTCTCCCGTGTGCCAGGGGAGAGCAAGCAGCGTGTCAGTGGGACAGTGTGAGGCTCAGTGTGGAGGAGAGAAGTGGAGAAGGCTGCCTAAAGTGACAGGTATTTACCCAAAAGGGTACAGACGGATGCAAGCATCTGAGCTGCTAGACTTGAAGGATCCTCAGTCTAAAAAACAAAAGTGTGGTGTTAGGAAAGTGCAGTGCCTGAACAGATGTAGCTTACTCATAGAAAGAAGTGCCTGTAGGCTTCCTACCAAAGCCAGAAGTGACTTCTAGCCCTGAAAAGACCTCCACTGTGGCAACTGGGATTTTCAAATGTCTTTTCTCTGCCTCTCTGTTGTTGCATTTCTCTATTTGAATAGTTGCATTAACATATCTCTGTCAAAACTTGTAGAGAAACAGCAGTTTTAATGTAGATATTGCCAAACATTAATGGAACCTTAATTTTCCTGATTATATTTAGGTATTTGTAACAAAAAATGGATTTGAAGAGTTCCCAAATAGAGAATGAGATTGTATTGTGTTTGTTCTGGCGAGTCCCATCACTGAATTTTGACAGTGAACTTTCTTGGGAACAAACCCCAATAATTTATTAAAAGTAGACTAATGAATATCTGGTCCAATGATGAGGAAAACAAATACTTTATTCATCCTTTCTTCACCTGAAATTATGATGATTCCTGCTACCCAGACTTCTAGGGAAAAGAAAGAATGAATTTTGAAATCCTTTGTCAAGTGTTTATATGGGCTCAGAGGGGCCCCACAACTCTCCAGAACAAACTATTATGGTTCCTCTGATATCTGGGACCAAGGATTAGGTAAATGTGGCCTACTGGAGCCCCAGTGTGCCATGGTGAAAGTTGTGCACAGACCTGGATGGATTTAGAGCTCTCCCAAAGAAGTTCAGAGGATAAATCACCACATTTCATGACATAGAAGTGCAATGCAAAACTATCTGAGAGTGAGAACGCTGCCTTACTTCTTTAGAGACTTGTGGAGAGCATCCACCTATATGGATAAATTCAGCTGTCAAGATCTTTCATAGTGATGTCATAATGTTGATGAGACAGACCTCCCTTGTCACTTGTGTGACCTCCAAATATGTGGCTGATCACCTTCATTCTTAAAAAAACATAAAATGGCAGAATTAAAACTGAATGTCTCAGTATGAAAATGGAACAAATAGAAATACATTCCTGAATTAGAGCTGTATTTATTTAGAAGTGCTCTTAATATTGGAAGATTCCTGATAAAATAAGTTGCATCATGCATACCCAAGTAACTTTGGGTCAGTAGGTAATAATTATATGCTTTATGATGTTCAGTATATTGGATTCTTCTTTAAGTTAATTTTTCAAGGTTAATTTAATTGTAATGACAGTTAGAGAGACACTGGATCAGCCCATCCAAAAATAACTATTAACCCACTAGACTGCTGAATGTCATTGGGCACGGTGCTTGTCAGGAGAGAGCCATGACCACCATCAGGGACAATGCCCAGCATAAGGAAAGTGGAAACTGATTTGTTAGAAGCAATTAATTGGGCAGTTTTAGACAACCGCATCAGAACTTTATTTAACACTGCTTGGAAGTAGTAGAAAGCACTGAAATCTTTACTGAAAGAAGAGCTTTGAGTTGCACGTTCTTGTGGCTTCTGTTGGATCATCTGTCTTCTGCTGGACACCTTATTGCCCACTGCAGCTGATGCACATTCTCCTGCTGGATTCTGCAAATTCCTCTCCTGTGGAGCTACCAAGAGCACAAATCCCCCCCCAGTAATTACCAGATGGAGATGGTCAGAACCAACCTGTGCCACATTCAAGTTGGTGACCTAAAGGTGAAAAGCTTTGATTCTCATTAATAACACTTTGAGCCTCTCTGACCTCCAGGATGGGATTAAAAGCTCGTTAAATTCCCTCAGTAGCTGTAGCTCATATTGTTTGCCTTTTATTATTATTGTGTATTGTTTGATAATCTGATCACATCACTTGATCAGTTTAAGGCATGAGCATTTTCCTGTTTCGCGTTCAAGAATTCAGCGTGTTCAGAGCTCCGCTCACCTAGGAAATGTCTTTTTGTTTCTCTCGGTGTTTCTCGGCGGGTGAACGAGCTGCTTCTCCTTTTGTCTCATTGCTCAGAATAACAAATGTCGAGGCTTGGAACCTGGTAATTTGGCAATTTTGGACAATCGCCTCATAACCGCGTTCTCAGCACACCTTTGAAGCGGCGCGAGTTCAAAGGCTCTGCAGAGACCAGCGTTGCTCTGCCTGGTGCTATGAGTCATTTGAAGTAATTGGTCCTGTCTGATGTATGTTTTGAACTGAGGAAGTAGCGCTTTATTACCACAATCAGATGCAGGTTTTTTTAGCTAAGGAAGTGGAGTTTTCCTCACAGATGTAGATGTCTGCTTGATAAGGCAGAAAACAGACAGATGTGCCTCTCTGCACTGGGGAAGAGGTGTGGAGAAGGAGCAAACACAAGAGCTGAGAAAATTCCATGAAGCTACATGAGAGGGGATTTGGAAGCCTTCCCAGTAAAAAAATTTCTCAAAAGCAAGGGAACTCGCCTTTTAGAGAGATAAATACTTAAAGTTTTATATATCAAACAAATACGCCTATCATCGGGTTTTCAAGTGCTTAGACTGGGAAAAAAAATCAGAATAAGGACTCTGAAGGTATTTTAAACAATGTTACCTAATTTTAGGCTCAACATCGGGAGTCTGGTGTTCCATTTCCTATAAACATATGCTCTCTAACTGTTCTAAAAGTTTGGGGGTTTTAAAATTCTGTATTATAAGGTATCATTGCATGTTAAGGTGGTTTTTTGGAATAATACAATGCAGGATTAAAGCCCAGAATTTATGTTTGCCCTTATCAGTGACTAATGCCTGATGTGCTGTGAGGAAGTACCTCTCTCTTGTAAATATTTTACTAAAATTAGAAAAAGAAAAGTCGTGCCAGAACCACATCCATGCTTTTGGACATGCATAAGAGCATCCCACAGAGCTGAAGGGATTCTCTGCTCCCCGACGGAGAAGCGTTGAGTTGCGACCCCAGCCTGGGGCTCGCCAGCTCCTGGAGGCAGAAACCTTGTGCTTAGATGTGCTGGGCTCAGTCCATCCATGTGTGCCACAGGCAGGAGTGGGAGAGCAGTTTTTGGCACTGGGAGGGCTCTCCTTTCTCAATCCCCTTCTGAATTGCTCCCACTGGCTGTGGTGGATCTGCATCCTGCCGTAATCCAGTGGACTCCTCAGTGCTGGTCTCCTCATGAGGCACTGACAGTGCTGATGGTGGGTGTGCAATTATTCATTACTGAGAAGGGCTTTTTTTTGTTTCCCCAGGCAGAGAAATCTTGAGGAGGAGTCTTTGCTCCCACTGCTGCATTGCAGAGGCCAGAGAAACACAGTAAAACTCCGAATGGTACCAGAGAATATCCATTTCAGTTTGTGAGTGGTGTCCAGACCAGATAAAGGAAAGAAAGACTCATATTTCAAAGGCAGGGGTGTCCTTGGATATGCTGGTGTGTGCTTTTGAGTGGAAAGCCAGTACAGCAAGAGTAGCAGACTCAGGTATTTTGTAGCACCTTTATTTTTCTCGTGCAGGTGGTGACAGAGCACAGAAGTGGCTCGTCCAGCTAGTTTCAATTGATCAACTCTTTTTTATCAGTTTCACGGTATCGCATTTACTTAATATCACATGGAACAAAGTAAATGTCTGCTGGGAAAGGCTGGGCTACTGCTCAGCTGACAAACGAGCTGCCCAACGTGCTGTATCTCCTCTGTGCCCCTGTGTATTTACCTGCACCTCCACCTCAGCCATCATTTTTCTCTTTCCCATCTGGGCTCCGGTTGCTTTGGCCATGTGACACCTTCACAAATCAAAGTGTTGCATGTGCAAACTTTCCTGCTGAGAGAGGCAAGAAGTTTTGCAGCAGGAAAAAAAAACCATGTGTGGGCATGGATTTAGAAGGAGAACTCAAGGCCTGGGCTATCCCTCCAGTCCACTGCAGTCAGTGCAAGGTCATCTTTTTACTCCTTAAGAGTTTTGGCCACCACTCTGGGTTTAGTTTTCATCTGGTTGAGTGTAACAAGCTCTTAGCTCAGCATTCATTTTGCCCACACGAATATTTGGATATAAATATTTGAAGATCTTTCCTCCTTTAAATTAATTTTCAGTTTTGTACTAGATCAATGGTAAGGGAACAAAAATGATCATAGCCGAGATTGTGGAGAGATGGGCACTGATAGCTTTGATGATGTCTCCAGTGTTTTTTGACTGCTGAAAACATCACATTTCCATTTAATCTAATGAAATGGGGTCTGATCTCATCCCCCATTTGTGCCCATCACAAAGCTGTCACACTTTTTGATACAATAAGAATATTCTTATGATCAGTGAAATTGCCAAACCAAATTATGGCGATGGTAGGTTAACCCAGTCTCCTGCCCTCTCTGAGAGCTGCTGCCACACACAAGCACAAAAACCTTCTTGCTCTGCAGCAACAGGCACTTCTCCTTCTTTACATGCTTTATGTATTGTAAAGATAATTAATACTTGCTGATATGCATATAGATTTTATTCCATTTTTTTCCTTTTTAAATATATTTTTTTATTTTTAAGCTTTGATATTGTCTTAGTAATGTTTTTGTTTTGGTTTGGTTTTTTTTTCACAGAAATGGGTAATTCTGTTTTTTTATCTAGGAGAGCACCATGAGCATGGTTAAAGGGGCAGAAGTGCAGCAGTTTGGCAGAGCTATTCCAGAAGCTCCATTTACAGTTTACCCACATTTCTCCTTGCAGGTTGTGAGCATCCTTTGAAAAGGAAAACATCATCAATAACTTACTAAGCTGGTGAATTAAAAAAAAAAAAAAAAAAAAAAAAAAAAACCCAACACATTGGCCCCCCCCCACCCCACACANNAAAAAAAAAAAAAGCCCAGCACATTTGGCCTCTGCCAACCCCAGCAAACTGGGAATATTATTAAAACTGGAATTTTACCTTTTCTGCAGAATGAACTCAACATCCAGACATGGGCACAGGATCCACCAGCACTCCTCTAAGCCAGCAGGGATCCTTGTATTGTAAAAATAGAATCACATTTCAGGCTTGAGTCTATTACACAGCAACAGTTCCTGTTGAGAGCATCCCCCAGCATCCAGCTCAGTGATTTCAAAAGAAAAAAAAGCCTCTGTGGCACTGATTAATGGAAAGGCCTGGATATACTGGTGGATCTGGAAAGCATCTCGTAATCTTTGACAGTCAAGATGTTTCTTACTCTGATGGGATTTGATCATTGTTTATGAAATTATGTGAGTGACATAGCATCACTGTTATTTTTATCCTGGCATTACAGCTGGTCTAATAATTTGGGTAATAAAGTTACTTATTTTGGCAATAAATCATCAAATGTATCCAGAGTTCTTATCAACATTTTCATTTATTAATATTCCTTGTCAGAACCCTTATCAATATTTTTCCACATTTGTTTTTCTTTTAGAAATCCTCTGATTTAAACTTGTATTAAACTTGTATTAATGCAAAACAGTTGATTTATTTGAAATGGTGACATCATTTCACTCCAGTCTGTAGAGGTTTACACTTTGCCTAAACTAAAGTTTCCACACTGCCTTCAACAGGAATATTTCCAGTTTATCAAGTGCCTGTTTAAATACATATTTTTTTATTATACACCAAATTTTCATTTCCATCTCCTTAAGTACATGCACCTGTGTTTGAACCTGTGTGAGGTTGTATTCCTCATTTTCCCACATAGTTTCTGACTATTTGTCCTTTCCATTTCCACAGGAGAACCACAGAATCATTAAGATTGGGAAAGACACCCCCAAGATCACCAAGTCCATCTTTCTAAACACATTTGAGGGAAGTATTTATAGTAGTTTTATTAATAAAAATGTTGTTTGAGAAAAACATTAAAAGCAGTAAAAAATAACTGACAATTACTACAACCTATAGTAACCTATCTCAAAATTTCTGAAAAACAGAAGGTAGAACAATCTCTCTGATGGTTGGATGGGTGAATGACACACTTTTGCTGGGAAGGGAGAATGCAAACCCATCCTGAAGGAACAAGAGGTGGGATGCAAACACCAGAACTGATTCTACCATAGGTCAGGGCCAGCCACCTACTACCAGGAGTAACTCAGATTTCGAGGAAAGATCAGGACATTCCTGAAATAATTAAAATTTTCTTCCTGAAATAATTACCAGCACAGGAAAATGAAGACATTCTGTGAACAGACCATTGCAGGCTGAACATGATCGATTCTATGTGGAGAGTTAATAATTTCTCATTAAGGAACAAACTGAGAAAGAATTTATGCTGTCAGTTCATGCAGTGGGGATAAAAGGAGATATTTGTTTAGTCCTGTTCTTGCAGCAATAAAATTTGGGGTTAATTTACAACAGCAGTTCAATGGAAATGTCTGCTCCATAAAGGGAGGGAAGGCAAAGAGAGAGAACCATGGAGCAAATATAATTGTCTTGAAAGCTGTGGTTTAACAGAAACAAGCCTGGAAAAGCTTCCTTGAGCCACCGAGTTAAGCCCAGCCCCTCCTTCTCTCACTGTATAAAATTCTCACCAGAGCTCACTCTGAAAGAACTGGATGTAAATATAAATCTTCAGCTGAAATACAGCAGAAGTTCTACAAACCCCAGCATGTTCACATCTGTCACAGCCACTTTGCGTTAAGATTTTCAGAAACTTGTGTTACAGCTCAGCCATCAGACTTGATTTTCCTATCACCTTGAACACCTAAAAAGATTTTGGAGGCACGTGCATTTTTTTTTTAAATCATAAAGCAATTTAAGTCCTGTTGGTAGAGCCCTGATCTGGCTCATATTTAAGCATGTGCTAAACTTCATTCATATCAACAACCCCAGAATTGACAGCAGGGCTTCAAAATGCCAATTTTTGCCTCTGAATATTGAAAAAAATGTGGTTGGTTTAAAAATACCCATCAGTCTAACCAGCACAGGACAGTGCAAAGTGTGTCAGTCCACTGGCAGAGAGGAAAAATAGATGGAGAGCATCGCTTTCAGTGAGCAGGGATGACAATCAGAAGGAATAATGTCATTCCTGGTGTTGCTCATGTATGGGAATGTTTGTATTGGCTCTCAGTGACAATGGCTGTGGCCCCCAGCTCATCCTCAGTGCTGGAATCCAGGAAACAACTCCCAGTGATAGCCACAGGTAAAAAATATGAAAACATATTCAGCAGTTGCAGTTCCTTCAGTCTATCAGCTCCATAAAAGGCATTTATAAAACAAGCCTAAATACATATTTAACCAATTGACCAGAATGGCACTGAAGGAGTTTTAACATATTTTGAAAAATTGCCTAAATACATATTTACCCAATAGACTGGAACAGCTGCTTCAGAGTCTCTCTGGTCTCTTGGGCCTGTAATACGTGTTTTTAAAAACTGCCTGGCTATATATTTACCCAATAGACCAGAACAGCTATTAAGTAAATAATACACATTATATAACTGTCAATGATTTCCCCCCCCATTCCCTTTTAAAAATAATAGAATAAAACAAATTTTAAAAGATAAAAATTTGAAGTATTTATTAAGATTGTGAAAGGTCTGGAATTTGAGGTTGGTGTATGTGTGTCACATTGTAGTAGATATCTCAGATCACCAGAGTGCTTTTGTGTGTGTGTGTTTAAAGTACAGGCCACTGTCAAGTACATCAGAGCCTGGGGTGCTTAATATAGAAGATAGAACAGCAGTTGGGAATTGGAAAGGTCTGGCAGAAGAGAGGGGAGGGGAAAAAAAGGGAAGATATGAATCATAAATTCCCAGGAAGGATGGGTAAATCAAGCAGTTGATTTTGAGAAAGCCTAAAGATAGTACATGAAACGCTGCAAAAAAAAATAAAAAATAAAAAAGAGGAAGAGGGTTGGCATCGTGGCATCTGAGACCTGCGTATCAATACCTCAATGTACTCCACAGAAGGACAAATTGTGCTCTGCCTTCCAAAGTTGCCATAAAAGAAAATCAGTCCTGGTTGTTGAACTCTTAAGGATTGACCTTTTCTTAGAATGATACAGCTACCAGGATAATGTCTCCTTAAATATTCATACATGTTTTAAACCATTAAATTAATTTCAGCTTACAGTGTGTTCTCACTGGGATTCTTTTCCCCCATAAACTATTTCAATTCTGAAATCACACTCATGGACACATTGATTTCTTTCTGATCTGAGCACATTTCAGACTGTTTTGAAATAGTGAATCTGTGTTGCTTTCAGTCTCTCTCTCTGTCCTGCAACATAGTGAAGGAAAAGCAACAGACAACCTGATAGAGAAATAACATTTGTCTTCAAAAATAATGCTGTCACTTCTGCATTTTTTTTTTTTTTTTTTTTAAGTTAGAAGATTCTCAGTGGCTGAGA
Organism: Rhipidura dahli; assembly: GCA_013399225.1. Classification (NCBI taxonomy): domain Eukaryota; kingdom Metazoa; phylum Chordata; class Aves; order Passeriformes; family Rhipiduridae; genus Rhipidura; species Rhipidura dahli. The sequence goes on from VXAC01006013.1 coordinate 14,722, forward strand.
AAGCAAGGAAAGCATCTCACACTTTGCACAAAAACTCCAGGCTGGCAAAACATAAAAAATAACCAAGAAGAGATGGGAAGTGGTGAAGGAAAATTTTACTACAGGCAATTTTTTTGTTTTCAATAGGAAAAATTTTTGATTTCCTTGCCAGACCTCATTTTTCAGTGAGATTTCTTTTGTTATCCTATTTATCTGCTTGGTCAGCAGACACAAACATGTTGGTCCTGCAAATGCCTTGGATTAGTGGTTTTTTCTGGGGTAATCCCTCCAGGTGAGAAGTGAGGAAAGATGGATGGATGGATGGATGGATGGATGGATGCATGGATGACCCTCCTGCCCTGCTTTTACAATTTCTAGTACATCACTACAAGAGCTGTTGGGTGCAGTGAAGGTAATAATGGTGAGGAAAATACGACAGAGAAGCTCCAGGACAATTCATCTTTCCTTTATTTTTACTTCAGCTTTGATAGTCAAGCCCATAAAAGAAGGATGAGCAGCAAAACCACTGCTGCTCATCAGTTCAGTATCACTAGAGAGGCTTTTGGCTGTTTCACAATTTTACCTCATTAAACCCTTAGCAGCCAAAGCTCACCTCTTCATTTATTTAATGAGCTGCTGAATGTCATTAATGACACAACCTTGGACAGCATGTGGCTGCTCTCAACTGAGAGCCCCCTGTCAGTGCTGCCTCCACTGTCCCAGGCTGCTCCAAGCCCTGTCCATCCTGGCCTTGGACACTTCCAGAGATGGGGCAGCCACAGCTTCTCTGGGCACCCTGTGCCAGGATCTCACCACTCTCACAGGAAAGGATTTTTCCAACTATTTTTCCAGTCATTATCAACTTTGTGTAGGCTCTGACATGGCAGATGATGGGTGAAAGCATCTATATCCTGCTATTAACCTCTACTCTAGAGTTCCCATTTCCTGAGCTTTTTAACTGAGTCCACCACACCAGAAAGAGTAAAATGAAGGTAACATTAAATCAATGGATCTCTCTTACCCATGAAGTTTAGAATAAATATATATTTATATCTAGCCATCTATTTGTTAAAGTAGGGCATTACTTTTGTTGTACCATTTCCAAACTCGCTATTCACTATTTAGCAGCCTTCCTGCAAGACACAAAATCCATTGTGTAATAATTTCTAGCAGACTGCAGGAGTGTAAAAGTAGACAGTGTTTCCTTCAAAAATGGAATCATCTTTCACAGATGTAGATGTGTACTTGTTATGCCAAGATGAGACAGATGTGGCTCTATTCACTCAGGGACAGGTGCGGAGGAAGAAGAGATAAAACATTTGTAGAAAGTGTAAGCAACTGCATCGCTGTTGTTAAATAAATAAACATTCTGCCAAAAAAAAAAAAAAGTTTATTTGCTTCTTTTTTTCCCCCCAGAATGTTTATTTTAAGCTGCAGCTTAGCTGTGATTTATTCAGATTTATGTTCCTGTATCAATTTAAATTTATAATATGCATTCTATATATAAACATCTGTTTGTATATAATCAGGGGAAGGTGCGTTGGCACACACAGAGAGCACGTTTGGGTGGAAAGGCACACACACATTTTTCATGGAAAATGGGCTCACAGGCACGTGCAGGCAGCTAATCAGGTGAAGAATGGGAAAATATTTTATTAATATAATGAGGCTTTGTGTGTGCATGAGAAGGGGGTGGGAGGGAGAGGAGAAGCAGATGCTTGTGTTGCCTATCACAGATTAAGCCGGTTCAAGCTCCAAATTGCAGGAGAAAAGCCTAATTACCCTCTGACCACACGGACACTAACAGGAAGCCTCCGTGCAGAGACATCCTTGGGGAAAGGGTAAAATGGTTCAGGTCATATGAAAGAGCTTAAAGCTGGCTAAAAGTTGGCTCCTGAACTCAGAGCTCAGGAGTGGCTGAGGAACAGGGAGCAGAGTGATGCTGGGGGTCACCATGGGGTGGGAGAACATTGCAGAGCAGGGACAAGAGGTAGTTCAGGTGCTGGTAGATTTATTATATTTATTACTGCTTTATCTGTTTGTTTTGTTTTGTTTCATTGCCTTAAGCTCCTCGTGAATTTGCCACAGGAAGGGGCAGTCCTGGGTGCCCTTGGCAGCACGGGGGCTTGCTCAGCCAGAGAAGGTGGGACAGAGCAGGGACATCCCCAAAGAAAGTCAAAAGCCCCCTCAATGAAGGGATGATGGGCAGATCACAACATCAGCTTGTCCTCTAACCACAGGAAAGCTCTGTGCCTGGGCTGGAGACACCAGAATTATTGCTCTTGGGGACTGATGTGTTTTCCTTGTGCTTGGACTGGGGAGCCATCAATGAGCATTTCGTGATGAAAGCAGGGATGTTTCTGTGTTCTGGTGAATATATGGTTCTCCTGACAGCTACTGTAGAGTTAAGAGGCTGGGGCCAAGTTTTTTGGTCCATGAAGAGAAATCATATTAGTCATAAACCATTAAAAAAAGCCTGCAAGGCAGGGCTTATCCTGCAAGGGAAAGTGGCTAACCCCATCCTGACCCCCTCAGTCCTGGAGCACAGACCCACTGCTCACTGGCCATCTCCTCCTTGCCAAGAGCATCCCTCTGGACCACTGGTTTTTGGCATCACGGGGATTTCAGGTGCTCCACATGAGGCCATCGAGCAGGTGGAGCCCAGGCAGCGGGAGATGCCTGGAGATGTTTATCCCAGGCTTTCGCTGCGTCACTTTAAAGAGCCCCAAGTGTTCCCTGCAGATCTGCTCTTCAGTGGAGAGCCCTCAGATGCCTTGGCCAGCACCTGCTGGGTCCATACTGCCAGTTTGGTGCCCAACTTGACACTCATTTGCAGGCAGGTTCGTTCAGGATGCTGATCCCAGGGATTCGAGGGTGCCCAGGGCCTCGTTCCTCCCAAAGGCAGCGAGAGAGGATCAGTGCAAACGAGAGGAGAGGCAGTGCCATAAAGCCTGGATGAAGCTGGATTACTTTCTTCTGAAATATTTAAGTGAGCCAGGGGAGGGAGGAGAGCGGGGACAACAGCAGAGGCAACTGGAAGGAGGAGTGAGGATCCACAGCTGTGAGAGGAGGACTGGGAAGAGGAGGGGGAGGAGAGGCAGAGAGAGAGAGAGAGGGAGAGAGAAGGATGATGTGATTTAA
>VXAC01006013.1:17864-40211 GCA_013399225.1 Rhipidura dahli
AAAAAAAAAAAAAAAAAAAAAGTATTAATCACAGCTCCAGAACAGGAATCAGGGTGGGAATCAGCAGCTGGGAGAAGGGAAGAAAATGGAAAAGATTATTTTTCGTTTGAAATACATTTCTTCAATCACAAGCCTGCCTGAGAGCGGGAGCTCGCAGCTGGGCACGGAAGAGGGGTCTGTGGTTGGAGGAGGAATATTTAGAGCAGAGCGAGCTCTGCAGTCAGCTGGGCTCATGCAGGGGTCGGGGCAGGTGGGGGACTCTGAGGCCAACACGAGGTGTCACTGCCAAGGGCTGTCAGTCTGAAACACTCCTGCGTCCCCCTTCTCTGCAGCACAACTGCAGACGGGCTCCATCGCAGTGTCAGGACATGGAGCAAGAGGCACATTTGAAAGGAAAGTCAAGTGACTTTTGTATTTCTACAAGCTTGTCAGCTTAGAGCTTGCTTTTTTTCCTTCCTCTGGCTCTTAAGGGAGGGAGGGAGGAGAAAAAAATAGCAAGCTTGTTCACCATGTGAGGGCTGGTTTGTTGTGATTTTTTTTTTTATCCTGTCTTTTATAGCTTGACCAGTGAATCCAGCTTAACAAAAACATTTCCCTTTGTAGGCTGAACACTCAAAGACTTCTCTCCTTTAAGTCTAAATGTGAGTTGCTACTTTGTTTGAATGCCAGGAATCATATGATTGAAAAAAAATCCAGTTAGCTGAGGCATGATATTAATTCCCATGAAGTCATGAGGAGCAAAGACTGTTTAGTGAAATTTCTCTTTTTTATGTATGTCCAGCATGGTATACATGGGACTTGCCATGTGTGTCAGCAGGGGTAGGAGAAAGCACACCCTGTTTTTTCTCCCCAGTGAAGCTGAGAGCACGAAATATGTCACAACAATATTGTTACTTCCTTTACATTTATATTTTCTAACACCCAAGCCCTGATTTGCTCCTTATTTAAGCAACATTTTCTTGATAAATTAAAAAAGCAGCAATAGCCATTACTGCAGGCTATATACAGCCTCTAATATCACTTAAGCATATTACAGAATATAATATCTGGTACTTAACGACTAACTTGCATATGAAAGCTCACATAATGTCTCATAAAACCCTTAAAATGGCTTCAGTTTAAGAGTCTCTTTAAAAAAAAAAACACCTTCAGGGAATATTGTAAATGAAGTAGCACTCCAGCCTTAGAAAAAAAAATTCACACACTTGCAGAAATTTTTAATATAAATTGAACACATTAAAAATTAATTTTGCATGACCATTTCGCATTGCAGTGCCAATGCATAGTTAAGATAAGGCCTTAACTCTTCTTTGTTCAAAGTAACATGGAAACATCTCCCTCTCCCTCCCCATTATCTGTCCGTAATTATAATTTTCATTAATCAGAAATTGGAACCCCATCCTCTGATGATGACAGCCCCAGCTGGAGATCAGTGAAACCCTACCTGTGTTCACTGAGGAGGCTTGCTGTGAACTTTTGGGAAAACTCATTAAAGGGAGGTGTGACCTCACAAACCAGAGAAGGCAACACAGAACATTTCTCACAGATGCCAGTCAGGGAGAGGGATTGGGTTTGCAGGGAAGAGAGATGTTCTCTTCTGTGACACTTCCCTCGTGTAGGTTCTCTGGTGACGTCAGCTGTCAGCTTGGAAGGCTCAGCTGACACAAATGCTGGCAGCAGAGGCACCAAACCAGGCAGCAGTTTGTGCTCCTCTTCCCTGGGAAGTATATATAGAAAAGACCTTTAGCGATTCTCCTCTTCTTTCCCAGCTTTTGGATTGGAGTCTTGGCCAGCATTTTACAGCAGGGAATCTCCCCAGCAGGCCTGGGCTGCAGCTGGACACTGACTGATGCCTTTTGCCCCTCAGGAGCAGCTCTGATGGACACCAGAGTGTCCAGATCTCTCTGATGTCACCTCACCAGAGCAGCCAACAAGATTTTCCCTATTCTGACTTGTTTATAAGGTGCCCAAGAGTTTTTTTTTATTATTATTATCCCAAATATATGATAGAATCATAGAATGAGAATGGTTTGGTTTGGGATGGATCTTAAAGACCATCTTTGTTCCAACACCTTGTGCTAGATCAGGTTGCTCCAAACCCCATCCAACCTAGCCTTGAACACTTCTCTTTGATATTCACTTGATATTTTATCTCTTATTCGTGTTATTTACCTGCAGGTAAATCAGGTTTCTAACCCAGTTCTGAAAGCTGATTTTGTTTGCTATAAACCCTTTAATAGTGTGTCTGCCTGCTGTAACAATGCTCATTGGTGTGCTATTAACACTTAAATAAATACCTCCTCATGTCAAATATTCAGGAACCTTACAGTCATTTGCATTAAAAAAGCAAAATAATAATTTGCAACATGTCACTCATCATGCATGGATTTTGATCACTGGAGTCCTGGTTCTACATTTCTTTGCAAATTAAAATATTTTCGTTCAAACCGACAAATGCCATCTTCAGTCCAAAGTGCCTCAGAAATCGCTGTGACTCCTGAAATATCTCAGTGTTCTCTCTGGCTCTAAAATATCTAAATGTTCTGAATGGCTGAACTTTGAGAAAAGTCACCTCCTGGCTGCACAGTCACACGGAGCTGCAGAGCACGGAAGCAGGCAGAGATAGTGGGAGCAGAGCTGGGAAGTACCTCCTTTAACATGTGGAGCTAAATGCTACCACATTCTTCAGGGCTTTTAATTGAGAAAATATTACAGCCTTCCACCAATGTGCACAGAGGCAGCAAAGCTGTGTTGGGTCTCTGTTACTTCTCCCTCGTACATGGAGAGCAGGAGAAAATGTCTGAGTAAAGGACAGCAATGATTTGGCAAAGTTTTCCCCGACGTGCTTGATTTTACTGAGTATTTCTCCAAGCTTTGGGTTTGCTGGTGGTTTTTTTCTTTTTTTTGGAAAACAGAAACTTTCAAAGGTCCTTCTGGAAACCTATGGGCCTGTGCAGGAGGTCCTGCTGGCTTTACCCTCAGAAGGAAACTCAGAGGAAAATGAGCAGGAGCGTTTCCCCCTGCCTCTCCCTGTCACATCTTTAGTTTCTTTGTGTGGTTTCTGCCTGTGGCTTTCTGAGGATGCATCAGCACCTCCAGTTCCAGACCATAAAAGAGAAGCTTCAGATTAGCCTGGTGAGGCTGGTAAGCCTTCCTCACCACACACGTGTCAAGCTGTTTAAAATAATACTTATTTTCACAGTGAACCCTCACCTCTCAGCCCAGAGAACTGCTTACAGAAAAAAACAATTTCTCTGGGGCTTCAAGGAGTGTAGGGTGGGGACTTGTGGCTACATGTCTCACCTGAGATGTGGGGACAGAGAGAGCTGCAGGGTCTATAAGGGGATTTGGAGTTGTTGACCACTTGGAGGACTTCAAAGCAAATTTTGGGGAGGTTATGTCAAGGTGAGGGAAGAACCTGTGAACAGGGAAGACAGAAGTGAACAGGAGAGGAGAAGAAGCCTCTCAGCCCTCGGTCCAGCATGGGGGGTGCTCAGGCTCACCTCCCTCACCTGCACACTGACCTGAGGGCTGTGCACCAGGCAAGAAGTGGGAGTCAGTGCACTCTCTCAGGGTGGTGGAACAGATTGATTTATTTTTTCTCTGGGGGGGGAAGGGGGAGGGAACCCCCAAACCCAGGTCAATATATAAAACATTTCTCAAAACTATGTGTTGCTCCTGTTTTTATGTGTTGGGTTTGACACTGAGGCATTGTCTTTGCTCACAGTTTCCAGCTTCTGCCACTCTCTCTGCATCACTCGTCAGATTTCCTGCTTGGAAACTGTGTTTTTTAGAATTTTTCTCATCTGCCCAAAGGCTTTGCTCTCTCCACTGACTCTACTGCTCATCTCTTCAGCGTAGTAAACACACTCATCTTCTCACAGGGCTGGTGGCTGTGTGTCTGCAGAAGCACAGAGGAGGCTGTGTGTGTTGGAGAGCCCAGCCTGGAAACTGTTGTGTTGTTCTTTGGGGAATGGATTCTTTCTTCCTTTCTCCCACAGAGCTGTAAGAGAATAAAAAGAAATTACCTTTCATTGCAAGTCGATTTGTGGGATGTAATGGCACAATTTAGGAAGGAATATTGCAGACAGTGAGACCACTTGGATTAGAAGTCTTGAATCAGTTTGTAGGGCTATATATTTCCATAGTACTGTGTTTTGTTGTGTGGGGAATTTAATAAGAGATGTAAATCTGCAAACTGCAATGGTATCACCATAAAACATAAAAGATTCATGTATTATAAATAGGTATGACAAATAAATTATTTATGTGAATGTATATCTATGGTGTGTGTGTGTGTACATGAGCTCATGTTCACTTTCCTTTTGAAATAATTAGTGGCAAAGTCTTTTATTGTGCATTGCCCTACGACCTGTGCAAGAGCTTTAATGACATTCCACACAAAGAGCTGAAGGTAGAGCTTGCTCTGTGCTGAACTGGAGCATCTCAGACTTATTAAGGTGGGGAACTTCACGAGGCATTTGCAGAACAAAAAAAAAAATTCTCAGCCCAAGTTGGCTGAGGATCATTCTGGAAATGTCCAGGCACCCCCAGAGCTCTGAGCCAGCAATGTGCAATGATGTAAAGGATTGCACAGGCTCCCTGCATCACTGCTCAAAGATTTCTGCAGGTAGATTTGAATTCTATCAATCTGCTGCTTGTGCTGTAGCAGATTTTGGCAGCCACGGTGACAACCTCACTGTGATGACTTCTTTTCCCAGCTCTGACTGACAACATCCCGCCCGGTGTGTCAGCTCCTCCAGGAGCATGTGTGTTACTCATTGTGTGAAGTCACACAAACTCTTCAGGAGGGACTTGCAGCTATAGATCTCTCCTCAGGAACCTGTGCCATCTATAGATAGCTGGCTATACCACGGCCTATTTTTAAGCCGGGGCGGGACACTTCTAAATTAAGGCATGAGTAAAACGAAATTGTAGGAGAGCTCCAGAACATTAGAGAAAAAAATCCTGTGTGACTTCAGTTATGTTATTAACTTTTCCACTTTTGCTGCAGAAGTTGTTTCTGTCAATATTTTACTTTAACGGTGCTGAACGGGAGGAAGGAGCAGGGTCCAAGCAGATGGCTGTCAGCAAACTGATGACGGCAGTTGAGAATTAGTGTCCAAATACAGTATTTAAAACTTGCTACAGTACATAGTTTCCTGCATATGCATGCCAAAATAAATCTGGTTTGGAGAACCTTGCAGGATCTTAATTTTATTTTTATTTGGAGCTTATTCTATTAAGAATAAGCAAACAGGCAGCGTACCTTAGCTCAGTGGGGGGGTGGGTCTGTCGAGCAGTGGGTTCGGAGCTGGATGAACCACAGAGACCTTTCCAACCCTTATTCACTCCAGCTATTGACTTTCTGAACATCACTAAGTACCAGAACGAATGATAACATTAATAACATTAACACTATTAATTTGTACCTGTTTTTTCTACCTTGTGCACACGCACCATTAAAATCCTTCCTTCTCACGCCAGCTGTGTTTTTTCCCCTGCAGATCATCTCCCTGAAGGAGTTGGTAAGGGATGGGTGCCATCACACGGGGAGGATCCGGTGTCAGGCTTCAGATAACTCGAGTCACCCGAACCAGATGCATTTTTAGCAGGGCAGGACAGCAGCAGGTAGTGGCTGTTCCATTCTGCACACATCTTTGGTGTAAGTGTGACTAATCTGTTGGTTTGGATACCTGGCTGCAGCGGGGTCAGAGCAGGGGCAGGCTGTCTCCTCTGCAGTGAATTAGAGGCTTACATTCATTATCTCCCAATACCTCATTAAAACGACTTTAATGTGGTGAGCATTTGATGGTAGACAAAAGCTTTAATCTTGTGAATATCAAACACACCTGTGTTACATTTCCTCTTGCGAGCAGTTAGCAGAAACAGGTTAACAAGATATTTTAACTCCTTAATCTGCTGAATTTGTGTGGAAACCAGACTTTCACCAGTCACCTGAGTTTGAACTGAAAAAAAAAAAAAAAAAATCCTGCATACACCCCTAATTTGTCAAGCTCTTTTTTCAAACTCTGCCTGCTCTAGACACTTTTAATCATCTGTTTAATTTTGCACCTTTTTTTTTATCCTGATATATTATATGCAGGTTATACTTAAGGCCCAGATTTGCCCTATTTTTCTTCCTCATCTGACCTAGATTCAAATTTACGCACTGTGAAATAGCTAATAAATCCCCATTAAGGTTGTAAAAGGTGAAGGTTCAACCAATGTGCAAGTCATCAAGTTCTAATGTAAAACTGAATGAGCCTTGATATTAGCAGCAGTCTCAAAAAGTGAGGCTGAAAGGCTCTACAGGTTTCCAGCTTTTTTATGGCAGCCTGTGCTTAAAGCACCTCACCTCTGACAACACTGTTAAGCCTGTACAACAACAGTGACAACAACAGGCCTTGAGACCAGTAGGAAAAAATATATTGACGTTTCCAAAAAGGAAATATCAGTGGTTTTCTTTTTGCACCAGAATTCTTCCACCAAGATACATTTTCTACTCCTCACGTTCCGAATATTTTGCTGCAAGAAAACACAGTTCAATAGGTATTTCCCAGTAAATATCGCAACCTCTAAATACAAAAATTTGTAAAAAAGCCCTCAAAAAATACATTTCTTTTGTGTATCTCACAGTGTCAGCGCTGCCCTGCTGAAATGGGGGGTTTTGCTTTGCTGTTGAAGTCTTGGAAAAGTGGTTTGTCAGTCCAACTGGAGAGTGCTGCTTTTTTTTTTCCACTAGGCATAGATAGTATTACAGTGATTTACAGAGACACGCTGAAAGTAAATTATGTTGTAAACGCCTGTCCCTTGGGTCGACAACGAATCACAGGGAAAAAATGCAAAAAGTTTGAAATTCCCAACAGCAAAGGTTGACAGGAAAATATGGTGTTGTTTTTCTATGAGTAAAAGTAACTTTTATGTTGTGTTTTCCCATGAGAAATTATAAACTTTCAAAGGAATTTTAGTCTCTTGTATGCACACATAAGAGCAATTTATCTGGTACTGCCCCAGTGAAAACACTGTTAAGACTTTAAAGCTGTTAGAACTATGGCTGAACTTCATCTAGGCTGCTACTACTTATTTGTTCTTGCTGCCTCTTCTTGTCAAAACATTTACTCAGACTTCGAAGAGTTGCAAGTTGGCAACGTGTTAATAATATTAGAATGCATTTGTGTCGGCCATGTGGCCGCAATATTTAAGTAAATTCATCACTTATTTAATGAATAATGAATTCACAAGAGTAGCTATGGAGACGTGGAACCATATGTAGTAAATTAAATGGGAACTTGTCAACGTACAGTAACAGTGAATGTCACCAAAGTAGTCGTGTCTGTTTTATAGCAGTGGTGATGCACTCACACCGAGCCTGAGGTGCATTTCTGGCTAGGTATAGGACAGCTTCATTTTTTTCACACCTAGGTTGCAGCAGTGATTTCTAACAGGTGTGGTAATAAAGTGAGAATTTACACAAGTTCCTCGTCGGTGTGTGCAGGAAAGGTGGAAGAATCTCAAGTTATTCAGTCTGTAAATTACTTAGCAGTGTTTTGAAAGTAAAGGTAGAGAACTGCAGGAGTTTTTTTCCAGTGGGAAAATAGCACCAAGGAAAGGGGGCTGGGTGTTACTCAGCTCAGTTCTCATCTGCCCTAGAGCATAATGAAAACTCCAGACATCAGGGACGATTTCCAAGATAATTAATGGGGAAAATCAGACCTGAAGAACAGTAAAGGATATACAAGAAGCTCATTAACATGAAATCAAGAAAAGAGGGTGGTGCAAAAGTTCAGAAAGCTAGAAGTCCATCCTTCTGTTTGACTTCGGAGCCACGAGCTGCCTTTTGGACGTCATGTCAGTACTCACCAACCTAAGAGTGAGACTGTCTCATTCCAACCCCCTTCCATGGGCCAGGGCACCTTCCACTGTCCCAGGTTGCTCCAAGCCCTGTTCAGCCTGGTCTTGGACACTTCCAGGGGTGGGGCTTCCAGCCCTGATTTTGCAATATTCAGATAAACTGTGTTCAGAGGCTCCACTGACCAAACAGTGTGAGAAACCTAATGATTAATGGGACTGATGAGCCAAGTGTAGCTTTGGATTAGCAAGAACCTGATCTTTGGTTATGCACATGACTAAAGAAGTTCACCTCACCTTTAAAAACATCTCTGGTGCAATCCTGCCAGCTAAAGAATTCAGGATCTTCAAGTGCAGTCTTCAAACATTGAGGAAACTTCACATTTTGTGCTTAAGTGGTGTGTTTAAATGGAAATATCCTGCTGTTGATAGAGCTGAAGGCCCTTTGTGTGTGCACATGGATATGGTTTGCTGCAGTCAGTAAGAACAGATAAGACACCATACACAGCACAGACACTGGAAAGGAGATAACACAGGAAAGGAGATAGTTGTTAGAAAACAAGGGCCGAACTCGTAAAGATTGCAGCCATCTTTGTTTGAAATATGTTAGAAGACCACATCCAGCTAAATCCTGGCTTAAAAATAATGTTTATGCTTAGGACATCCCCTGAGGTTTCAGAAATTTTAAAAGCTCTGAGACACTTAAAGACATGCAACCTTTCAGGTCAGAGACAGTTCCATTCTTGTCACATTTCAGGCGTAAGGCTCATCTTCCCAGCAAGCTTTTGTTGAGGAGCTCACTTTTGTCACCAAGCCTAACAACAGACTCCCAACCGTGATTGGAGTAACTACTCACTGCCTCTCAACACCGAGTAACTCAGAGCCCACCTTCACAAAGACACAAGTCACTCAAACGTCCACGCTTTGCAAACTTAACTCCTGGGGTCTTCCCAATGCCCATTCCAGTGCAATTTTGGGGATCCATGTCACACCTACAAAAGTTTCCCTTTATTTTTTTCAGGCGCTGAGTTGCGTTGCATCTTGTCACGTCACATCGTGTTGAGTGGCACTATTGCCTTCAGAAATGATGGGATAGAGCGTGACTTGATGTGTTGTGAGTGATGTGACACAGTGTGACATATGTCATAAAATCATTGTCACCCATCAAAGAAAAAGTGACAGATCAAATTCAAACAAAGCTTTCCATGTACTTTTAGTGGCTACCCAATCAACTAAAAACAAATATTTCAAATTGTGAGCCAAAAGCGTGGGAGTGTGACTCATTTTTGGTCAGTCCTCACATGCCTAACTTGGCATTTTGCATTTCTTCCACTTTCCTTCACACTGTATTATCCAGTTGGTAGGGAGGAAACTTGTTCAGTTCATTTATATTATTCAGTCTGCATATTTGTCAGACCATTACTTCTAAATATGTTCTCCTAGTCCTTTTCACGAATTGTCCCCATTTACCTTCTCTTTCTTGATGCATTTGAGTTATCATCATGTTATGAAAGTAATAATGTACAGAAAAGGTTGAATTTGTCATCCTGCAACGTTGTACAAGCCAAACTATCAAGAACAAGGAGATAATTTTCTGTAATTCTACATCAGACGAACACACTATCTATTCAAAAATATCACACTGCTTTATTTCCAGGCTACATATCTGCTCATTAAACATTTCTAATAAGGAATGTAAGATAGGAGGGAGAAAATAAAAAGCACTTTTGCCTTGTAAATAGATTGCTGCATCTCTGACTAAACCAATATCAGTGTGGGAATAAGCCCAAACAGCTTTTCAGGACTGGAGTTGGGACAACTGGCAATGTGCAGTAAGTGGTACCAGAGCATTACCATTGCTCTAATATTCATGGAGTCAAAGAGTGAATTTCCAGATTTCCCCGTGTCCAAAGGGGGAAGGCAGCGTGGTTCAGCACAGGGATGTGGAGGATGATGTGGGTGCCATCCATCGCTGTGATCACATAAGGGAACCCTGAAATGTCATAAAATCCCACTCGGATCTGTTGTCACTACTGCTGCTTCTATGGAAAATTAACACATTTAATTAACTGCCTGACCAAGGCAGCTGTTACCTTATATAAAACCTTGAACATCGATGCCCAGCATATCCCATTAGGTGTTCCAGTGTGCCAGTGGCATAAGACTGATTATCCTTTTACACCAAATGGCACAGCAGGACTCCTCTTGCAGCACTCTCAAGTCAAGATCTTCCTTAAATTCTTCATGGAGCATAATGATGCTCCAGCCCATATTGCTTAATAATGTTGTCTTTCAGGACAGCCAACAAGATACACCATGCACAGCATAACATGTCCTGGCCAAAGCAGCTCCTTTCTCTGCCTTTGTTCCTGACATCTGAAAGTATTCCTGCTGCCTCGGCTGTGGAAGCATTTGGCATGTGATTTCCATCGGAATACTACAAGCACTATTTTATTTATACTCCATTTCTATCATTTATGGCAGATGGTTACTTGCCTTAAATTTTTAAATAATATCTTGGCTGCTGAATTTCAAATTAAAAGTAAACTCTCCAAGTCAGAGGCAAGGGTAAGTTCAGTTATTTCTTTAAAAAAAAGTTGGTTGGAGGATTTTTTTTGTAGTTCTTATCCTGCAGATGCAAGTTTGCCTGCATGTGAGCACCTGGATTTATACACATTTTTTCCTGGAAATACTTTTCTCTTATACATTTGTGTGCTTATAGGTTTCAGTAACTAAACACTCAAAAGGTAAACCTTTTCTTCAGAGCTGAAACAGCTACAAGTTATTTCATTATAGAGGAGAATATTTTGTACAGATCTGAACATTTTCTAAATGAAATCCAAATTTTAAATCAAGATTTGGAATAGAGCAACCTCTAGACATGGAGAATTTCTAGTGTTGGTATTTTTGCTCCTAATTATTTTTCCATTCCCCTTTCTATGCTGTGATAGTCACAAATGTGTTTCATTTAGACAGTGCAGACTATAGACAGAAAAGGACAGGACAAACTGGCACAGCCCCATTGATTTCAGCAGAAAAATTCAGGTTTAATGTTTGTCCCTTAAGCAATACACACCTTGCATACAGCTTTTTCTACCACAGGTTTCAAATCGCTGCGAGAGAAATAGACCCCAATCCTGCAAACACTTATGTGTGTGTAACTACACATATGGGAATAATCCCATTAAATCAATGGGATTACTCGTGTGCATAAAGTTAAGCATGTGTGTAAGTGCTTGCTGGAGCTGGGCCTGAGGGAGAAGAGAGGATTTTTGAACCCTTGGTACAGTGGGTGTGAATGTTCATATTCCAGTTGTGTGGCTTCAAATGCTTCTCTCCTATTCAAAAGTTTTGGAGGAAGAATTTGCCTTGTTTTCCATCAAGCCAGGTGTTTTTAAGACCATCTAAACCATCCATTGTCATGGCACAAGGACCACATATAAGGAGGTCTCCATGAAGCCAAGCAAACTTAGAGCACACAAATAAACTGAGGCCTGTGTTTTTTTCCCTGCCCTCAGTCTTCTTACAGATCCTCTCAGATTTGCAAATTTATGTAAACAAATTCAGATCTACAAGTTGTAAACTGTGCATAGCTGGTATTCACGTGTTTGGGTTTTTTCTTGGTAATCTCAGGTGAAAGGATTCCTGGACTAGATACTTGAAAATGCAGAGAAGAAAATAGAAACAGGAGTTATGAACTCAGTTTAAAAAAGAGCTCCATACGTAAAGAAATAAACAGTTCATCTAAGGTAGAGGGTGCAAAATTTCCTTGTGTAGGAAGGAGATGGTTTAGCCAAAAATATTTTGGGGAAAGAGCAAAAATGTAGACAATACCGTTCTCTGCTTGGAAAGTCTTGTTTTCTGTCCAAGGAACAGCCAAGGGATCCATCAACTTCATGTCAGATAAGGAGAGATCTTCTTGCCTAAATATCCTCTTCCCTACCATGCTCCCAGTCAAGTTCCTTGCACACTGAGTAAGGAAAAGTTCAGTTATGGGAAAGAAAAATCTTCAGGTACAAAGCATTTGACAACAATACCTTGGGGGGAAAAAAAAAAAAAAAAAGAAAGAAAGAACTTCTATAATGAAATTTCCAACCAGAAGAGTGTTTAAGGACTCCCAGATGACTATTCCCACTGAAGTTGGCTGTACCTAATCCTGGATAGATATTCTCAGCCAGGATTTCAAAACTTCAGTTCTCAGGGTTGTTCAGAGACATGTTTTCATAAACAAGGGAAGATCTTCACATCAGTTTCCCAGTTCTATAACTGGATGATGTAAAGAACATCTCCCTCACCCTCCACAGATCAAGAACTGGTAGCTGGAACTGGAGAAACTCAGCTTTATCCCTAGACCATTTTGTCACATTTTCACTGACTGAGCTGACAATTTGTACCACAGCTTCTCAGATCCTCGGGCTCCTGAACAGACCCTTAGAAATAGTTATGTTTTTACAATAAAAGCAAAATTATTAATATTTCATTGAATCAGTTAGATTGAAAAGATCTTTAAGATCATCAAGCCCACCATGAGACCACACCCCTCACTGTCACATCCACACACATTTTACCTTCCTCTGGGGATGGGGGCTCCACCACTGCCCTGGGCAGCTGTGCAAGGGCTGGACAACCCTTTCAGCAGAGAAATTTCCCCTGATACCCAACCTAGACCTCCTTTGATGCAACTTGAGGTCATTCCTCTTGTCCTGTTGGTTGATACTGAGGAGAAGAGATGAACCCCCACCTGGCTGCCACCTCCTGTCAGGGAGTTGTGGAGAGTGAGAAGGTCCCCCTGAGCCTCCTTTTCTCCAGGCTGAGCCCTCCCAGCTCCCTCAGCTGCTCCTGGTGCTCCAGACCCTTCCCCAGCTCCACTGCTCTTCTTTGGAGATGCTACTATGAAATATCAAATAGAAATGTGTCTGGGTGCATATGAATTCAGATAGAACTACTTTTATGTGGCATTTGAACCCTGATACTTCACCTTCTTGGCAAAGCTGTTGAGAGCGGCAGAGCAAAGTCTGTGACAGTAAAAAAGCACAGGGACTATAACAAGCTTGACCCTTATATAACGCAGACATAAAGCTGGAAAATGGTGTGTGGTCTTCCTCTGATGCCATACTCAAGATTTTTATTGCAAACACCTTCCTTCCAACATCCATTTAACATGCACCCATCTGTCAGGCGATGTTTCCCACAGCAGTGTTAATGTGCCTGTGCCCCCTTCCACTTTGGTAGTTCACACCTTTAACTAAGGCTGGAGCCAGAGTGCAATAAACAGCCTTCCAGAGTTTGGAGTATAAAAGGCTCAAAAATGTGAGAGACACTTCATCAAAAAAAAAAAAACAAAAAAACAAAAAACCAAAAAACAAAAGACCAAGACAGAGCAGTTTGGAGCTCTGGAGGGCACAGGGAGTTGTGGGGTTTAGAACCCTGCTTGCAGACACCTCTCCTAAAAGATAAGAATTATGAATAATAGCTCAAAGGAGAGGATAGAAAGTTATATCTGATGGGAAGGATACAGACACAAGCTAAAAAAAGAATCCCTTGCCTGGCTCCCGACCAGGTGTTGTGTCTTAGCTTGTTTAAGAATACTTCTGGTTGTGTTTAATTAGTTATGACAAAAGATCCTCAAAGAATGTATCAGTTCAAGCCTTAAGTTTGCCTACAATATTTCACCTTTGTTCAAGGAAAAAAGTATCACTGAGATACAAAAACTTGAAAAAATACAGTATGAAAGTTACTGCCTTAATGAAATATTAAAAATGCATCAGGAATACTGTTCTGGCATTAAAAATAAACAATAACATTTCTTCCTAGTTACGGTTCACTTCAATTCTTTAAAAATTAATTATTACCTCTTTAAATATTTGATTAAATTAGATTTGGGTGGGTTATCGCTATCCACAAAATACACGGTGTTGTGTATAAATTTGCTTTCTTCAGTCCCTGACATGTACAGGCACGTTGTATGGTTGTTTGATTATTAGAAAACTAAATCCAATGGCTCTGTTTTGGCAGTTTGCAAAATATATACTGTTGAATCTTGCCACTTGGAATGGAAATGCAGCAGTATGTTAGAAATCTCTAATAAAAGAGGAAAAGTAAAGCAGCAGAATTACACTATGTGATATTTGGGATTTTCACCTCGTATCTTATCGTGCTGCTATATCTCACATTCTAAAAAGGACACATTATTTTTAATAATGGTTAATTAGGATTTGGGGATAATAGCTTAGAAATCGTAAGAAATTTCTAGGCATGAAAAGTCTATTTTTTTCTCAATGCACAAGGATTTATAACTACTTAGATAGCAAAGGGAGAATAAACCCTCCAGCATGTCCTGAGAGAGGTAAGACAATTATTTCTCCAGCATTATGATAGAAGTAATTTAGTATGACCAACTGGATGAATAAGAAAGGTCTCTGAATGAGCACAGGGGCTGATACAGTTAGAAAACATTAATTTAAGTGGACACCTGGAGGTGTCCAAGGCTGGGTTGGACAGGGCTTGGAGCAACCTGGGATAGTGGAAGGTGTCCCTGCCCATGGCTGGGGTGAGCTTTAAGATTCTTTCCAACCCAAACTGTTCCATGAGTCCCACCCCTGCCACCTTTCCACTAGACCAGGTCATTCCAAGCCTAATCAACACTGGTGGATGTCTAATTTCTGATGCATGTGTATTTTCCAAAACATAGCTGATGTGGCACTTTACCTCCAATCAATTATTCTGAGGTGGGGTTTTCATTTCATGCTTTGTCCAGAAAAAAATTATTGAGTTTGAAACAGACAGGAACATTTGGGCTTTGGGGATATGCCTCTCTTCTATCAACTGTATTGAAAATATCCAACTTAATCTTCAAAAAAGCCAACATTTAAAAAAAAAAAAAAATTCAACCTTCCCTTTAGATTAATACCACAACATCACAATGCCAACATCTGGCTCCTGAGCATGTGTGATGGTTGCTTTGAAAGGATAATTGACTTTGTGGGCAGGTGCTCTGTTCGTTGTTCAGATATTGTGGATGACACTTCCTCTCCACTTGCTCCTCAGCCCACAGGATGCTCCCATCTCACACACAGACCCTGGGATAGCACAGGGAGTGCTTTCCTGTGGGCTTAGACAGAAGGCTGAACATGAAAATCGATCATTTCTTCTGACTGTATTAAAAGAATCAAGTCAAACTATATGAAAAAAATTTGTAAAAGTGAATTACTTGCAAAAGTTTAGGGGTTTTTTTCTTACAAATTTAAAATGGAAATTTTTAATGGATTTTTTTTTAATAAATAGAGTTCCGTTTTTTTGTTAATTATATATGCCTCAAAATACTTCATAGAGCATTAAAAATAAAGAGATAAAATGCCCAAGTGAACTTCATCACTATTACCTTGAAGGAATTGTTCCCTTTGAGGGTGGGCAGGCCCTGGCACAGGGTGCCCAGAGCAGCTGTGGCTGCCCCTGGATCCCTGGCAGTGTCCAAGGCCAGGCTGAACATTGGGGCTGGGAGCAGCCTGGGACAGTGAAAAGTGTCCCTGCAGGACAGGGAGTGGAACAGGGTCATCTTTAAGGTCTTTTCCAACCCATTCCGGGATTCTGGGATTCAGGATGCACACTTTTTGTCACCTAAACCTGACTGCAGGAGCTCAGCTCCCTGCACTGCCTTGTGTAGTTTTACTTTTCCTTTTTTTTTTTTTTTTTTTTTTCCCAGAGTGAGATGCCGAACTTTACAGAAAGATTGAGTTTCTGGCAGGAATTGCTCTCACTCTCCAAGTAGCACAGGCTCCTCAAACTAAAATAGAACTAGAGTGGACTGAAGAGGCTGAACGAGGCATTTATCTCCTCTTCGCTCTGAAGTAGACATATCCAAATTACGACAGTGAAATCCGGAGGAATGGCAACTATCTTGTGGGGAATGAGAAAGAAAGTGTCTGGAAAAACCATCCTGCAGACTGAACTCTCTTCCTGCTTCAGGAGCCATCCCCGGGTGCTTCAGCTCAACAGCCATAGACAGTGCTGAGGCACTCAGAGCAGTAGGGCAGGAAGCTGGGCACAGGCAGTAGTGCAGGAAAAATGTTTGCATGATTATATATGTGATAATCCGAGCTCGATTTGCATATTTTGATTTTGCTATTCACTAAAGTTGGGTCCCTGAGGCACTTTCTGAGGTCACCTGGGGGGCACCGGGAAGCGGCGCATGAGAGGCGATGGGGAGAGCTCGCCCTTGGCCAAGAAACCTGCCCAAAAGTGGAAACAAATTGTTCCTGTTTGGGAAAAAATATAAAGGAAAGGGGAAAAAAAAAAAAAAAAAAAAGCAGCTAAAAAAGGGAAGACTGTTTCCACAGCCAAGAGGAATTATTTAAGTTGGCTAATATAACACGGCCAGTTGATCCTTTGCCTTTCATATTCCTACTTGCCTGTCTGCCCCCTCCTTGGGACTGTCTGAAGGAAGGGAAGGAGCAGACAGATGTTCCTGGCCTGTGCTGGTGGGGAATCAGGGACACATCTGAGCTTCTTGTCTCTCTTCAGAGCCACCCAGCTGGGAATGGTGACTCACAGCTGGGTCACGAGGGCCTTGCCATCAACCTGGGAAGATGATGGATTCTCAAAACATTTGCAACTCCAAAAGAAAGTAAAAAAAGGAATTAAAAAAAAAAAAAAAAAAAGAGAGAGTGAAAAAAAGGAAAGGGAACAAATTTACAATTTACATGAAAAGGAAAAATTGTTCACCATCTCTGCCACTGCTGTTGTTTTTTGTTGTCTTTGGAGAGACAGGTTGGTAAGGAGATGGTTACCCTGTCCCCTGAGCTCCCAGCAATGGGACAGCTTGCAGAGAAACTTGCAGCCCTTCCTTGTCCATGCCTACTGGAAGGACTTTGGACAAGGCCCTGTAGTGACAGGACAAGGGGAATAGAGTCAAACTGACAGAGGGCAGGGTTAGATGGGATATTAGGAGGAAATTTCTGGTGCTGAGGCCCTGGCACAGGGTGCCCAGAGAAGCTGTGGCTGCCCCTGGATCCCTGGAAGTGCCCAAGGGCAGGCTGGATGGAGCTTGGAGCAACCTGGGACAGTGGAAGGTGTCCCTGCCCATGGCAGGGGGGATGGAATGAGATGATCTTTAAGGTCCCTTCCATCCTAAACCATTCTGTGATTCTATGGAAACGAAAGAACAGATTTCCTTTCCTTTAAGTACAGGCACTTGTGGAAAAAGATGCTCAGAGTTTTCAATATCACTGTGTGGACAGACCCATGAAAAGTGAAATAATGCATTACCTTGCACTGTATGTAAAGTTTGGATGAACAAGAAGCATCTAAATTTTTGTGGGTTTATTTAATTAATTTTAAAATTGATTTAAAAGTCTTTGGGCTGCTGGAGGCAACAGGATCTAGCAGGTCAGGGGGGGCTGTCTCTTTTTTTTCCATTACCTTCAAGTGCAAAAGGAGCTGGAGAAGAGTTACCAGGAAAAAAAAAAATCATTCAGTTCCTCACAGGACAAAATGAGTGATGCTGTGGGAAAACTCACCCCATGGCCAATGTTAATGACTCAGGATACAGCAGATCCCCATTTTTTACCCTCCACTCTCCTCTCTGACTGTTGGTGTGTGAAGCACCATCTGAGCCTGAGCACACCATACCATTCCTCCTTGTCTCTGCAGCTCATATTTCCTTCATTCTCACACAGTACTTAAAATCAACACATAATTATCATTATTATTTTTCTTTTTGTAGCAACATATTTTCATCCCGGAGAAGGAGGAATTTTTTTAATGTAATATTTTCTGACGGTGTTCATCCTCATATCCTTTCCCTTTTGCAGTTGCAGGCAGGCTTCCTCTGGTCCTTTCAGAAATAAAGCATGAGTGATATCACATCACAGTTACTAGTATTTCCTTACTGATGTATTTCCTTTTCATGGTGTCCTCCCTTGGGCCCTCCTTTTCCAACAACATGTCCAGCTATCAGCAAGTTAGATTCAGGAATATAAAAATAGTTAAGACATCAGAACTTAAAGTTAGTGCCCTTTAAAAGAAGTGCAGAAAAGGAACTGTGTGTTGTGATACACAAGGATTAAGACTTTTTAAAAAATACAAAAAAGACAAAAATAGCTAAAAATGTTCTTTTGTGTAATAAATCTGGAGGGGTTACCCACCACAGTGCTGAAGAGATTTTCTGTCTTGCCTATCTTCTCTTTCCTCTTGTTGTCCTTTCCACCCTTCCCACACACATTCCTTCTCTCCTCTCCTGCAACCAAAACTCACTTCAGTACTTTGTGCCACCAAAATCCAGTGCAAACCCCCAAAACCTGTCTGATACCTCAAGTCCCAAAGGCCATGATGGGAGTGTGACCTTCTTTGCTTGAAGGATTGGAACATTTTAGCTTATTTATTTATTTATTTCATTTTATCCATTTGAAGATGGGGGCGTTTTCAGGGGATTTCACTGCGTGCTGCATTAATGACCTGGTTTCTTGATGCAGAATTTTTAATTTTGCTGGATAGTAATAATAAAGAATTTGAAGTCAGCTCAGAGATCCAACTCTGTGTCTTCTGGAAGTGATCTAACTGTTGGATCAGTGTGTCCCTGGCACATTTGTAGAACAAATTCATATGTTGGCTTCCACAAAGCACTGGTAGTGCCTGAGCTTGCCAGCTCTGCCGTTCTACTGCAAATGAAACAAAATTCAGACTTTAAATCCAGCCTCTGCACCCTGTTCCAAGACTGAAATTTAAGTGTGGGCATCAGAGGCCACCTCTCCAATATTGGTTCTGGTTAATCACAAGCTTAAACGGGCTCCTTTTTCAGATGAGGACTGGATATTGTTGAAACTGTGCAAAAGAAAGATGTTCTTCTGAAAAAAACATCCATTCAGTGTGCCAGAGACGTTTGGAGAAGTATTGATCTCTTGTGGTTTCCATAATTTAAAACACCTCCTGGATCAGGTAATCTCAACAGACTGGCACATCCACCTGGGCCAAAATTTCATGCTTTATGTGTACATATACTGCATGAAATGAAACGTGTTCACAACAGATTTGCTTAGCTGGCCCCACATTAATTGCTGCTGTGCCTACAGAAACTTCACCAGGCACAGACTTAGCACCAGTTTTCATTTAATCAAGCTCCCAATTTGCATCTTGTACAAAGTTTCAGCTTATGACTGATCCGAAAAGGCTGCCCTGTCCCCAGAGGATTGATACATGATATTTTACAGGGCATGATAAATAACATTTTAAAAACTTAAATAAACAAGGTCTCTGAGTGTTTTCCCCTGAAAAGTTTTACTACATTTATGACAATTTAAATATGCCTCTTGAGAACCAAACCATGAAGATAAAGAATGCAACAGGGCCAGACAAGGGAGCACTGGCATTCTCAACACAGACACATTTTAAAAGAAGACAAAGCCTGACATTTGCCCCATTTTTGGATGACCAAAAAAATAGGTAAATAATTTACTAAATAGGCTCATTACAGACTCATTCTGCTTTTTCATGTACCTACAGCAAAAAATGAATCACATTTTAATGCATGAAAACCAGGTGACAACACATTTGAATTCTTTATAAAATAATGAGCTGTATTTTCATTTGAGTTGTGTCAAAATAAAATACCACAGGGAGAAAGTGTGTCTTACTGAATTCTTTATAATAGGCAACATAACCAGCAATGTGTGAAACCAGAGAAATTCAAACCCACACACTCAGGATCACCTTTAAAAGGTGGCAAGACTGGGTTATCCTGTAATTCTTTTTTGGCTCTTCCTATTAGAGAGGGGAGAACCCTAAAAAAGATTTCGGCATCCACTAGGAAAACAGTTTTCTTTTTGGCAGATATTGGTATTTTGGGTAACACAATGCCCACCTGAGTGCACAAACCCAGAGGGGAGAGGACTCAGGGTCTGGTTGAGCACAATCAGGCAGATCTTGAAACTCACCCTGATGTGATCAACTCTGTTTTGGGGTTTTGTACTTATTATAAACGCTACTGATTTTGGGTTGGGGGGGGGAAAAAGGGCTGTGTTGTGCATGTACACATAAACCAAAAATGAATGAAACACGCCCATGGATCACTTCTTTTCCCATGGCAGATGTGTGACCATGGAATGCCCTGCTGAAGTGGAAAACAAACGAAAAACACCCAAACAACAGGAAAAAAAGAAGTTTTCTTTTCATAGTCAACAGAATAAACAGAGGTCCATGACAAAAGGAATCTAAGAAAGAAGCTTTATCTCTACCACCACCCAGCAGGAAGGACATTGGCAAATACGCCCCATTCCTTGGGAGAGCATCAAGAACTTCCTTCTCCTCTTGATCCAAGTCTGTATTTACAGCCAAAGCTTCAGCCAGTGTTTGGGATTTTGCTGTGAGTGTTCAGGTATCTGCAGCTGCCACCACACCTGCACTGCAGGTCACAGTCATACCTGAAAAACTTCTGAACAATTCTAACGCTTTTGTCCCTGATGAAACTCTCAGAGGAGCACAGAGCAAGCAAAAGTTCATCTAAGCAATAAACAGGTTCACTCAGTGGGAGTGAGTAGAGTTTTGTGTGTTTTGGCCCTCCCATGCAAGCTGCACTTTAAAGACTACCTGTACTCCAGCTCTGAGCCCTCAGCTCCCGCTCTGAGCACAGCAATAATCAATGTGGGACCAACAGACAGATCAGAGGACAGAAATCAGCCTCCTTCAGTGTTCAGCATCCCTTCTTTCCCATCTCTGCTCATCTTTCCCCCCTTTTCAGGCAGCCAGGTGAGCTCATGCCTCACCACAGGGTGTTGAGCAGACCCTCCTGGACACAGCTGGGCTCCCACACCGTGTTCTGTTGGGACACTCCAGAGATGTTCCTGCCCCTCCCGCGCTTCTCCCTCGACCACGGCCTCTCTGTGAACTCAGATGGGTGACAGATGCTTTTTCTCCCCCACCCCGTTTTGTCAGCAGGATAAAAATAAGTGATTTAAATCAGTCTCTTTTTAGTACCCAACCAGCTAGCCCTGCCTAATATTTGTAGTCTAAATAATCGCCATATGTGGCAGTGGAATACAAATTTGTGGCCTTTTTTTTTTTTTTTTTTTTTTTTTTTTTTTTTTTTTTTTAATAGAAGTTAATCCAGCTTTGAGCTGGATTAATTCCCAATGAGGCTTGGGGACAGACAGCTGTTTCTCTTCTTTGGCCTGGGAATACTGCCCTCAAAAACCCACCTACACTTGTCAGCATCCCTGATGGCCACAAGTTATGCTCATTTTCAGATCCTTGTTTCACCCTGCATTCAGAGGCAGCATTGCACCAGTGTCTGCTTCTCAAAAAAGAAAAAGAAAAAAAAAAAGGTATGACATTTGGAAATGTTTTGTTGACTATTTTGCCATGGAATAAGAAAGACTTCAAAGCTCCCATCTTCATTTGGAGAGTTGGGAAGGAAGAATATTTGCAAAGGAGACATTTGACAGGAAAATCAGTATTAGCCTGTAGGGCAATAGTGGAGCCAGATAAATCCTGTGCTGGCTCTTAAGGCTGAAACCTCACAGAAACAGTTTTAAGGAAACAAGCCCTGAAGTGCTTATTTACCCTGTGCCACATGACAAGCAGTGGTGAAAAAAACAGCAGGAAAGAGGAGCAAAAGAATCAACTAAATAATATTCTCTAGTATTTTTCAACCTGTTCGTCCTGGGGGGAAAAAAAGGATGAAAGTTCTACCTAGGTTACATATTCCCTTATTATTCCTTGGCCCCAAAAACTGTATCCACAGCCAGAAAAATTACCTGGAGACCCTCATTTGGCTGGAAAATACGGGAGGAGTATGATATCCAATATGCACATTAGAGCAGTCAAGGAATACTGTTTCTAAAGTAAGGCTAAAAATCATACCTGAGGTTTGAAGGCAAAAGCAGTTTCTTGGCAAGGTTTAAATCCCTGTCTCTGTGGTTTTGTTTTCTCACACAGGTTATGTAAGCAAGTCACCTCACACCTAAAATGTGTCTCAATTTGTGTTTATTCTGCTTTTTTTATTGCCACGTTTGAAAATTAATAATTCAATGTCCTAATATTAGCTGTCATCTTAGCTGTGATAAAATTAATAATTCATCAAACTGAAATCAAACAAATGCCACCTTTTTATGCTGGATGAGGAATATGCTTTGCAGCATTTGCGGAGCTAAATTTGGTGAGATTCACCACTTTGTTTCAAATGAAATCATATTTTACCAATTAATATATTGTTTTATCATCTTCACTCCCTTTGAAATTATCTCCAAGCAAGGGTTTTGCACAGCCACGCAGGTTTTATTTTCACGACATATTTTTTTCCAGATGAAAAGAAGAATGGTTTGGAAAAGCAAGGAACATCCACTCGCTTTTATGCCCTCTCCTCCTGGTTATATGCTTGCAGCTTTTCCAGGGAGAGTATCCACTGTACCTGCAGTGCTCTGGCCAAATTCCAGCCTGGATAATTACACTCAGCCTCTCTAAATTATTGCAGGAGTTTGGGTTTTTTTTTTTTTTTTTTTTTTTTTT
>VXAC01006013.1:40320-67723 GCA_013399225.1 Rhipidura dahli
TTTTTCTTTTTGGTTTTTTTTTTTTGGAGAAGGAATCCCCCATTCCCTGAGTTGCTGGGGAGGGCTGTGAGTGCTGCTCAGCAGGTGCTGCTTCTCTCAGCAGGAGATGACTGGGCTCCAGCAGTAGGTGAAGGGATTTCCAAGTGTGGAGAGCAGCCTGTGTTAAATCTGCAAAGCGTTTGGAGATCCTTTGGGGTGAGAGGTGCTATGTAAATGTGAGGTCACTGCCGTTATCTGGGGTGCAAATGCATCCTGGGCTGTGAGAGAAGCTTAGAGGGGGAAAAAGTGACAGGGGGAAAAAAAAAAAGAAAGAGAAAAANATTTCTACCCATGCTGTGCCAGACTGTGGATGACAAAGTTGCCTTTTTCTTGTCTTACTGTAAAGCGGGAGCATTAAACACTAAATTACTTGGTTTCTGTTTTTTTAGGCTTTTCAAATCTTTACATAGTTTAAAAATGCTTCTCCCTTCACCAGGAAATACCAACTCAGTCCACACAGAAAACTCCCTGACTTCCACCACGGCTGCATCCCACTTGCTGCAGCTCAGAAACTCCTGATCCCTCCTTTTAGAAGCTGGCACCACATCTTGCTCCAAGTCCACCTCCACATCCTTCCATCTTTTCTTCATATTTGGAATCAGAGAATCATGGAACTGTTTTGAGCTGGAAGAGACCTCAATGATCATCTCATTCCACAGGTTGCCATGGGCTGGGACACCCTCCACCAGCCCAGGTTGTTCCAAGGTCCATCCAAACCGGCCTTGCAGGTACAATATTACATAAATCACATTCCATATTGCTTTATTCCCCATATATCTCCATAACTCACCTGCCTCTTCCCAGTACCATATCCAAACTCCCACCTTTTCACTTTGTTTTTCTCCCCTTTTCCTTTTGCTGTTACTCACCTGGACGGATGATGTGGAATTTGGTTTCTGTCACTTAACCAGCCTTAAAGGCACAGACTTTCTAATGGAAATTGAATACGAAAGGTTGGATTCCGTGGGGAAATTTCAAATTGACAAATTTTCTGAATGGATCTCTCCTAACCTTGTTGCATATAATAGATGCATGTATTGAGCCTAATTTTTGGTTAGTATCAAAATTTATTGATCTGCAAGATAAATATTGACTTGACCTCGCTTTCTCTCAGTCTATATTTACTTCTTGAGTCAATAAGTCTAGAAACTGATCTGACAGGAGTCAATAATGGCTTAAAATTCTCAAAATAGCAGCTTTGCTCTAAGGTTGCAATTTTTTTATTTTAAAGTTACTGCCTTAAATTCATAAAATGCTCAGGAGAACTTAACACTTTACTGCACAAAGCCATTGGGGAAACACTCAAATGCCAGAAGACCTTGATGTGACTTCAGGCCAACTGTGCCATTTCAGCACTGGCCAAGCCATACTGTAAATATAATAGTGACCCACTGCAGTCCATCTTTTGCCCTGTGTATCCTCAAAAATTTGAGCTTTGCTCCAGAGGTTGCTCCTGAGTATCACTGATTGGATTTGTCAGGGCTAAATTGTCTTCAGCCTTGGGAAAATGCAAAAGCTTGCTACTGGGTAGAGGTTGTCAGCATGAGAATGCCCTCCCTGCCTTCATTTCTCTGCTTAGTGAGGTGGTAATTAACCCAGCAAGATTTTGAGTGTCAAATGGGATCATGTTCTTTCCCTTTCTCCCTCAGTGGTGGACACATCTCCAGTGGACAGTACAGTCTTCATCCCTATTTTTCTCACAGTGGTGTTACAGCAGAAATCTTCACAATTTGATAGCTCAGTTTCTGATTTTTGGGGCTCCTTGTGGAGAACTTTCGTCAGGAGGCAGTTTAATAACTCAGTTATTTGAGCAGTGTGGCTCTAATACCTGAGAAGATGCCGTGATTTGATTTAAGGAAAACATTGTCACTGTCAGGTATTGCCCTGTTCCTGAGAGATCAGTCACCCCTCTGAGAAGTGCAGGAAAATTATTAAAATCAAGAGAAAACAATAAAATTAAGAGAAAACAGATGAGAAAAAGACACAGAGGATTGACCTAATACCACTTTTTAGATGAAACTGAAAAAATATTAATTTTCTCTTACTGTTAAAGAAGCCAAGGAATGTGCCAGATATTTTTAAGTGTTGCTGAAAAAGGGGAGGAAAAAAAAAATCTGTCTTTATTTTTCCCCGGGGAAGAGTCCAAAAATTGGAATCAGTAATTTTCTTTTAGGATTTTAATCTTTTGAGTTTCTGATGGTTTTTTTTGTGGCTTTTTTTTTTTTTTTTTTTTGGTTTTGGTTTATTTCATTGTTGTTTGTTTGTTTGTTGGGTTTTTAAATTTTTTTTTATAGGCAGCCTTTAGAGAAGATGCTGTACAAGACCCTGAGCCTGTTTTAAAATAGTCTTCTGCTGATACTCATTTATCTGCATATTTTAAAAGTGGGTGAAGCATGAAGCGAAGCATGTAATAGACTTAAGAACACATAGGTACAATTAAATGGGGAGGAAAACAATTACTTGTCGTTCTTGCTGTGCTAATATTACAGAAAAAACTACCAAAGGCTGGAAGACAGTTTTCCAAAATGAAGGAGGGAAAAGGAAAATGAAATAATTTCCATTCCTGAATTCCATGGGTGCAAAAACCTATGTGAGCATGGGCAAAGCAAAAAATAAAAAAATCATAGAATCAGAGCAAAACAGCGACACCAGAATCCTTAAAAAGCCAGGAATCATTGCATGGGTAGCGTGACTTATTTTTTCCAGGGAACTTAAAGGAAGGTTCCCTTCAATCATCCATCCCAAGGCTGTTCCATGGTGCTGTTTGCTTTGATTAAACACAGAGTTTCACAGCTTCCTTGAGTTCCTTCAT
This sequence comes from Rhipidura dahli, assembly GCA_013399225.1. Taxonomy (NCBI): domain Eukaryota; kingdom Metazoa; phylum Chordata; class Aves; order Passeriformes; family Rhipiduridae; genus Rhipidura; species Rhipidura dahli. The sequence goes on from VXAC01006013.1 coordinate 43,172, forward strand.
CCTTGGGCAAGACCTTCATTTTTGGTATAAAGAGTTAAAAAAGTCAGGCATGGAGTGAGTCCAGCTGGGAAGAGGGAAAGGGGAAAGAAGGAGGTAGAGCAAGGCTGGGTGGGGGTAAAAGAAGGGGTTGAGAAGGATCTCCCCTTCCCACCAGCCTGCCCTCGATGCTGCTGAGCTTGGGCAATCTTCTTGCCAAGGAGAAATGAGCTTTTACACCTTCGGGCTGAGGAGTCCTTTACTGAGGACTGAGGAGTCCTTTCCTGGAACTGAAAAAAATCAAGTAAAATGAAACAAATCATTCCTAGCCCTCACAGGCAAATTTCTATGAAAAGAATGCCTGATTTCAGGAATCTGCAGTCTCCCGATGCAAAAAATGTCTTTGCTGAAAATTTTCCAGCCAGCCTCTGTGATTTTAATTAAATAGCAAAGACCGTGTGTTGAAATTCACAGTCTCTGTCCCCATTTACTAGTGAGTGTTGAAAATTAAACTAAAAAAAAAAAAAAGTATTTAAAAAAAAAGCTTACTCTTTACTCAGCAACTTGAACAGATTTCAAGTCATTTTGTAGTTGGGAGGAATGCTCACAGAGATTTTCTTGACTGAGATCATCAGAGCCCAGAGCTGAGGCAATTGTGCAACTGAGAAATGTATTCAGGCTTATTTCACAAGAATTATTTACTCTTTAAACTATTCATTCACACCTACAAGAAAAAAAAAATTAAAAGACAAAAGGAGGTTTTAGACCAACTACCTCCCCTGATATCTTCAAGATGATTATCAGAGCAGGGACCTGATCTCCAGCAGCCAAAGGCAGGAAAGTGCTCGGCCAAAGCCCTTTAATTCAATAGGCTCCCGAATTGTGCCTTTGCATCCTCATAGCCTGATACTCGCAGACGGGAGAGGCTGATTTTCATTTTCTGTGCTCTAACTTTCTAATAAACAATAAGCAGATCGCAGCCTCCCTCTTTTGTGCGGGTGAAAATAAGCATTTTTTTATTATTATTTTTTTAAATATTACAAAAAGGGACAATATGCTAAAAATATGCAGCGAACAAATATCATCTGTACAGACTGGAAGAGAACCTTCATAAATTAACCTTATTAGTGCATTACTGTAAGCGAATGCCAAAAAAGCTCCTAATTTGCATTAAGATAGATTTTTCAGGTTGGCTGCATGATTTAATTAAAGAAAAGATTAAGAATCATTAAACAAGCTGCTCTACCTTGCAATAACAGAATTTATATCTGATTCAGGTTAACGAAAACACAGATGGTGATTCAGTAACTGTTGAGTTGCTGTAACAGAATGAAAATGATCCCATTAGTTCTCTGGAAATGTGAGGGAATTTGAAAATTAGCATGCAGATACATTGTATGGTGCTAGACAGCTTGGTCTGCTTGGATCATCACTGATTACTCTTTGTTTGGGTTGGCAACACTGAACTTAATAAATGAAAAAATGTTCCAGTATACCACAGTTGGAAACTGTTCAAGGTTGAAATAGGTGTGCAGACTTTCAAGAAGAGAGAGTTAAGTAAACAAATGTCAATCAATTTGGGGCTGGCAACATTTTTTTCTTCCAGAATGTCTGTTCTTGAGAAGCAAGTGTCATCAAAATTGAAATCCTTTGCTTGATACATATGTTCATGTGGTATTTATTATTACAAAGGTATTTTAAATGCGTGTCATTCGTTTACAAAGGAGCCTCAGCAGCGTTTGGATGCTAAAAGTGGAGAACAGCTCTTAGAAAAATGGGTCAGGCTGTGCATGGCACTGACAAGGAAATCAAACTTGCTGCAAAGAAAGGTTGTAATGGGAGGAGACGTAAAATATGGGTAAACCCTCTCCTAAATACCCCAGTGAATTGGAGGAGGCTCACAAGTGATCCCTTTCAACCCATGAGGGAGAGCAGAGCCTGGGCAAGAGTAGTTTTATTCAGCAGGTGACATTTTGAAGGCTCTGGCAGAGATAACTGCATTATCCAGGGAATGATACCTGGACCACAGTAGCCTTGGGGCTTGGAGCAGGAGGTTTGGATGACGGATCTTTCTCAGAACAGAGCACACGCTCAGACCAACACCAGGTTTTCCAGTGTGACTCATTCTGTGGTGTTAACACTCAGGCAGAAGGACAGGAGGGTGTCTTCTTCTAAGAGGTTATTTTTTCCTTTTCTTTTTGACTTCTTCATTTTATTGCAACTGACTTCAAGGCCAAAAGGTTGTGCACAGGGTGTTACAACAAAAACGAGGTTGTAACACTCGGACTTTTAGGTTAAAATGTGCTTTGCTTATCACGTGTTAAGATCTTTCAGAAATGATGTAATGCACCAGGGACTGTGGTGCTACATTTGCAAACCACCTTTTTTTTAATCATTAATTGACATCATATAATAATGTCCAGCTCACTACTCCCAAAGTGATGGCAATTAATCTTGTAGGGGGAAAAAAATGACATTTTTAGCTTTTAGCATAGAAAGGTCATAAACAGGTTGTCTTTGGTTTGACTGGATTTTAACCATCTGATCAAACTTTTTTTTCACTTCAACATTTCTTGAACATTACCTTGTTTTTTTTAACACTTACATATTTAAAGATTGCATTTAGGAGAGATAGCCTCAGCAACTTGGCAGCATTTAAAAGCACACATGTTATTGCGAACAAGTGTGTCTTAGTTACAAAGGAAACCTTTGCTGTTCTTCCATGACCAGCACTTTTTTATGTCTTCAGAAACTGTTTGGTGCACGGTGAGTAACAGCACTGAAAAACATTAATTTTTTTTTTTCTTCTCTAATTTAAGAGCCAGGGTTTGTTCTCAAACAAGGTGAACTACAGGGAAAAATATCATTAAATATTTTCTCAGTACTCCAGCTTGCCATAGACTGGTTAAACGTCCTGTCTTTGTACCGATCACGCTGCTTGCAGTTTCCATATAATTGCAAATCCATCTCCCTCCTTGGCTTCTTGAGCAGGGATGTAAAGGACTGTGAATTGTACAGAGTCTTCCCTGTGAAACTGTACAACCAAGGAAGATGTGGAGGGGTTATGCTGTGCATGCCAACGTCGAGTGTTAGCTGGAAAGGGCTGGATTACTGAGAAAAGAGAACAGATCAGGATATTAACTGCCAGCTATCGGATGATCACAGGATATTTTGGTAGTTGCTGCAGCAAAACTGAGCAGATCTTTTTAATATTCTGCCTTGTTTCCCTGAAAGCTGTGAGGAGCACAAGAGGATATTTGATTTATATTTGTGCATTTTTGTTTGGATGAGGACTGTGAGAACCCAGTGGTTTTTGGTTCATGGGAGATCTGGCACATCACTCTCTTGGTTTTGATTCAAGCGGGTTCACATCCCCCGAGTTTCACTTTGACTTTTGATTTTGAACAAATCCAAAAAAAGGCAAAACGAAGCCCTGATGGACCAGCTAACTTTCACATGGTTTCCACCCAAAATTATAAACTTTGCCCCCTTCACAAGTGGAAGTCTGTATTCAAAACTGTAGGCTTTCCAAATGCCGTTAACTGGAGCTATTTTTATGTCAGGGAGGAAGATAACCCAAATTCTTCTGATTTTTCCAGGATAAGGGGCTCGAATATCCAACTGATCTTCTCAGAAACTCTATTTACCAGAGAGGTAGTTCTGTGAGCAGAAAAAATCAGAGTAAGAACTTGAGGGGTCTCCTGGCACCTTTCTTGAGAAAACACGGACGTGCCATTCCTACCTCCACCCTTAAACTTGCTGCACTGGGCGTTTCAAGAACGGGTTAAGTACAGCAGAGTTTCTGGATGTAACTCTGGCCAGAAGATGCCATTCCCCTAAACAAAAGCTTTCTCACATTCCATGGGGTCATCTAAGATGGAAGCCTCACAAGGACTTTTGGATGCTTGTCAGGACCTTCTTGTAAACGCTGTGTCCCTGGCCAGTTCCGGAATACCTCCCGTGTGAATCTATCACAGGAAATCAGGCACATGGTTCTGGACCTCGTTAAGGAGAAAAAGAAAATATAGATAATGAAAAGCAGGGAAATCTCTGAACATTCAGGAGCAACCTTCTCAAATATGCATGGAGGAGAATCACAGGATACTTAGGGTTGGAAGGGACCTCTGGACATCTTCTAGTCCAATCCCCAAGGTTACTTAGCCCAAAGCAAACATCTCTGAGACCTGCTTATCCCAGAGGACCCCTTTTAGAAAAGTACCAATGCATAATAGAAATGTATTATATAATAAAAGTACTTTTCAAAAAAGCATTAATTGCCATTTTCAGTTTATGCTTCTGCTACATCTTATTTTATCATCATGCTTTTCTCAGCTGATTGGGCTCAAGAGTTACATTTGTATTCTTTTTCTTTTTTTAATATGGGATTTATGTATTTCCTCAAAAAAATGATTTAATACTTTTCACAATGGGAGATTTTTAGTCACATCAACTACATTACCACTCTTTGGTATAAAATAATAGTGCTGCATTTGCTTTTCCTAGAAGGAAACAGAGGTAAACCTCACATTTTAAGCATCAAACTGCAGTGTTTGGACACTTTTTCCTTCTCACTCTCCTTATTTTCTTCTTTACGTTTCCTTTCCTTCTTTTGGCAGAACTGACTTAGTAACTTCAGGGTGTTTGGTACTCCCAAGCAAGAAATTACAGCATCTGGCAGCTCTACCCAGGTTATCTCCACAAATCTACCACTGGATATTCAGCTGACATTTCACAGGATGCTGGAATGTGCTCCATTATCTCTGTAGAAGCACTTTGCAAACTTGGATGGGATCCAGTTAAGGAGCCAAAAACAATACTGTGGAAATTACCTGACCAGTCAAGTCTATAAAAAGTGAGTTACAAACAGCATACACTAAAGCTGATAATTCTAACAAATATTCCTTGGGCATCCAACAAGTTAAAATGAGAGTAATGAGGATGTTTTAATGCTCTAACTTGAATAAATAACCAAAATATTAGCTCTCTTTTCTGAAGAATTGTCAGATTTTAATACTCGAGCCAGGTTAATTGTCAAATTGTTTGGGATCGTGGATGCTGGCAAACAGAGTGTAACTTTAAGCTGGACTCTGGAACAACCTTGTGGGAGGATTATGAGACCCCTGAGAAGCACCAGGCAGCCTCGAGCAGTGCTACTGGATCAGACCTCAGTTTGTGTTCCCATGACACTCAAAGGAGGCAAAAGAGGCACATTTTCTACAAGTTTGTAAACATAACAGCTTCCAGCAAAAGTGATGAGAAAATTTTGGGGATTTGGTGGGTTTTTTTTCAGGCATCTACTCCGTGTCACTGGTGGGAGCTGGGAAAGTGACTGTTGCAATAAAATGGACCATAGGCTCTTCACAGAACAGGATGAAATGTTTATATTTGGCTATTATGGTGATGGATGCTAAAAAAGCAAGCTAAGATAAATAAACATATTAATTATGTGTCAAACCACAGGACATCTCTTAGGACACTGTGATGGGAAGACTCAAATGCTAGAGATAACTTTGCTTCATTTCAATGTATTTCTTGATGAGCTTTATTAACCTTTAGGGACAAATGAATCTCAGAAATGGTATTTGTTACTGTGACCTTCTGTATTTCCTCCTCATACTTAAAGGCAGGATGGTTTCCATCCAGAAAAGAATCTAGGTGGTGGAAATATACATGATCCCAGTGACTTAAATACACCCCTGTGCTGAGATGGGACCCAGAAATTAGTGTCCCTGTTTCTAAACAGCATTGGAAGCTATTTAGTTAAGGAAGGACAAGTATTTCCCTCCTTTCCTATTCCTACTGAGAAAATTTTAAAATCACTCAGCTCACTCCCCATAATTTCTCTCCATAGCCCAATAAAAAGGATAATCTTCTGTTTCTCAAAACCAAAATTCAGAGGGAAACTGCAGCCACATTAGAAGGGCAGAAATAACTTCCCGATTCCTTGCCCCAGCGTATAGAATAAGTCCTTTAATTAAAGCAACTCTCTGGTCAAGCTGACACTTTTTTGTTGTGGTTTTTTTTTTTAATTGCAGTCTCCTGTCAGTCTGTAATTCATTTTATTTTAATTTGTCAGGGTGTGTGAAGGTTTCAGAGTGCCCCAAACGAATTGGGGCTGTCAAAAGATGCGGTGCCGCGTCATCGCGGAGCCGATGGCCGCCAGCCAGCTCTGTCAACACTTGGCTTTGTACTGTCCGGGGGAGAGGAGCTGATTCTTCAGCAGTGCCTAATCAGTTTAAAACAAATCTGGAAGATGTTACTAGAAGACAAGATGAGATCCAGGCCACAGCAGCCTCTGCATTCAAAGAAGTGAAGGGTTTGGTTTGAGAACGAAATAAAAGAGGTGGAAACAACTCTTGACAGTTCCAACAGGGTTTTAGCTGTGTGTAAGGAGGAGTGAACTACTGGTTTAGGAAATGGGGCTACTGGTACCTAGAGAAAGGACCTTGTTCTGTCACCTGTGCTGTAGCAACAGAGATATCAGGGGAATAGATCTCCTAGTAAGCAATGGAGAAGTTCCTCTATGTTCACAGCAGCATTCCAGTACACAAAGGGGACATACAGAAGCTTGGAGAGTGACCTGAGGTGATGAGGGCCTATAGTGATAGGATATGAGGAACAGGTTCTAAATTGAAGAAAAGAAGATCTAGATTAGAGATTAGGAAGAAATTCCTTGTGAGGGTGGTGTGGCCCTGGCTCATTGTCCAGAGAAACTGTGGCTGCCCCATCCCTGGAAATGTTCCAGGCCAGGTTGGATGGAGTTTAGAGCAACCTGGGACAGTGGAAGGTGTCCCAGCCCATGGCAGGGGTGTGGAATGAGATGAGTTTTAAGGTCCTTTTCTAACCCAAACCGTTCTGTGATTCCATGATTCATCATAACCTGGTTAATTCTTGAAAGGAACCCAAAGTCAAATAATTTGGAGGGTCACAATGACAAAGAAACAGTTACCTAATAAATCACAGGAGGTGTATATGGAAAAGTTAAATACATACTTTTGATTGATGGAGCAACTTCCATCTGAGTCCATCACAAGGTTTCAGAAACTAAATGTTTCCATACCCCACACAGCTATCAGGGAGCTCCACATTCATCTTTCAGTGCCTCATCTGGGGGAAACATCCTAGCAGCCCTCGATCACACAGGTATCCTTGCAGGAGAGAAACTCTGATGGTTTTCTTCAGGATGTGTTTCTGGAAAACTCTGTTTTTTCTGATACCAGTAAAAGTGAAAGAACTAAGGTAGAAAGCCAAACCTTCTTTCCTGTCTGCAGGCACCTGACCTGGCCCACAGAACATGACCAAGACACACTTTCCCCTTGCAGGATTCAACTGCAAGGACAAGTGGGTCACTTCAGTACCCAGAAAGGGAATGGAAATAGTTAAAAAAGTGGTAGAGGAGCTATTGGAGCCTTCTCTTACTGCTGCAGTGAAGAATGATGCAGGGGTAAGAAAAGGATGTGTCTCTAGGAGGGTCATGTGCTGGATTTAAAGCAGAAAACAGAAAATACCCCCTAACATTAATTTAAAACCAATCAGATAAGGTGTTTTATAAAGCAGCTGTTACTGGGAAAGAAGTGGGGGAGGTGGGGGGGTGGAAAGAGTTGTAGATCCACAGGAAATGCCTCCAAGCTGAAGGAAGCTTTCAGTATCTATCATGACTGCAAACCAGTGGGAAGGAGTCAGGAAGAGCAGGAATGTCCTGCCTTTCTCACGGCTGCCCAGTGGGACCTGTGAGTTTCCTTCATCTGCACCAGGACAGATAAACCCTCAGGAGCCCAGGCATCTTCAACAGATGCTACATCACCCCTGTTCATTTCCCTCTTTTCCAACATGTTATAAAGATGAGATTTAAGTTATTTTCTTATTGTTAAAGGGGAGAATAACTCCCACTGAAAATACAATGCTTTTCTTATTGCAGGAGCTCAAAAATACCAGGATGTATTCCTCTTCCTTATCGTTTCAGTAAAAAAACACCACTTTTCCCCTACAATATTTTGTCCTTGCTGTTTGTCTTCTCTTGGAGATCTCTTCTTCATTCCCTTCACTTTGATTCCCACCCGTGTTTCTGGTGGCATGATCATTGGCTCCAAGGGAGCAGAGTTTATCCCTTGCCCTTTAGGGCTGCATCTATTAAACCTCCCCAGCTTCATTCAAGTAAAGCCTGGTGAAACATTCTTTTGCCTGATGTGGGAATTAACCCAATATCTGAGTTGAGACAAATTCCTCTACCTCTCTGTAATTCATCTTTTTCACTTTACATGAGGATTTTTCTCATGGTCTGTGAAGCAGGTCAGATTACCTTAGATACTTTGTCAGTAGCTGAATGGATAGGGTGTTAGAAACTCTAATTTACAGTCTCCTCTAACTTACTGTATATAAAATACTGAGAGATTACAGATCCACTTCAGCTAAACTCCTGAGTGTCTGCAGCTTAGCCAGGTTTGGCCATAGAATCATTGATCTTAGGGCCTGCAGGAGCCCTGACCTGATGTCCCCTGAGCACCGTGGGCCACAGAGTTTGATCTCTCCCTGTTTACCCAGTGAGGTCCTGGGTCACACCTGGGTGTTTTGGATTCTTGAATTTTCCTCCTTATATTGCCTGAACCCACAGAAAGTGCTGAAGTTTATTTATTACAGCAAACACTACAACCACTGGGTCCAAACCTGTTCAGGTTATACACGAGCAGCCTGAAAAATTGGTGTTCTACCACCACGGTGCATTTTTCAATTAACACAGGGCACTACAGAAGGCTTTAATAATGGCTTTCAGCCTCTTTTCTTTCCTAGAATCATGGAATGGTTTGGGTTAGAAGGGACCTTCAAAGTCCAACCTGTCTTGGTCAGCAAGCTTGATCAGGTTGCTCAGAGCCCTGTCCAAACCGGACTTGGATGTTTCCAGGGATGGATAATCTACCACCTGTCTGGGAAACCTTTGCTCATTCTTCCTTTCAAATAAATAACTCAATTTTCCTTCTTCTCCTTACTCTTTTGCCACTTCATTGTCACATCAACAGCCATGGACAGGAAGATCTGGAAGGTCTGAAATCATCTGTTCACTCTCAATTTCTTCACTCCCTTCACCCTCACCAAGATTCCACATTGCCCACCACAGAAGACTCCCGTCATAAAATCTAACACCACAGCAGGCACTAATTACAAACTTTGTTGCTAAACCAAAATTGCTAAACTAAATTACATCCCTGTCTGAGGGAACCAGGAGAGAGCAGACTCACGTTGTGGCAGGAAAACCTTTGGCTGCTCGAGTTCATCTCCTCCCAGCTCAAAGCTCTCGTGGCTGAAGCCATTCCAGCTGCACTGCTTACCTTGGGAAGAGGCAGAGGGGATGCTGCAAGCTTAGCTGTGCCTCTCAGTTTGACTTCCACATCTCCTTCATCTATGGGAGACGATCCCAAGCAGCTGCTGAATCCTCCAGGATGAGGAGCATGGGCTGATTTGTCCTGCAGTTCCCAGCATGGAAACTGGTCTGCGGATAAAGACCTGGGTCTGCAGCATCTTCCATCAGCACAAAGCGTACAACTGTGCAAGAAACCTTTTCATAATCATGAAGGGAAAGAGGGAGAGAGAAAAAAACAACCCAAATTCTTAAACGTATTCAGACTCAGCTGGAATTCGGACCAAGAGATGGACTAGCTACTTACTTATCCCTGAGGCACATTCACCCCTCTCTATAATTAAGCTCTTGGGCTGTTTTGTTAGTGGTGAGGAGCAGGCTTTGCCAAAAGTCATCTGGCTTTCTCCCTTAGAACACTGACAGGTTTTTTTCCCCCTCCTTGTTAAAGAAAGCTTTCAATTTTCATTGCTTATGTGCTTTAGGTATAATTATTTTTTTTACCTTTCACGGTGTTATTTCCTACCCATAAAATTATACAAAAATGGTCATCAGTGAGCCTGCTGAAAAGACCAGCCACCATACATTGCAGAGAATAACCTTAATATTTATAAAAAAAAAAATAAAGACCATATTTCTTTTAAAGATCTTGCTCTAAACAAACTGAATTATTCATGCATAGAATTGTACAGCATTAGAACACCTGTTTTCAATCATGCATAATGTAAAATCACTCATTACCTCACAAGAGCCTCTACATCTCCAGCAATCAAATGGCATTGAAACAGCGGAACAGGTGCTTGGCAGGTGGATCCAAACAGATGTTTTAGGCTTGGTTGTCTTTTCTTGTACAGGTGTGGTGATCTTGTTTTCAACGGCATAATTGCTATTTGAATAGGTGATATTTAATTCTTACGTGCTTTAATATTTATTTTTGCTTCTTCAATTCCTTTTTTTTTTCCACTCTGCGAACTGCACAGGCTCGAAGCAGCTTATGAGATGTGGGAAAGCTCTGGGCTGAAATGTCAGTGATGCAGTGGAAAGTACGGTTCCTCTTACTCAGACCTTCATGCCACCAATTCTCACCCAGGAAACTTTGTCCTTTTTCTAGACAACTTGTGCAAAACCACTGCACAGGCCTCCACACTCTCAACCATGGTCCAGCATTCCCTTCCTGAAAGGATATTTGAATGCTGGATATGTGGAGATATGATATTGTTTCCTTCATGGAAACAATTAAACAGGAAATGTTAAAAAGATCTCTTCGTGTTCTTCCAGGATTCAATGATGCACAATTTAAATGTGCCTAAACACTCCAGCAGAATACACTGATGCTGGGAAGAAGAAATACATCAGTGATGGAGGGCAGGGTTAGACGAGAGATTAGGAAGGAAATTCTTCCCCGTGAAGGTGGGCAGACCCTGGCACAGGGTGCCCAGAGAAGCTGTGGCTGTTCCTGGATCCCTGGAAGTGTCCAAGGCCGGGTTGGATGGGGCTTGGAGCAACCTGGGATATTGAGGTATGTCTCTGCCCATGTCAGGGGGTGGAATGAGATAATCTTTAAGGTCCCTTCCAACCCAAACCATTCTAGGATTGGGTGGTTACAAACCTTGACTCTGCTTCTCAAACTCCTGTTTTTCATGTGGGCCCCATGGTAGAGAGACATGGACCAGTGGCCCTTGCTAAACCAGGCTGTGGACCTGGCACTCTACAAAAGCTGCAGAAAGCACCAAACCTGCAAGGAAAGAAAAAATAAAAAGGCAAAAAATTTGACATGTTCCCCTTGGAATTTAGAGAAAATGAATCAACAGTGGCTAAAAAGTATTTTGGTGCTCGAAGCCTCCAAGCACCGATTACCAGTTGGCTGAAGCCAGTGTGTTCCCACTCCTACTTCAGTCTCAACAGCAAAGTGGCAGATCATTAGAAACAGCTTTAAACTTGGCACCCTGGCCAGCATCTTGATGGGGCAGCCAAGGAATGAAAGCCCATGGTGACAGTTCACTGCTCTGACACGTCACCTGCTCTCGGGCTGTGTTTGCTCCTCGTGGTCTGGCACCGTGGGCGCAGCAGGATAAACACGGACACAGTGACCCCGATGGGTGCTTCACACAGGTGTGCTCAGAGCAGAACAGCTCCCCGTGGCCACCATGTGGTGCTTGCAGGGTGGAAACTATGGATTTGTTTGGTGCCAAAACTTTGTGTGTCAAGGACCAGAGCAGTGATGCTTTTGGACCACAATGTGCCACCATCGAATTCCTCCCGGTGCACGTGGGGAGGCCCTGGCACAGGATGCCCAGAGAAGCTGTGGCTGCCCCTGGATCCCTGGAAGTGTCCAAGGCTGGGTTGGATGGGGCTTGGAGCAACCTGGGATAGGGAAAGGTGTCCCTGCTTGTGGCAGGGGATAGAACGAGGTGATCTTTGGAGCGCCTTCAGCCCAAACCATTCTATGATTCCAGGGTTTTACAACATAGAAAATAATTTGTACAAACATTAAATTCAATTATTCTGCCCCATTATACCATATTTCACTGCATTTTTCAGTGTCAAGAGATTCATTTTTCTTTGTGTATAAGCATTTCCCAGTATTTTTAAGCAGGAATGGCAAAAGAACCTGATTCCCCTGATCAGATGATTTATTCTGGATTTACCTGACTGAAATAGGTGCTCATTTTCCAGGGTAGAAGAAACAGTTAATGAATCTGTCCTGAACCAAGTATGACAGAACGTAGATAATGCTATCATGTTAACAAGCAGGGTATCAAGACTGATAAGGACACATAAATATATAGATGCATTTTTCTATATGATTCAAACTTACAAAGACAAGAAGTCCATCCAGCATTCATTTACATGCTTATTCATGTATAGTAACAATTAAAACATACAGGAAAAATATCTGATAAAAAGTTCTACCAGTCCCTGGTGGCTTACCTGTCCAAAGGCAGCACATGCCTCAAAGCAGAAACTTCCAGAAACAGCAGCTGCCTGCAGCGACGTCTGCACCACCTCCTTCACTTCAGCACTTTGTCCTTCTCCTGGGCTCCCACTGTGATAAAAAAATGGGCAGGGGCTGCATTCCCAGCTGAAAAGCTCCAGTAAACCTCCCTTCAGCACATTTCCTCAGAGACTGTGAAATTCTTGTATTTCTGGGTCAGATATTTGTGACTCCTAGTACAAGTTACTTTAAACACAAGAACAGCAAAGAGAAACAAAGGATGAATCAGTGTGTCCAGGATGAAATCAGAGCTCAGCAAATGCTTCCCAAATTCCATTAGAGATTATTTTCTGAACATTTTTCTTTCTTAGGAGAAAACATAAGCTCTTACCTTTGACACAACAGGTCCATCTCATAGCTCCAGCACAGCCTCAGCATCTACTGATGTCCCCTAGTGCTCCTCCTTTGACCTCCCATCCAGCCCCAGGTACTGGAGCTCATCTTTAACCCAGGATGAGGTGGTTTGGGTTGTTTTTGAACATTTCCACAAAGAGCTGTTTGATCTGAAGTGCTGCCTTCAGGAAACAGAGCTGCTCTCGTCCTCCTCTTAAGAACTTTTGACCACTTTTTGCTGCAGGATCTTTTCCCACATCCTTATCTCCATGACCGGGCTTCAAAAGACACCGTGCTCTTCCCTTTGACAACCCTCACCAGCTCTGCACCTTCTGGCTTGGGATGGGTCTGTGCAGCTTTTCTCCACGATATGTTTCCATTCATTCCTCACATATAGTTTGTGTCTCAGCTGATCACACAGGCAGCATGGATTGGCCTCTCCAGGATGCTTCGGATCAATTTTCTTTTCGCGTGAAGCATAAATTATTAATCACCAGGCACTCATACCCAACTTGATTCCAAAGTTTCACACAGCTTACAAAAAATCTAAATGGATTAATAACTCCAAAAGATTGGTGAGTGTGGGCTGTGTAACTTCCAGGTGGGAGGGAAACTCCTGAGATAAAGGACTTGTAATGAAAAGCTTCTTTTTCATTTATGGGCCAGTAACAGCTCTTTTGTGTCTAAGGTCTCAGAATCATTTAATATCATTGTGGCTCTGCATATTCACCAATAAAATGGTCTTGTTGCTCTTCTTAGAGAGATGTTACAGGGGGGTTATAAGCAATGTGGAGAAATTAAAAGGTTTTTTGCCCAGGTGCAATGTGTTCTTCATATCTCACTTACCTGAGATGTGCATCCTGCAGTTCCTTCCCTCAGTGGTGCCTGTGGAGCCCAGAGGGCTGCACACTCTTCCCTAAGGGTGAGCAAAACAGCAGCTTACAGATCACAGAGCCACAAAATCATCAGGGCTGGAAAAGCCCTCAAAGACCATCAAGTCCAGCTGTTAATGTGACACTGCCAAGGCCACCACAAACTGTGTCCCCAAGTGCCATATTAAACAGTTTTTGTCCAAGGCCAGGTTGAATGGGGATTGGAGCAACCTGGTCAAGTAAAAGGTGTCCCTGCCCACGGTAGGGAGTGGAATGAGATGAGTTTAAGGTCCCTTCCAACCTGAAACCAGTCTGGGATTGTGTGATTCTACCAGCGAACAAAATTGCAAATCACTCAGAGGAAAGGTACAGCATTGCAAAAAAAGATGTTTAAACACTCATGTGCTTATGTACATATGTGCACAGGCACACGCAGAATATATACAGAATCATGGAATCACAGAACAGGCTGGGGTGGAAAGGGCATTAAAACTCATCTAATTCCAGCCTCCTGCCATGGGCAGGGACACCTTCCACTATCCCAGGTTTCTCCAAACCCCATCCAACCTGGCCTGGAACACTTCCAGGGATGGGACAGCTCCAGCTTCTCTGAGCAACCTGTGCCAGGACATCACCACCCTCTGAGCAGCAAATTTCTTCCTAATCTCTGATCTAACCCTGCCCTCTGTCCTAAGGCCATTCCCCTTTGTCCAACTGACAGTGGGACATTCTATACAAAACACACCAAGCCCATATTTTTACCTAAAAGGGAACACAACGTCCAACACCACACCCAGAGCCAACCCCCAGCCCCGACTCCCCCAGCTTCCCCCCGGTGGCAGCGGGGCCGTGGCCGCCCCGGCAGCTCCACTTTCAGCCCGACAGCTGCGGATCCCAGGTGGTCTGACATTTGAGAGAGGGGCTGCGGGGGAGATCGGAGGTGTTTCGGGGGAGAAGGAGGCTGCGGAGAGCACCGAGCCCTTGTCCAGATGGAATCGTTCATGGAACAACCTGGGATACTCTATTACTGCCCATATGCCTCCCAGGTCTCCAAAGGCCACACTCCATTGATTTATTAGAAATCTGCTTCTTTTCCCCCAGCATTGGTTTCTTTCCCAAACGGGGCGTAATGTGGGATTTACTGCCATCTGAAATGCTCCTTTTTAGAAACCAGTTCTTTGCATGAGCTGGGCTTCAGAAATGCTCCAATAAACACCAGGTTAGAGAGCATTTCGGGACGGGAGCCCCCTCTTTATGTAGCCTTTAAACAAATTTCTTCCTGCCACAATGAGTGATAAAACATTTTATAGGGCATTTCTATGATAAGTAAATGGCTGAAGGCATGGCACCAGTAGAATTAAAGCCACCAGATAGAACTCTGCTAACAGTCTGCCATGCCCTTATTTCTTCCTTTGCATATAAGCCTGGAAGAATTATTTTATTGTTTTAGCACTGCAAACAGTTGTTATTAGTGTATCTTATTTATAGTCAGTTCTTTGAGGCACTATAGTAATATAGAAAAATATCAGTTATTTCATCACACTGGTGAATTTAATGAACCTGAAGGTGTGTGTTATTTTAGCACTTGCTGCAGCTCCTGTGAAAACCCAATGGTGCTAAAATCTGTAAACCTGTCACTGCTTAAGTAATAACCTTGTTAAAAGCATCTTCATTTAACTTATTCCAGCTTTTGCAGAATGCAGGTTTTATTTTATCAGTGCAGGGAATAGGTGTTTCCAACCAAACCACTTATTGTAAATATAGTTAATTGTAGTTCATTAATTTATTCTCAGTGTTATTGCTTTTATTTTAACACTTAGTTTAAATTAAGCATTGTCTAGAATTGAGTTCCCATTTTCGATTTTTTTAAACAAACTCTTAATTTATATAAAATATATTTGGTTAGAACAGTAAATTTTATTCTGCAATATGGAAAATGCTCTTTGCATTCATTAATATCCCTTTATGCTGCAAGAAATGAGCTTTCTTCCTTAACAGCAGACAGGAAAACAAAATGAGATTCTTTTTTTAATCTTACCACTGTGAAATTGGGCTTCTTCCTTTCATTTAAAAATATAGAGAAAATGAAATATTGATGGCATGTGATCCAAATTATCAATTGATCCCTGCAAATGCACATCTACAATTATTGAAATCCTGGCAATAAAAGAATGGGAACTCCCTGCTATTTAGCACCATTCAGCAGAAAGAGAAGTGTAATTTGCACCATCACTTTTTTTATAGTACCAATGATACTTCCTATATTATTACACCATGGAGTTGTTTGTGACAAATGATAAAAGTATCAGGTTCCCAGTAAATTATTACAAGGTGGGCAATTATCCACCCATTAATACTTCTTTTCTTTGAGACCTGCTGTGGTCCCTGGTGCTCCCTGGCAGACACATCCAGGGATACAGACCTCAAAACTGATGCTGGGTGCCAGTAAGGACTCGAGGTCCTGACAGCAGAGAGGCTACAGTAGAATCCCAAATATGTTGGCTGCTTTGAAAGAATTATCAGAATTATTATTATTGTATCAGCTATCCTGGATGCTTCCATCAGATTGTCATTTATTTTTTTTCCCCCCCCATAATTTAGCTCTCCTTCTCCATGTGTTTCTGTTTCAGTGTTTATTGATCTGTGCTTCGGAGTAGGGCTGTGACTAATTTGAATCAGAGCATCATCATCCAAGAGAGTGTAACATCCCCAAGCAGGCACAAAGCTGACCTGGGTTATTTCATCGCTCCTCATCACAACTTTCTGCCCTAACCAGTCTTGATCTTACTTTGCAAACAAGTGGAAAATGTAATTAACTTCATCCTTTCTTCCTGTTTTGGTGCTGGAACCCCTCAGGGGGTTGGCAGTGCAGTGCAGACCCCTGGGTGGGTCCCACAGAGCAAGCAAGAGTTATGCTGTAGGAATTACTTCTTACCTGGATGTTAGAAGCAAGGGTGGGTGAGAATGGTCAGCAGGCAGTCCCTGAGGTGGGAATGAGGAATGCAAGTGGGGCTGAAGGCATCAGCATCCCCCAATGCCTTTATGAGCATCTCAAAGCCAAGGTGGAAGCACCCAGAGCTGGTCTCCAGGATGGGAACAGCCAGATCTGCTCTGCTGCTGCCCAGAGAGGTGAGGGGTAGGAGGAAGAAACACACACTGCCTACATGCTGTGTCTACAGCAGGGTCATTCCACCAAAAATTAGGTCTTGTCTCAAACCAGAAGAGTGTCAGTGCACCCCAGGAACTACAGACAGAGGAGGAAGAGGAGGGAAGCCAAGCTGTCTGCGCCTGACCACGGCACCAGGATTTAGAGCAGAAGTTAGGATGCTTCAAATCCCAACAGCTGCAGTGTGTCTGCAGGAGCTGAGAAACCAGACCAAGCAATTGAAAAGGAATCCAGTTGTTTAAGCTTAGGCTGGGACTGTGTTTGTATTTGTTTTGCTTGTAACCTTTCGTTTCCAGCCTTCCAGCTAAAAGCCTGACCTTACGTCTTGCTTAATAAACCTTTTGAAAAAGCTTTGCTTTATCATCCAGCCTGGCCCGTGCTGCAGGGAAGATGGATGGGAGGGAATGGGTGAAGCTGTGGAGGTGCAGAGGCACATCCCAAGGGTGCAGGGTGGGAAGCTGGGGTGTGTCCTGCCCTGAAATGCTATTCCACAGAGCCACGAGCACTCCTGTTAAGGGTCAGACAGTCAGGAGAGATCCTCTTGCTAAAGCATCTCACAGCTACTCCTCAGAATGCATTCAGTGAAAAGAATACAGATATCTGAAAGTGTGCAAAATAGGATCTAGCTGATATAAATCAAATGCAATTTAGATACAAAAGCAAATCTGCAAATGCAAGGGTTATCTTGGAGCCTGGAGCCCTCAGAGCTTCCCCGCTGCAGAGCCAGGGGTCCATGAGCCCAGTTTGGTGTGGGTCAGCATCACCCTTCTCTGGAGCTCCCACCTAACTCCCCTCATTCCTCTCTGAAACTGCATCACAAGATCCTTCCTGTCCTGGCCTCAGCTGTCAGCATCGGTAGAAGAAAATTTTGAGCCTTTTCTTCTACCAACACACAAAAAAAATTCCCACATCAAACATCCGGCCTGTCTCCAGGAGCCCTGCTCTTTCTCCTGACATCCTGTGCTGCCACATTCCACAGAGAGAAAAGAAAAGACAAACCCCAAAACACACAAAATAACGCCCAATTTGATGTTCAGGTGCTGAACTCAGCAGTGGGAGGGAGGAAAAAGGCAATGCCAACATCACCATTCCTTCAGACTCTGCAGCAGAGGGAAGCCCAACAGCAAAGCTGGGAAAGGGGATTCTCCTTTCTGACAACCAACATAACCCAGCCCAGGGATGGGTTTTGTACCCATTTACACTGTATTGGCTCTCCCTCTATAGCTGCAGCTACAGTATTTATCCCCAGTGCTGAGACACAAATAATTCCAGGTAGGATTTCACATCAATGATCTGTTCTTTTCATAATCGAAAGCCAGAACAACATAGTTCTGTACCCACTGCTAGTACCAAACAGGAGTGAAATCAATATTATGTTTATGGCTGTAGTACTAAAAATGTAAGATTAATATTATGGAGCAGAAAATTTGAATTTAAGAAGATTTTTTGTTAAGCCAGCATACATTTATCCCTCACACTGACACAACGGTAATAGCAATTTGACCCACATAACTTTTTTGTTTCTTAAGTTATACTATTACAGACCAATTACACATTCTTTAAAGAAATGTTATTAATTATTGAAACATTAAAAAGCTGAAGTCATTGTTTTTGTGCACTTAGCATAGCTTTTAAGACAGATTATAGGGAGAGAATCTTTTGGTAGATAGTCTTAAAATATTCACCAGTGCTAGAACAATTTAATGAAATTCACATTTATTTCAAGGATTTTTTTAATTAAATCTATTGGTTGTTGGTATCCGTAAACCCTTAAGAATAAACACCTGCAGTGTTTTATTATGTAAAAAGGTAGTTTAATTGCATCATATTTATCACAGACAAATCAAGCCCTATTCAGAAGATAATAATGACACAGTAATTGGACCAGTAATTGGTTCAGGATGATTCAATATTGTACTAATAATCATAAATACAACTGTCTCCTGCTTTGGTACAAGGCTGACTCTATATTATAGATTGGATTTGGTGCAATAAATATCCATGAACTGGGTCCAGTAGTGTCCAGGTCTTTAGTTCAACTGCCTTAGTAAATAACAGGTATCTAATAATGCACCCTACATGAGCAATCGGTGTTTCCTGGAGGGAAGCACGGGGAATGCTGCTTCTCTCTGCATCTGGGAGTGGCTGGAAGAGGCATCCTGACAGCAATGCTTCCTTTGGCTCCTGTTGTGAAGCGTTGCCATTTGCCTCAGAGATGTTTCCTCTCCAAGTAAACCTGGTCATGCTCAGAGCCAGTTGTAAAGTAGATCTGTGTGGTTAAAATCTTGCTCTTCTTTGGCTTTTCGCTTATTTGTTTGCATTCCTGGCAACGGGAGAAATAGCACGCTCCCAAGAGGCAAAATTTTCCAAAAATGATCAGCATCTGCTCCCAAACCCTCCAAGGAGAAACAGGAGAATGGGCAAGGTAACCCAAAACTGGGCACCCCAAACTCCACAGCAGGCAGGGGATACACACAGTGCGGTTTGTCCCTAGTGGGCCATGGACTTGTGGGGATGGCCACTGATGAGTCCCTTGGGCCACCAGACCCCAGCATACCCCTCGAATCCCCCAGGCTTATTTCTCCATAGAAATCAGTACTGCTGTTCCTTGTTTTAACTCTACCTTTTGCCTGCATTTCCTGTACTTTCCCTGTCTGATCCACAGCACCATCATCCAAAATGAAGGGTTTTCCTCACTCCCTGCTGCCAGCCTGGCACCACGGGGGTCTTACTGCAGCATTTTGGCAAGCCACGCTTCCTATTTCAAACGGGAATGCTTCTCTCTTATAAAACCTAGGAATTATTTTTTGCTTAGGAAAACACCTTTGGAAATAACAATGATAAAAAGGCCTTTTTTGGTTCCTTACTCTCACTGAATGTGACATGAGACGCTTAGGTCAGAGGTTCCCAAACACAGATAATCCAAAATAAAAATACTTATTTAAAAAGTGCTTATATTCACATTTCAGCAGTTAAAAAGGGATGTCAGCATTTCAAAGACTCCACAACCTCACTGGGTTTCACCTGGAGCTTTGACCACAATTTGCCAGACTGTCCTGATATGATTTGAACACCAGCTTAGATTCATGTTATTGGGATATCGTTTGTTACAATGTTTTTTATGGCATGACATAAATTGGCGTAGTGGTATCCAGCTTTAACCTGCCTTTTTTTTTTTTTTTTCCTCTGTATAAGAGTATAGAATTTTTAGGAATATGACAATATAGAAACGTAGAAAATACTGAATTTTAAATTTATTTCCTTTCTTGACTCGCGCGAGGAGCGGGGGGAGTGGAAATCTAATGAAGCAAACCCCGGGGCCTGATGGCAAAGGGCGGCTGGTAGGAGGTGGCAGCCCTGTGGCCAATTGCTTGTTTATCGAGGGTTGATACAGTGAAACATGGAGCACAAACCCACTCCCGTGGCATTTAATGATAGCTGTGAAAATGGGCCCTGTCACCGCCGCATTCAGCGCGCGCTCGTGGACCCGCGGCACGGCTCCTCCGCCAGTGCTGGGGCCTTTCAGAGGGAGCCAAAAGGGAGTGGAGCCTCATTATCCCCAAAACAATGATCCTTATTCACCAGACACAGAAACTTGCTTTTCATCGGCGCATTGTACGGCGCGGAGCTGGAATAGAGATAACACAGCCCCTTTATCACCAGGACAAAAGCTCAGGATCCGTGCTCCTGGCTTGGAAGGATGCCCTCAGCAGCCTACACCGATGGATTTATAAGGATTTACCTCTTTTCCTTTAAGTGCTCTGCCTTGGAGGGAGAAGCAGCCAGGCCCAGGTACCAGCCCAAGGTGGACAGTAGGATGCTGACACCTGACTCCACTTCTCCTTGATGCATCCTCCCACTACCTGAGACCTCCACCCCGAAACACAGCACCTGGAGAGAAGGAGGGGCATGAGGAATGCAGGCAGAAGAGACAACTCGCATTGCAGGAGGTGCCTGGGGAAACCTTTGAGGACACTACAGCAGAGCAGCCCATGTATGGGCACCAAGGCTGAAACCAATCTGTACAAGTGGAATTCCATGGCAGAATGGCACCAGGGGACCAGTTCCTTCTTAATAGAGTCAAAGGGATGGAGCCCAAGCACACCAGTAAGGTGGCAACCAGGGGAAGGCACACAACAACAAACCATCCCTTTTAATTTTTTTTTTCCCTTGGTGCTCCATCCCCAAGCCATTTTTTTCCCCTTTTGCCTGAGTCTCTCTTACCTTAGCCTTGCACAGGGAGGAGGGAAAGGTGAGAAGACAGGAGAGCTATCGCTGTGCACAGCCAGGCAGGCAGGCAGCAGAGGTAGATGAACAGAATGTGTTGAAAGCATCATGATCCAGCGCCAGGAAATAACAGTTAGCATATCCCTGAATGACATTTACAGGAAACCTATGTTTCCTTTTCAGGGCCATAAGCTTCAACAAACTGGTGTGTTCAGTCAGCCCTTCCCCATGTACAGTATGGATGCCACAATTTTCTCAGCATATGCTCAGCTGCGTCCTTCTGATGGCATCCATGTTGGCGCCTTTCCATCTATAGGCATGGAGGGATGTCTTCATCTTCTGCAGGAGTCTGGGGCTACTGCCAAAGGCAGGGATCCAAGCACCGCAGGCAAGGAAAGTGGATCATTTTGGTTCCTGAATAAGGATTAGGCTTTGCAACACCTGAGCAGTGAAAATCCTGCAGAGCCTTGGTGGCCAGAGCCAGGAAACGCCGCGGTTCTGTGGAATATTGCTGAGCTGAGCCCTATTTAACCAAGGTGAATGTTTGCTGAAGAGCAAATTAGAGGAAATTTAGGGAACAAACGGCAAATAGGCAGCCATGTGTAATGTCCGTGTAAAGGCTTCGATGGGTTTGGCTCTGATGTTTTCTCAACGTGTAATAGATAACACCTCCATTATCTTAACCCTCTTCCAGCCCTCTCCTAAGGAAAAACCACACAGCCTTCACCCCAAGAACTCCTTTTCTTATGTGAGGCAGAGATCCCTTTGATCTTTTGTTATGTATGCTGAGGAGCCCAGTTATACACCATCCTAAGCACCAATTCGAGTCAAATCCCTTTATTATTTACTTCTTTATTTTTAATCACAAACAGGAAAAAAAAAATCTTTCTATTTTCCCCCTGAAGCTTATCCAGTTCTTGTCTTTTCAGAGTATGGGCCACAATGTACTTTTCTGACTGGAGAAAGGAGGATTTCACTGAAGTAAACAGGATACCCAGAATTAAGGGCAGGATTTTGTCTACACACATTTTTATCCAATCTGCATTTATCGTCTCTAATACACTTAGGAGAGAAGAAGGGAATTTATTTGGATATTAAATGGCCCTGGAAATCATTCTCAACAAGGAATAAAACATCTCCTTTACATAAAATCACATTATAGAAAAAGTGTTCAAGTTAATTTAAGGGGAAAATTTAGAAAACAAAAGCCAAGTCACAGCCACACACACACACAAACTCGCCTCGTTCCTGCTTGGGGAAGAGAACTGAAATATTTCCTCTCATCCTCTCTGGCCAGCTCGTTTTACAGAAATGAGAAGGTAACCTTATCGATCAGCAGTGCATAAAAGCCAGGCGTACACAAAGCAAGGAGAGGTGGGTGATACAGATGAGAATTAAAAGTGTTTTTATGGCTCTGCACCTGATCAGGAAAAATCTTTTCAGCTCAAACACATGAAAGTTGTCTCCTACTCTAAAGCCATTTTTCACCCCTTTCTTCAAACACGTGCTTTGCCCAAAGAAATGATGACAACACATGGCTAATTAACAACAAAGAATAATTGAACTATGGCTTTAACTATCTACCTTTAAATCAAAGGAAGAAGGCAACCAATACTAAAATTTAATCTGTCCTCTGGGGCTGGAGACAGCTTACAGGTTCAAGTCAGATAGCAAATGCAGCTAAATGGCAGTCAGAAAAGATCATGTGACTGGGGGCTAAAAACTAATTAATCTCCATAAAGCTGTAAGTGAGGTAGGTAAGATGACTTGAAATCTGATTACATTATTGCATTTAAGGAGGGAAAATGCAGCATGTATTTTTCATGTTGATTTTAACCACCTGAGCCCTTAATGACATTTTGTACCTTGAAAGAAAACTCATATTTCATTTATATTTTAAAAGACTTGAAAAGATGCTATTGTCATCTGCACAGAATTTACAAATTTAGTCTAAATAATGCTGCTATGAATCACAGGGAGTGCATTTCTAAACTTTTTTTTTCTGGTGTCAACCAGAAGATTCCATGTAACTATGGGAAGCCATAAAGCCAATCATTTAACAAAATGCTGAAATAAACCTAAGGGAAAGAATAATTTTACTGTGTGCTCAAATAGAGGAGGAAAAAAAGACCCTGCATTCTAACTGACTGCTGAGGATGCACATGCATTGCTCCTCTGATTTCTAAACAATCTCCAACTCAAATTTTGAATTAGTGGAAACACAGCACTGATTATGATTTCTATTATTTATAAATTAAGAAAAGCAAACAAGGAAAAGCCATGCAAACAAAAAATTCTAGGTGGGTGGGAGACCTCAATTCAATGAATTTAGTCAAATTATGCATGGAATTGACACACTTAAATGCAATATTTTAAATTGTGTAGGACAGATGTTAGAATATAGGATAAGACAAAGGGAAATGGCCTCAAGTTTCTCCGGAGAAGGTTCAGGTTGGGTATTAGGAAACATTTCTTCGCAGAAAGGGGGGTTAAGCATTGGAACAGGCTGCCCAGGGCAGTGATGGAGTCACCAGCCCTGGAAGTGTTCAAAGCACGAGTAGATGTGGCACTTTGTGACGTGGCTTAATGGGCATCGGGGTGTTTGGTCAAAGGGTTGAAAACTCGATCTGGGAGGCTTTTCCCAACCTTAATGATTCTGTGAACAGAAAGGAAGAGAGAGGGAACAGAAAGCTGCAACCACGTACCAAGCTGAAACCAACCCTGAAGTTAATTTTGGAGGTTTTAGTCATGGTTATGGACCGCTGTGCATAATCTCTGCTTCTTGTGCAGCAGCATCCATGTTAATATTACAGACTGGAAAACACCGCAGAAACACCAAAAACAAAACCAAAAAACCAACCAAAAACCTAAAAGCAGAGGCATTATCAGACTCAATTCCATGTTTTGAGATTCAGTACCAGCAGTACCTGACAGCCTGTGCAGGGGTCTGAGACAGGGACAGTTTTATGTGATAAAAACCTGTACTTTTAAAATGTTCATAAAATACTTGATATATACTGCTGAACAAGTATATAGTGGCAATAAATAAACAGCATTTAACTTAACAAGCACACATTTATAGGTATAATAATGGCATTTTGCACTTCTGCAACACCTTTGATCCCAGAATTTCGGAATCCTTTGCAAGGATTAATTAATTAAGCTTCAACACGCCCCTGCACCAGATGTCATTAAAATACTTTTTATGGCCTACAAGTTCTATGAAAGACACGCATGTATTTCATGTCTTGTTGTGCCTCCTACCCAAAGCAATTACTTTTCTCCTCACTTGGCTGTGTGGTGGATGAGAAATGATGGAGGGGTCCTCCTGCCCCATTGGGCTGGGAGATTCCCTGGCAACTCTGAGTCTCTTCCTGATGGTCAGGAAATTCAGGAAGCTCATGCCTGTGTGAATTTGAGGACTTCATGCCATGCACCCTTCCCTCAAGCAGGGGAATATATTCTGTCTTGTTCCTAAAGCCTCAGATTTTCCTTCCCCACCTCCTATGTTGCTCTTTGCTATGACTGATCTCCCTGAAATGCTCAAGGATCTTGCAATTTTGCTATTTAGAGTTAGGAAGACTTTTTTCCCACATGGTGAAACTGCCATGTGGCTGTCAAGGGTACCCCCCAC
>VXAC01006013.1:67801-80585 GCA_013399225.1 Rhipidura dahli
TCATTGCACTTCTTACATCTTCATTCCCGGTTTTTGCCAGAACCCAACATGAATTACAGTTCAAACCCTACTTGGGAGTGATTTAAGGTAGAGCAACTTGGCAGTAAAACTTGCAGGGTGAGAGCGTGTGTTTGTAAAGTCTGGCACAGATGGATGCACCTCCTTGCATGAACCCTTAGCCTCCATGGGAAAAGACAGAACATGGGAATCAGCTCCCAAACATCATCCTCTGCTTATCACTCTTATCTGGAGCTGGCAGTGCATCCTTTCCTGGACTGTGGTGAGTGAAAAACTCCCACACGGAGCAAAGCTTGGCTCTATAACTAATTAGACTTAGGAGAAGTCACACAGGCAGCTGAATTAAAGATTTTATTGCTGTGGGGCTCTTCCTCACATTTCTGTCTCTTTCCTCCTGCTTCCAGGTACCAAATGAGATCACAGTGCTTCTAGGATGTTGATTCAAAAGTCTTCTCTACCTTATCTACTATTTACAGAAAAAGTTGTTTTACTGGCCAGCAGACAAATTTGGCCAATGAGCTCAATTACTGGACATGCACATCACCTCCTAAAAACACACCTGATATTTTAATGTCACTATTATCAGCCAACCTTAGGCTGATTGTGTGTTGACCTATGTTTATTTTATCCTGGAAATAAAACACGTATAAGGAGCTTATAAAACTATGAAGATCAACTTTTTAAACAGGCAGATAGTTACAGGACAAGGGGGAGTGTTTCTAAACCAAAGAGGGAAGATCTAGATTAGATCTAGAAAGGAGGAAATTCTTGACTGGAAGATAGTAGAATAAGTTGCTCACTTTACTCAAAGCACCAGGAGCAGGATCTCCTTGAGACCCACCAGCCACATTAATTCTGATGGCAAAATAAGAGGGACAGGTCCAGAGGGACAGGTCTGTGGGCTGTGGCCACAGGTAATTTGGTGATGCACATACCCAACTATCCAGGATATTTTTACCATCCCAGTGATAAATCACAGTCTCTCACCGAGCAGGTATCTCCCGACATTTCCTGACCTATACAATTATTTCTCTTGGTGGTGGGCACAGTCTGGGAGTCCCCTTTACCTGAACAATGGTTTTTTTCTGCTGTAGGAATGGCTGTCCTGTGCCACCCTCTGGACATGGAGCACAGACCACATCACCACTCCTTTTATCAGATGTGCTGTCTGTCAGGAGCTGCAGCTCTCCCTCAGACAGCATTTCCTCTGTCACTGCACTCACTTATTGAGGCCATAAAGAGTGACTGTCTGACCAGTGGACAGACATAACTCAGCTCAAAGCAGGGGTTTGTTTGGCTTCTCTATAACCCTGTGCCATAACGTTTTGTCACGCGAGGTCTCGTGCCAGCTCCTTTTGAAAAAAGCCCTGCTGACCAGCACTGAGCAGAGCCTGTTCCTTAAAAAAGGTACTTTGTGTGCATTCCCTTTTTGAGGAAATTAGCTTGCTCCTGCCACAGTGGAATGGGAGGGAATCCCTAGGCTGGTGTTCAGACTCCTGACAAAATTCTCCACCTACTCAACAACAGAATGAACATGTTCCCAACACAGCTCGAGGACATTGCAACTTCCATGTGCCTACAGAGAGTAAGGAAGTCAGGACTTCCCACAAGAGCGCATTTTCCTTAAGAGAAGAGAATCCTTTAAAAATAAACCCTGATATCACCTTTTTCAGGTCACTTAGATAATGTAGCTGAGTCCAGCTGGGCTGAGGAAGTGTTTGTACCATACGGATGCTGATACCACATCTCTGTCTGCTTAAATATTTAATTCCACTAAGGTAATAAGCAACCAAAATACCTTGGCCTAATTTAGGTTGCATCTGGAAACATGTCATTTGAGATGCCAAGACGTAGCTTTCTAATTCTTTGCTTCTCTCTTCTCATAAATCTACAATTTCTACTCTCAAGTTAAAAGTGTGTAAAAATTCAACTTTTTTGTTTTTTAGATAGAAAGATAATGTTGTAATCCAAGGGTTGGCTCTTGGTCTGAACAGTCCTTGGTTTTATATACTGGAGGCAAATCGTTGGATACAAATCTATCTGAAGGCTCTTTAATTAGAAAGATGGCAGGTAAATTCTGGTTTAATATAAAAGCCAATTCAACTATTAATCACGATTGCAGATAATTCCTAATGTGGCATGATATAATTTGATTTCCATAATCCAGAGGAAGTGACAGTATGCATTTTCTTGAATCCACGTAATGATATCATGCAAAGAAGTCCTTTCTAACCATTTCTGTGCACAGGTCATAAATTACCAACCAGACACATAGATCCCCCTTTAATATTTTAAAGTCTCGTTTCTGTGTATTCTTTTCTCTTGTTCATGCTTTGTCTTAACAAATACGCTTGGCCATAATGAAAATAAACTTGCTGAAGTCTCTGTGGCCTGAGACAAGCTATAACACATTTCTGCACCACGGGGTGGGCTCATGGGATACCTACTGAGAAAATGCATCCCCTCTGCGCATGCCCAGACTATTAAAATGAATTGACATGTTAATGCTGACAGGAAAAGAGCACAAGAGAGCTTGCTAAATTACTGCTCAGTCAGGCACTAGGAATTCCTGAGTGGCTAACTCCTGAGAAAAACCTGCAGCAAGGAGACAAGGATGAAAAAAAAAAAAAAGAAAGAGAGGAAGAAAGGAGAAGGGGGGAAAAAAGAAGGGGAGAAAAAAAAGTGGGTGAAAAAAAGAAACTTTATTGTCAAATGCAACAAAGCAAACAAACACCAAGGGTTTGTCATGTTAGTAATGCACCTACTCATAAATCATATGGATTTTAATCATACCTGCCACCTCAGCCTGCTTCTCCCCTGAGAAATTGTTTTCTTTTTGCTCCCTCCTTCACTCGCTTTCAATTATCTGGAAGCTGTTTCTCCTGTTTATTTATTTATCTAAAGTTCACATACAGTATGCATGCACAAATTTCCTCTGGGGGCCTGAGCCCAGGCAGATCATACAGGGATGCGGTGGAGCGTGGCAGCTAAACATCTCAGATGAATGTACTCAGCCTCCGAAAACCTGCTTTGGACCACGGTGACAAGAGGAGGGGAGGACAGAAAGTAATTAGTGTGTGTACAATGATGGATTATGGCTTAATATTCAGGCATTTCACCTTTGCACTGTTATAGGTAGGCCCACAAGATGACAAACGAAGTCCACATTCTTGCCAGCGAGGGAAAAAATAGAAGAAAAGCGGGGAAAAAAGAAAGCCCCATGGGATTTTCACTCCTTTAGCCATGTCCTCTGTTCAGTGAATAAATTGCCTTGGTTGTTTTAGTTACCTTTCAGACCTTTTACAGTCTGGAAAATGCCAGATATATGCACATATGCATCCATGAGAAACCTGAGGGGCAGCTGCTCAGTGAATTTCTGACTAGCTGGCACAATATTGTTTTTATATCTCACGGCTTCTATATGTAACTTTAGTACTACAGAGCAACTCTTTCAAATTTTAAGGAGAGAGTGAACTGGCAGTGACCTTTTCTCAGCTCTGGGAGGTGAGTGTACAGCACAGATCCATCATGAGAGGAAGATCTTATAGACAACTTTAGGAGGAAAAAAACCAAAACCAACACATAATTTTTGCAAGCCAGGGCAAAGGAAAAATAGATGAGGAGAGTTCAATAAGGAGTTACAACTATGGGTTAAATAGAGTTTTAACTCCAAAAATGAGTTTAGAGTCTAACTGAAGCTCTGTATGTGTATTAGGTCTATGGTAGCTTTTTCAGGAATACTTGAAACGATAGTTGCTATGCAGGGTATTGCTCAATTAAAGGAACATCAAGACAGCTCTCCTATTTGGAACACTTGTAGAAATTAAATGGATCACATGCAGTTTGACATTTTGCAAAATAAAAGAATAATTGGGGCACTGTATTGTTTTTGCCTTTTAAAGAGAAGAGTCAAGCTCACACCGTGGAGCTCAGCTGGAACCAGGATCTGGAATCTGGGTCCAGATTTCTTTTCCCCCACTGCTTTCTCAGAAAACCACTGATGCTCCAGTTAACTCTTGCAGCACCTCACACTTCCCACTGGATATTTACACCTCTAGCCTGATATTTTGAAGTAGTTTGAACTTACTTAGCCAAATTCCTATTAGGGGAGGTAGTTCCCTGCTAGGTCATATGTTCAATATTTCCCTCTGAAGTCCATGACCTGGTTATGAGACAAATCCTGTACTTTGTGTCCTTTGAAGAAAGACTTTTTGGAGGAATTCAGCTACCTGCCACGGTGAGGTGTGGGGTGAGGGGGGGGTTTCTCAGAACCCCCACGCTCCCCTGCAAAAGCCATGGAGCTCACAGATTTTCACACATTTTTTTGTTCCCGTGCAAACTCTGAGAAAAAATTGAAAACCTTGAGATCAAGGGGTTTCTGGTGTCCTGTGGTACTTGAGCCCTCTCACATTAATCAAGTTCATGCTGTGGTCAGAGCAGATTGTTCACCGACTGGGGAGCCACAAACACTTATGTATGTGCCATCTTTTAAACATTTCAACAGCCTCGTTAAATGTTGTCACATAAGCTAAAAATTAACCGTGAAGACACACTTTTTCTCACATTCACTACAGCTGAGCCTGAAACCAAATCCCAGATGTTCCCAACAAAAGCCATCTTGAATCACTACTTTCCAGAAAAGTGTTTCAAAGAAATCTGAGGAGGTGTCCCTTGTCCTGATTTCATGGACACTGCCAGAGGTTGCAGTGGCATTGAGGGACCTTCAGTCCAACCCACACACATTTAGTCCAACTCAGGGCAGCCACTGTCACATGTCTGTACAAGAAAAGACTTTGGGGTAACCTAATTGGGACCTTCCAGTACTCAAGGAGGCCTACAGGAAAGATGGACACTGTTTACAAGGGTCTGGAAGGATAGGACAGGGAGGAAAAAATTCAGACTGAAAGAGAGAAGGTTTAGATGGAGATAAGGAAGGAAGTTCTTCCCTGTGAGGGTGGGGAGGCCCTGGCACAGGTTATCCAGAGAAGCTGTGGCTGCCCCTGGATCCCTGGAAGTGTCCAAGGGAAGGTTGGATGGGCTTGGAGCAACCTGGGATATTGAAATATGTCCCTGCCCATGGCAGGGGGTGGAACGAGATGGGCAAAGAGTGTGTTTTCCTTTGTCTCTCTGAATTACCTGAGCCAGAACATATCACATGTGGTTTCCTGTGATCACAACTTGGTTTTGAAATGCCACGAGCACTTTCTGCTGGTGGCTTCTCCCACCTGAAGATCAAAGCCCTGGATGTGTACAGCTCACCCAGAAATGCCATCTTCCTTGGTATGAACAACTTATTGCACATTTGGTACAACTTTCATTTCATTGTGTATTTTTGGTTGCAATCTCAGATATCAAAGAAAGCCAAACTGACAAAAGCCAGCTTGTAAACCCAGTCAAGTGGAGTTTTCCACAGTTCACAGGAATCAACCCATAATCTACTTTATTCAAATCTCTGAGTGCATAAAAGGCTGCAGGTTGTCAGAGTAAGACAGAAGCACAGCATCGTAGAATTGCGTATGTTGGAAAAGATCTTTAAGATCACTGAGCCCATCCATTCCCCAGCACTGCCAAGGCCACCACTAAACCATGTCCCCAAGCACCACATCAACACAGATTTTAGATCCCTCCTGCGATGGGGACTCCACCACTGCCCTGGGCAGCCTGTTCCGATGTTTGACCACCTTTACAGTAGAGAAGATTTCCCTAATATCCACCTAAACTTCCCTTGGCACAACTTGAGGACATTTCCTCTTCTGTTCCCACCAGCTGCAGTGAACCCTCTGGGTCTGGTGTCCCCCTGCAGGGATGGGGAGTGGGTCTGAAGGATTTATTTCAGCACAGGAATCACACACAAACCAACACCCAGAATCAGTTGGGACTTACTTCCAAAGATGTTTCTTCAATCTCTTTTTTTTTTTTTTTAATTTTTCTATAAGCTCTTCTCCCAGCTGGTGCTCCCAACATCACCATTTTTGACTATTTTGTCTTCATGAATCTATAAGGGGTTCTAAGTTATCAGTCACTGGAATTTTTTCAAAAGGAGCATCTCTAGCAACTAGTCCAGGTATCACCAGCAGTAAAATTGTGTGACATGGGACTTTTATGAGTTACATGGATCTAGATACAGTAAAAGCACTTCACCCTCAATTTCATGTACTCCAATGTCAGGAATTAATGCCAAAGTTTTGACAGACCCTAAATTAAAACAAACAACAGACAAAACAAACAAACAAACAATCAAACAAAATCCCCAAGCTCTTTAGCTTGCTGCAGTTTCTCCTAACCTTGCAGCAATGTGAGTTTTCCTTATGGTTGGGGGGAAAAAATTAATAGTTACCATGGAAATTGCCACAAATCTTTTCCTTTCAGCCTCTTCAAGGTACAGAGAACGTTTATAAAGACACACACAGAATCCACTTGTCATTAAAGAACTTAGGCAGCAATATAACTACATTTTCCCAAGTTTTACAATGTATTTCACAATAATTCGCTCTGCTCTTGTTCTCATTACAGAGGCAATATTAGAATGATAATGACTTACATGCTCTGTCATAGTTTACTACTCTGACCTTTTCAGTATTCTGCCTTTTGAAAGCTTGACAGGGCCACCTCTTCTGCTCACTTTAACATGGCAGAGAGCTGGGACCAAGGAAGGGAGGGGATAACAGCAATAGACACTGCCAAATTTTCTTAAGCCTTAAATAACCTTACTGTAACTCATCATTTCTGGGGTGTATTTAAACAGATTTCCTGTCTTTCTGCCAGCACATCATGTCCCTGGAATTGCACTGGTCATCCAGAGCAGTGACTTACCCTCAGTAGGTACATTGGGGAGTGAGAGGTCTACACCCACACTTCACTACTTGAATATCAGTTTGGCCTTTTGAATTATTCATCAGCTCAGGAACAAAGTCAGATTTTGGTCCCAGATGACCAGATGTCTCCTTTCTCGGCATGCAGAACTTTTTTGTTGGTTTTTTTTTTTTTAAATGTTTATTGCAGACCCCAGGGCCGTCCCCTTAGACATGTGCAGCATTTACTTTATTTTGTAGGACACCAGACTTTTTTCAGCTGCATTTCCTGCTGCCAATTCCCCTATAAATCATCAGGAATGTGATGGAAGCTCCACAGGGCCAGTGCACAACCTGCTGCACAAGTGTGGGGTCCCAGATAGACGTGCTTGCATCGAGTGTGCTCCTCCCACTCCTTCATTTCTTAGAGCACAAAGAGTCAGAGAAAGGTCCAAAAGAGTGTCATTGTCAACTCACCTTTCCCTTGTGTACCTTTTTTAGTGGTACAAAGCTATATCCTTCTTGAAACGAGGGCACAAAAGGGCGGGAGCCTCTTAAACCAGTGGAAATCTTGTGATGGAGGGAATGGTTGCAGGAATCAAAGAATTGCAGAATCGTTTCGGTTGGAAAAGACCTCCAGGACCATTGAGTCCAACCTTTGACCAAACACCACCCTGACAACTAGTCCAGAGCACTGAGGTTTCTGCAACACCCCCAGGGGCTCCACCAGCTCCCTGGGCAGCTCCTTCTAATGCCTAACAACCTTTTCAGTGCAGAAATTCTTCCTGCTCTCCAACCATGATGTGCACAGCGGATGGGGTTGGTCTCCTGGGACCGTCACTCCCCATCCCAGCCTTTTGATGTGCAGCACTGAGGAGCAGCCAGACTGATACTGACTTCTGGTTTTAGAGATTCAAAGGGAGCTCTCAGCCTCCTGCTGCTCAACCTGACCTCCCTCAAATGCTCCCCTGATGCTGCTCCCTGCCTTCCTACAGCTGAGGTGGGGATCAAGCCCCTTTCACATCTCCATCTCACATCTGTCCTCTCCAATATTACTTGCAGGTGTTTTGAGAAGACCCACACACACTTCAGGCTGCCTTTTTTCCCCTTTTCCACTGCTCTGAAATAGGCTGCCCTGTACATTAGATCTGCAGTGTTATGCTCCCCGAATACACCACTTCAATAAAAACCAGGTGTTCCTCTGCTTTCCTGCGGGGCCCTATCCCACTGCCAGGCATGTGCTCTGCAGAACACACTGATATGGTGATGGAAGAGTTAATGATCTCTGAGCCTACTGCTTGAGGATTATTTAGCACACCAGGTGCCTGCTGTGCTCTCACTGGCGAGGAGAGCATGGGAACAGAGATGAATCAGGGCTGCAGCTGTGTGAGAGGGGGGCCTGGGAGCTGGTGAGGGAGCTGGTGAGACAATTGGGATCTCCCTGGGACCCTCTGCTCTTTACACAAACACAGAGCATGTGCTGAGCAAACCCCAGTGGGCCCCAGCCATCCCAGGACCTGCCTTCTGAGGGTCTCACCTTCCTGGGGAGCACCAGGACCCTCAAAGTCTGCTGGTCCTCAGATTTGTGCAGATGCTCATCACTACCTTTCACCTGTTGCTTGTAAAGCTGCTCTGCTCAAGTACAAAGACTTTCTGTGGCTGTAGGGAAATATAAATTTTTCTTTGACTTTCAGTTCCTCTTCTCTTCACAAGAGTCAGACTTCAAGACACCTAAAAGCTCTTATTGCTCTTCTTGAGTCCTCTTCTCCACGTGCAGCTTCCTCTTCCTTCAGAGAATAGTTTGATTTTGGGTTTTTTTGGTGGATTT
Organism: Rhipidura dahli; assembly: GCA_013399225.1. Classification (NCBI taxonomy): domain Eukaryota; kingdom Metazoa; phylum Chordata; class Aves; order Passeriformes; family Rhipiduridae; genus Rhipidura; species Rhipidura dahli. The sequence goes on from VXAC01006013.1 coordinate 76,439, forward strand.
TTTGTTGGTTTTCTTTTCCTCAATGATATATCATTTGATGGCATAAGTAACCCTTATTTTGAATTTTCATTTTACACAAAAATACAAAAGCAGGCGACAACCTGTCAAACACAGGAATGCAAGGGAGACCCTCACATGGCACCAGAAAGAGTAACTGGAATTGCAAAAGTCACGGGACCAGGTGTCTGCCTCAGGCACAAGAAGCCCAAGAGAGAAATGAATCTCAGAACTGTCCCAGGCCAGTGGGACTTCCCATTATCTTTTAATCAGTAGAAAGCAATCCTCAGATCCAACCCTGTATGGTTTGAATTGTGTAATTCATAATGTAAACAGCAAATAAATCTGTAGGGTTTCAGCCAGTCAGTCAAAGAAAAGAGGTTTTTGATAATGAAAGTATTAAAGGAAAACCAATATGGAAAACACATTGTACCACTCCCAGGGAAGGAAGATTTTGATCCATCTGAGCATCTTTCATGTGCTTAACTGCATCAGAAATATCCATAGTTATAAACTCTCTATTTGTATAAAAGTTTTGCTCTGAATGAGATAATTATGTTTTCTCTGGTACATCACCTCTCTCCTCCCATGGTGCTAAATATGATACACACAGTGAAGGCAATGCAGATCTCCCTTGCATGAGTGGCCTCATTACAGACATCTCCATCTACAGCTCCCCTGCCCTGGAGGTAAAAAAAAATGATTTTATGCCCATGCATCAGGTGGGAGGGAAGCTGCAAGACTTGGAGTCATGGACTGGTTTGGGTTGGAAAGGGACCTTAAAGCTCATTTCATTCCAACCTCCCTGCCATGGGCAGGGACACCTTCCACTATCCCAGGTTGCACCAAGCCCTGTCCAGCTTGGCCTTGGACACTTCCAGGTATGGGAAATCATGCTTCATCTCCTCGCTTTTTTTTTTCTTGCCTGACTTAGGAAACAAAGAAAAATTGATAATAAAATAAAATAAATAATTTTAAAAACCCACTCCAGAGGCTGAAAGAGCAGAAAAGAGGGTGATGGCACAAGTCCCTTGGGATCTGCAGTCCATGCAAAGGACTGTAGATACTCATCCCAAGTGCAGCTAAATGACATTTTAGATACCCTTCTTTTCCATATTTGATACCCCAGAACAGAGTTACCAGACTGCCCCCACCTTCTGTGACATCAGCTGGTTTCCCTTTCTTGCAGAAGTGAGGTAGGTTCTCCCTGCAGCTACTGCTGGCACTGAGGGAAGCATTCATGGTACACTCTAAGGTAATCCCTAAGTGACTCTTACTACCACATATCCCATATCCAACTCTTTTTCCTTCTCTGTTCTCTGATCCATGAGTTTCTTTTCACTTTCCTCAGTGTTTACTGTACTTTGAATAGTTCTGTGGCTACCATCCATAGGAGAACCATGGGAACTGGCAGGCAATGAATGACTGGCATGCAAAAGGGGCTTTTTGGGTTTTTTCTTTCCCCTTCTTCTTCTACTTCTCCTTCTTGAAAACAACCTTGGCGAGCCATCAGATGAAAAAATCTATTCTTCTGCCAGCTCCTGCCCGGTGCCAGTGTCAGGCTATTTAAAGCTCTCTGAGAAGTGGTTTGGGGGAAGGTAGCACCAAAGCAGCATATTGAGCTGCATCTTCTCTCTTCATATTAAAAAAAAAAAAAAATAAAAAAACCAACTCCAAAAAAACTAAACCAGAGGTTGCTGAGCTCTCTTTGCTACCAGGCTTGACTTAAGTTAAACATCCAAGCCCCTGACATAAATGTACTCTGTAGGAATCTGTAATAAGGTACTGCAGTTAAAACTAGCAACTGCATTTTCGATGCGAGAGCATAATCCCCATTGTTACTGGGGAGTCTGGATCTTGCCACAACAGAGGGGTTTTTGTTATATTACATGCCTACCAACCAAGTCCTTTTCTTTTACAGCTCCCTACGGTAGGGAAGGGGGAAAAAGAGTGGATTTAAGTTTCCAGGGAGCTGTCGGCCTTTGTAATAAGGTACATGGCTCACTGCTAGTTCACAAAGGGGGTTAGCACCAGAGCCGCGGTGAACTATTCATCCTGCCAGCGAGCTCAGGTGAACGCGGTGCTCGCAGCCAAACAGGAACGCTCAGCCCCATTCACCCGGTGGCTGTGTAATGTACCACAAGCTGAAAGCTGTTCATCGAGCCAGCGGGAAATCCAGGCGTTTTGCAAGCGCTGGAACCGGAGCTGCTGTGATGGATGGTAATATCCAGACCTCTGGAGCTGCGCGGCGGGGCCGGGCCAGGAGCGAGCGGGAGGCTGCTACAGCTCCGGAGATCGGCGAGAGAGCCACGGGAGGATGGGGTGAGGTGTTCCTCCTCTCCTCCTCCCTGGGAAACTGCAAGCAAAAAAGAGAAGAATTTGATTTATTTCCCATTGTCAGCTTCGGGGAAAAGAGCAAAACTGAGAGCAGAATACATGAACAAAACAAAAGACTTAACTCTAGGGGGGGAAAAAAGCCTATTCCCCGGGGAGAAATGTGATACTCCCCAGCTTGCCCACTATCAGTACTCTGAGACCCGCTCCCAGCTGCTCTGCATTCTTGGGTTTCATCACTCAAATCTGAATTACAGGAGAGCGTTAACGCTGCCCATGCTGCTCCTGCTGTTCCCCTGGTGCTGCCCCTCAGAGCAGTGCTCAGCCACCACCCGAGCCATGCAACCTGGACAGGTCAGAGGCCCCCATGGCAGCAGGGGGCACAGACACCTGGCAGGGCTACCAGCAGAAGTCCAAAACCCAGGAGTCCCAGAGCAAACAAAAAAGAATTTAATTTCTAGCAGGATGAAACTGTGTCTAAATTTGGCCAAATAAGATGTTATAGCATTTATCCCTTTGAGCTGTTGGGTGCAGGTGGAGAGCAAACCCGTCAGCAGCCACTCTAATCCACCCAAGGAGCCCTGAAGCAACACAGGGGAGAAATTGTCCCTTAAACTGTGTCTAATCAAAACCTTTTATCTTGAGATCATAGAATGGCTTGGGTTGGAAGTGAGCTTAAAGATCACCTCTTTCTAACACCCTCTCCATGGGTAGGGATACCTTCCACTAGACCAGGTTACTCAAAGCTATTTCCAACCTGGCCTTGTTTGGTCACATCCCTTCAGTCACTCTTGACACCTCTGCTTCATTTGAGAACCCTTTAAAAAAAGAAACATCATTAAAAATATAAAGGTTTCTACATATTAGTAGTTTACAGAAAATATGTGGTCCTGCCCTGTATTTCCATGACATGTATTATTTGATGAAATCAAATAACAGGTTAGTGAAGGAAACTGAGGCACTGCTGGATAAAGAGGCTTGCCAAAGACAAAGGGCAAATCACTGTCTATTCATAGAGGGAATTTGGTAGGAGTTGATAATCCTCATTTCCACTTTGATGCACTTTACCCCAGCCACACACTGCCCAAAGCCACCACGGTGCTCAGTGCTGTTAGTGCAATGTGAGCTCTCAGTGCCAGTGCAAGTCCTGTTCATAAAACGACAGCAAACTGCTAAAGCTCTGCCTGAACTCTCTCCCCACCTGCTGCTCTTAAGGCTTTCCCTGAGGACTGGGAAAAGCATCCCTGAAGCTTCAGCGTCCCCTCTTCGGTGATTTGGCATGGCCACCTCCGTCTTCCCAGAGATCTCGTGCTGGCTGAGAGGGGCAGGGATCACCCTGGCTGCTCATCCCCACTTGACCTTCCTGCCTCTGCTATCACAGCTGCCCATTGCTGCCAGCTCATCACAGCACTTCATGAAAAGGGGACAGCAAGGAAATCAGACAGTGACCGAGAACTGGCAGAGAGAGGGGGGAACACAGCTCCAACTCCAGCCCCAAGCCTTGGTTGTGGAGTGGGATTTACATAATAATTAACTGTGGTATTCCTGGACAACTCACTTTCTGTGCAACAACTGCAGATGATTCCCCCGTACACCCTTAAAAATCTGTCTAGTGAACAGATCCAAAAATCCAACACCTGTGTGTCAGCACGAACAGCTGTACGCTTGCCACCACTCCTCTCGCTGCAGACGATGCCACATGCCAGTTGCTTTACTTAGAGCGTGTGGGGAGGCCAATCCATTAGAGAGAGAACACAGCATAATTAAGAAGCAACATGCTTTCTTGTTCCTGCTGCCCTAATTTTTTTTTTTTTTT
>VXAC01006013.1:80617-136673 GCA_013399225.1 Rhipidura dahli
TTTTTTAGATTTTTTTCTTTTTCCTCCCCCTACTTACTTTGTTTAAACAACTCCATCCACTTCATTCTGCTGATCTTCAGGCTTGCAGGGGTAGTGAACTTGGGAGGCAGGGTCTGTTTTCCCAAGTTCTCACAGCACTCATCAGCTGGCGTGTCGGGGTAGAGAAGCTTCCAGTTGAACTGCTTTTTTTTTTTTTCCTTCCCCTTTCCCTGAGAAATATCCTCAATAAGAAAGATCTTCTCGGAATAAATAACGGGAGACACAAAGAGTGCAGAATCTAAACACACGCATTCCGCTCACTGTAAGATGGCAACAAATGATCACATCCACCCCAAAACATCCACAGACGGTCGTGTTTGTTTTCATTGCATTCCAGATATCAGTTGCAATCACTCTCTATATATTTCTTTCTCTCTCTTGCTTTGTGTATGTGTGTGTGTGTCTGTGTTCCCTTTATACACGGAACAGAAGAAACATTTTGCTAAACTAAGCTTTATCTTCAAAACCTATGTATAAAAATGCGAGTTAAAAAGGGGGTTTTAAATCCATTCCGAGCTATAATGTGAATTTATCTTCACATGAATAATTTGCACCGGTACTCCTAATTTGGCAAGCAAAGAGTGCAGCATAGCTTCACAAGCCATAGTACCTTTGTGCTCTTAATCCTCATGGGGCTACCTATACTTGTCTTTCTGTACATTGGATCACTGCTAGTGGAGGTCTGAAAAGCATCTCCAACAATCTTTAATTCATGTGATTAAAAATTCAAAAGAAGCCCTTGTACCAGCTGTTAAACTATGTTAGTAAGCTGTAATTCAGAGTTCAAATCCCAGCAAATTGAAGGTTAGGTTAACAGGATCATTCAGTGGAACTGCATTATATCGTAGCAACTAGAACAGTAGGTGGACTGTTTTATACATGCTCATTTGCAGAAGATAAACTAAGGATGAGCAAACTCAGAGCACTGCAAACCTTGCCTTGGATTTATTTTCCCCCCTTCTCCTTCTCTGACATGAATTTTTTTTTAGAGCCTGGCAGATGAAACCAACTGTGGGTTTTGTTTAATCTTTGCACAGATAGAAGCAGAATAAAATCAGCATGAAGTGTTTTGTTTAAGATTATCTGGAATCTGAGCAATGCGTTTTTCATCTCTGAGACTAATTAGTTTAAATATTACAAAGGTGAAATGAGTTTGATGGTCTTAAGTCTGCTGTTCATTGTCCTTCAGCAAATACAGAGAAAGTTTATGAGAAAAGAAATCCACCTTATTTAGCACAGTTTGATATGATTATTCTTTGCTCAGACTGGTCCCAAGGTAAACTTGCAGAAAGTCTGGAAGAGTCAACCTTAAGTGCAAGTAAGGCTGAAAGTCTTATGTATGATTACAGTTATTATTTATTATTAACACCACAATAGTCATTAGTCTTCAGCTGAGACTGAAATGCCATTGTGGAGAGTGTTGCATTAAAAAGTGACATTATTTGCTCTACAGTGCTTACAGGCTCTGCAGCTTTACAGAGCTTGCAGGGAGAAGGTGAGAAACAGGATGTAATATCATCTTTAGTTTGCAGATGGGGAATTATGGCACAAAGTGTCTTTCCCAAAACCACACAGGAAGCGTGCAGAGCTAGAAGCTGAATCCTGATCTCCTGGAGGCTTTAACCAAAATACCATCCTTCCTGTCTATTGAAAGAATCACATATTATATAATAGGCTGTAAAGCAGACCTTTAAGGAGCCCAGGCTCCCAAACTAGATGTGGTCCTGTGCCTGTGGTACCCAGCAAAACATGTACCCCATTTAAAATATCCTCATAAAGTCTTGAACTCCACAATCTTAAGAGGTGTATTTCAACCTTAACAGTTCTATGATTCACTCTTGTGTTTCTGGTGAATTTCTTAATTTGGGTTTTGTACAATAGGGGAGAACTGGAAAGGGAAACAAACTGGTGGGAAAGGCTAGGAAGGGTTGATAACTTGCTCAGTATGACAGGAGGGAGAGGGGCAGCAGCCTTTTGTGGTTACAGGGTAGTACTGGGGGACAAAGCTTCCCAATAAAAGCAGTCAGGAAAATGGTGCCTTTCAAATTCAGAAAAAAAGATGCTAAAGGAGCAAAAGTGCTGAGGATAAGAGTGTCAGGGATTCTGATGGAGGGAAAGGTGAGCTGAAGAAACAGGTGAGGAGAAGCTTGGTAGGAAGGAAAGACAGGAGTTTTAGGACTACAGCAGCCTTCCTGTCAAAGCATAGGAATTTTTGCATAAGTTGCAAAGGAATAAAAATTTAAAAATTGTATTTGCAATTTTGCCTTCTTGCTGTTGGTAAGATACCACCTAGTGAAAGCCCCAACAAACTTTGTTGTGCTTCCAGGGATACACTGACAGGTTGGAAGAAAGAAGACATCTGCTTATGCATCTTTTGGCTGCGACGTCTATGAACTTTGATCGAGCAGTTCCTTTTAATTTCCCACCTGAGACAGCATTTCTCCTGAAATAACTAGGACTCCTGGCCATTCTTCCCAATAAAGGTCCTCAAATAAATTTATAAAAACCAAACCAAACCAAACAAACGATTAAAAACTGCTTGTGATCAGCACGATTGCCTGCATGTGGACGATGTGTGGTTGGTTCCTGCCATGAAAACCCTCCAGTGACAAATCCTGTGAGTCAGATGTCATGTCTATGCACATGGCACTCCCCAAACAATTCTAAAGCTACATTAAATACAGTGTTTAAAAACAACTTTGTCTAACCAAGGACTGAGTAAAACTTGTGAAGGACTTGGCCTCGTAATTTAGAGTCATCATCATCAACAGGCTTTCACTTGGATAGCACCTTTCATTCAAAGATCTCGGAACACTTAATTTAATTAAGCCTTTCAACAATGCCATAATGCAGCCAAATGTTATAATAACTGCTTGTAGAGGTTTGAATCTGAGACAAAGAGAGGTTAAACGAGTCTCCCAATGTCCCAGAACGAATTAATAACATCGCCAAGAAGAGGTTGCAAAGCCTCCCTGCAAGCCATGCTGCTTCCCTCCTTTCCCACCCTGACACACAGACACGGGTGGGTTTCTGTGCCCACTGGGCTGTGCTGAGGGTGCCTCTGGATTTCTCTCTGCTTCCTGGGGAGCCTGGGAGCAGTCTGTGTGAGAAACGAGCAGCGATTGCTCAGCAGGGTTAGCGGCACCCTGAAAGGGAAGGTCGGCAACGGGAATGTCCTCCCCCCCAGAAACAAGATGAGAAAAGGTCTCTCAGTGCTTTCCTCCACGCCACCACTTCCTCTGGGTTACCTTGGGAAGTGGGATTGTTTGCTGTTTTCCCATGGCTGAGAGATGTGAGATCTTTTATGGTGCGTTAGTGGTTTCTTATAATCTGAGTCCAAAAAGCTACGGCTGGGAGAGTACAGTCACCTTAGCCCCGTGTGGGGAATTGCCTCAGCCCTGAGGGAGGAACATCCTGTCCTTTTACCAGCAGAAAACACTGCACTCCGACTTTTTCAAGGAGGTCCCTTGCATTCAAGCACTGTCTCGTCCCGATTCCCTTAGCCTGGGAGATCTGAGGAGCATACAGGCTGCAGTGGTATGGCTCCAGGCCATACAGCACACACTAAGCATTACCATATGTCACAGAGGCAGCTAGACAAAATCTTCCCTGTAATGCAAAGAGGAGTGCTGGATCCATGCACAACTCCACTAGTTAAGACCAAACAGCAAAAAGTTTTGTAAAACAAAATCGGTTTGGTTTACTGCTGAGCGTCAGCAGCTGCTTTCAAATTTACAAATGCATTTACTTTCTACAGAACATAAATGAAAAGCAATTGATTTCCGAGCTGCCTGCCAAGACCTGAGATGGGGATTTGTTTTTTCCCAGGCGTTGCTGCAGGGTTTCAATCACCACGACCCACAGGTGGGGTGACCACCCGAGCACCGGGACATGCAGCTCCCACCTTCCTGCCAGAGGAGAGCTGGACCTCATGGATATGAATTGCACCAATCTCTGCAAGATTTGCCCTTTATTACACCCAGGATTTCCCTGGCATGGAGGACCTTCAAGATTAAATATGTGGCCCTTTGGTTCTGGGGACTGGCACAAGAGAAGAGGCACTGCAGAAGGTGCATCACACCCAGGGAACGGGGGGTCTCATCAGAAAGGCCACATCCCATGTTCTCCCCACTCCACAGTCTGATGAACACAAATATTTAATGCCCATCCCAGACCCATATTTATAAAAGGCCATCTGTTATCTGCTTCCAGTGGCTCCAAATAAAGTCATCTCCATGGCAGGACTGATGCCACTCAGTACTGACTTGATACCTTCAGTTTGAGGGTAAGATAGTGATTTGGACTAACTTCCTGGTGATAAAGCCCTGTGTAATTGAACAGTGTTGAAAACAAGTGGGGTTGGGCAGAATTACAAACAAGGCCTGAGTTGCTGATGGTACCCATTTCACCAGGCCATCTAACCAAAGCCCAAGCTCCAGGAATAATATGATGCTTCAAAACATCGACTTTGGTTTTTGAAAACAAGCCCCTGGTCCTTATTATTGAGAAGTTTGAAATGTGTTTACTGCTGAAAAATCAAAAGACAAAGAACAATTCCAATTGTATTTTTGAAATCTAATTATTTGAAGCATGATCTTGGAACGTTGGGAGCTGAATTCAACAGTGTAAATTACACACAAATTCCTACAAAAAGGAAATTATGTGGGTTTAAATGACAGCATAATGGCTTAAGCTTATTTATATTAATTAAGCACATCAAAATAATATGTGACTCTTAATACATAAAACAACATTAAACTATAATAGCTGTTTTCTCTTAAAGGTTAAATGGTCTTGATTCTTTGCATGTGCAAATGAGTGTCATTGTCATTAATTGCCGTCATCTTGCTTGCTCATATTTCTTGGAAATGCAAGGCTGGGCACTTTTACCATGCAAATTTAACTTTAAACCCTTTGCCAGGGGAGACCTTGGTCTCAGTAAGACCCGCAAAGGTAAAGCAGAGCCTGCAGATGAGCCCTCAGCACTGTGCACTGCCTGGCTCAGCTCACAGGCTCCATGGAAGGCTCCGAGCTCTGCAGAAATTTTCCTCCTGCGACTGTTCACAGTCCTTACAGCACATAACGAAACTCACATCTTAAACTTATCTTAATGAGCTGAAATCAGCGGCCCTAATTGGTGTACACATGGCGTGGTTTTAGTTATGAGATAAACAATTTACTCCAGTATCAAGGAAACATCGGTTAGGATTTTACGAGGCTCCCAAATATGTTTGATAAACCCACCCTTCTGTTTGTTGCAACAGCCACGGTAAAATAAACTCCCAGCACATCCCGTGGTGGCCAGGCTGAGCTCTTTGTCTCAGCCCTGCTCCCACCCACCGCCCACCAGCCCCACTGCTTCGCACCCAGCTCGGCCAAAACACCGCCCGGGCTTCTACAGGTGTTACATTTTTTGCTCCCCCCAGTGACCACTTCCACTGCGATTGGACTAAAATAATATCTCCAAAAGCAATGTGCTGGCATCGCTGAGAACATACATATAAGGCCACTGAGGTCCACACAGCAAGGATTGCACAATAACCCATTAAAATAAACATTTGCAACCACAGATAGCTGGACTGAAATCCCTGCTCTGATACAAATAACATCTGGACAACTTTTGTATGCATCTTCCAGCATAAAACACCCTTGAGAAAAAATAGAAGGCAAGCTAAAAGACAAAGGACCACTAAAGATTTTATTATGCTGTGGGTGTGGTGCCATAAATTTGAGGGGATTCAGGCAAGAGTTGCCAAGCTTGAATTTAAACAGCATGTTGTTTTTAAAAGTTGTAACATTAGTGACGAACAAGTCAGTATTCTTACATAATTAATCCAGTGTGAAATAGAGTGACTGGAAGACATCCAGTGGTTTAAAAATAACTCAATCATCTTTAAGATCCACAATACTATAGGATTTAACATGAAGGCACAGGAAGTGAAGGCATCTTGGTACGGAGCATGCTGTTTTAATTCCACTAAGGCTTTATGAATTCTGCTTAACCGAGCTCACTGTACAACAGCCCTGTGTCATGCAAAGCCAGGGAGGTTCCTCTCGAGTGGATCCCAGGTTTAATCACCAGGAGGGAAGCCTCCACCAGAGACAATTGTCTCTAGCTGGAGATGCCATTAAAGAGACAAAAATAGGAGTGCTTTTTTTGCAAAATGGTAATCCTTAGCTGGGAAGGCAGGGAGAAAAGACAAAGATATGCGGGGAAGGTAATGAGCGTCTTCAGAAGACGCATAATCACGGGTTGGAGTTGAATGGACTTTAACATCCAGGGTTATTCCTTAGTGGTGTTTCCAGCTGGCAACAAGCACAAGGGAGTGCAAACTGGAGACACAGAATGAGTGGGGCTCAGTGTAATGATAAAGAAAAACAGCCAAACAAAACCTTCATTCAACCTGAAGTCGCCACTTACATTTGTAAGCCAAGGGCCTGATTCTTTGAGTTATTCCCACGAGAACCTCCAGCAAAGCCACCTGTGACAGTAAGATATGTTATGGTCACTGCTCCTGCAGGCTGGATAAATTCTGGTAAAAAGTTCCCTGGCCATGAACTAGATTATTTTTAAGGTCTCTTCCAACTCTAACTATTCTGTGCCCTTGTGTGTCCAAAATTGGCCCTTCTTGGAGAAGCGTGTGACACACTTCACTAATTCTGAAATCACAGGAGGCACCAAACACTTGTCCCAAGTGAGTTTCCATATATGAAGCATCACAGGCCTGCCCAAAACCCCAAGTCTGCACAAGGATATTGTGTTTCTTGCAGCACAGAAGTTGGTGGGGGTCCAGAAGAAGCTAAACCCTTTATTTAAAATCAGTCTCTGGGAAGCTGCTGGTCTGGATGAAGTAAGATCCAACCAATTTTGAAGCATGTTTGATGAGTGATATTGCTGAGCCAGATTTTGGGCCAACTCTCCTATATCTGAGTCTAGTTACAAAGAGAGAACCTCTGTCACCTGGGGCCACCAGCCTGGTACAACCACCATGTTGTTCTTCCAGATCTGGCTGGACAGCTCAATGCTATTTCATTATCCACTGCATCATCCCACTGTGAAAACCCACCAGAACCAGGACTGTTCTAAAGAATATGTGAATTCCCAATAAAGGGAAATTAAGACTAAATCAATAGATAGAAGGTGACTCCTCCTTAGAAAATCATTCCCACTTTGCCTGGCTTGACATAGAGGATGAGAGCAAATACATCAAAATTGTAATCTTGAATGATCAAAATAAATCACACACAATTGATTTTGACTAATGTAAAACTAACTGAATACATTTCTGGAAACAGTAGTTATGAATTAATAATAGTGATTAAGATGAATTAAACACACAGACTAAATTCTGCCCTACAACATGCTGACTTCCATGGAAACTGTGCGTGCACTTAGGGGCTGAGTCTAGCAAGTTAATTCTGAATTATTTTTGTCTGTTGATTCAAAGTAGTTTGTTAAAAAGAGTTTATGTGACTAAATAACACGCTGCACCTATCAATGTTTATTGAGCTTTGAATATCATTTTCTCAAATTAACAGTGTATTTGCTTAACTATGCAAAAAGTGGCTTTGTGAAACTCATTATTGCAGGACTGCAGCAAGTCTTAACTAAATAAAGGTGCAACAATTGTGACTCCAAACAGTATCTTTATCTCAGTGGATAAGGTCAGATTCCAAGAATCATTAATCCTATCTCCTGTTTTGCACCTTGTTCCCATTTAGATACCATGAAAAGTCCAATCCACAAATTCTCCCTCCACTCTGACAGTTATTAACCCAAATCTGACCAAGAGATATTATGACACCTAAAATTCATGTATATTTTTGTTATATATATATATATCTCCTTCTATAAGCCTTCCCTTGTCAAAAATAGATGTATTTATATGTAAACACATATTTTTATATGTATTTCTGTGTGTATAAACATATGAATTTTCTCGTATGCATTTGTCTATCTCCATAACAGATTAATTTGTTATGAAAACTTGTTCTTGGACTCGAAACTGTGTGAAATTTAGAGAAATTGAGTAAATTGAAATGCACCGTGTGGCATTTCCTATGAGGATTTACAGAGATACGTTTAGGAAAGAGAAAAGATCGTCTCAAGCAAGTTCAAGTCCATTGGGTGGAAAAACAGTGTTTAGGACTGGGCATGAGAACAAAAAGAAGGAAAAACTATGGATGTGGAAGTAAAAACACAATGAGCTGTGTAGCCATATGGGTTTCTGGAAGGGAGCATGTGTCAGGTTAACGTGATATCAGTTCAGATTAATTCTGATGAGAACATCTGCAAGGAGGGACTTGTAGGTGAGCAGAGGAGAGCCTATGTTATCAGAGGAGACTAAAGGCACACTCAGCCCAATAAATCCAAGGCAGAAATGCAATTTCTGTCTATAGATAAACCAGTGGGGTTAAAAGAAGTGGAGAGAAGATTTGTAATTAACCCAAATATGAATGGATATCATCTGGCAATTAATGAACTTTGGGAGAAGCCTGATAAAGGGACCTACAGTGTGAACTCTCCCACAGCTGGCCCATAAGAACATTGGGATGAAGGATGGAAGAAACAGCAGTCCCAGAGATGGAGCTTGACCTATCCACATATGGAATTATGAGATGTGAGAGTGACCCAGTGCTCAGAGGATCCCTGATGATCCCATTTTATTAACTTTTTTTTTTAATTTAAAGTATGGATCCATGAATTTTTAACATTTACAAAAAAAATGCCAAAGTGACAAAGTTTACCAAGAGTGATGAACTCAAAATTTTCCCATTCAAATATTCCCCCCAAACAGGGAAGTCTTTGGGGGGATCTAATTGTGACCTTCCAGTACCTGAAGGGAGCCTGCAAGAAAGATGGGGGAAGACTATTTACAAGGGCCTGGAGTGACAGGACAAGGGGAGATGGCTTCAAAGTGACAGAGATTAGGGTTAGACTGGATATTGGGAAGGAATTCTTCCCTGTGAGGGTGGGCAGGCCCTGGCACAGGGTACCCAGAGAAGCTGTGGCTGCCTCTGGATCCCTGGAATTGTCCAAGGCTGGGTTGGACAGGGCTTGGAGCAGCCTGGGGTGGTGGAAGGTGTCCCTCCCCATGGCATGGAGCTGTAATGAGACAATATTTAATGTCCCTTCCAACCCAAACCATTCCATGGTTCTACAATTACTATAAAATATTTTCTTTTCCATAGAAAATTCTCTCTTATATTTGTTTCTAGAGACTCAAGACAGAAACCTGCGTGTCTGGAAGGGATGTAGACATTTCTGCCTCACTGCCACTGGTTGGCCTTCTCCAGAGAGCTCAGGACATTCTTGGGTCAGGGTCAGTCTTTGTGTTTCTGGTGATTTAGCAGCTCTTGATCTCACCTCTCATTAAATCCTGAAGACAAAAAATGTTGTGTCTCTCTGCTGGATGCTAACAGGAAAATGGGCTGTTTCCTCATCCATAGGGAGGTCCCAGTCCTCCTTTTTGCCACAGACTGAACAAGAACAAGGTCAGGCTCATGGCAAGGATGTTTGGAATTATTTCTTGGAGACTCTGATGGCTCTACTCTGTATCATCTGAAAGAGTGGGTTGGGCAAATGTTGCTCCATACTCATAACTGCCCTTACCTTAGGCCAGCTGGGTGCACCAGATGCTCTAATTAGTAGACCATATCAGAACTTTTCTGTCAAAATTACTTTCCTAATAGAAAATATCCTCTCCATGAAAAAGAAAACAGTAGTTGGCTGGAAGAATTTTCTCCCTGTGTCACTAAAATACAGCTTTCTTTTTAACTGGTTAAATTTTTAAAATAATTTTCAGTTTTATCAGCAACTTAAATTGTGAATTTCTAAAAATAAGATATTTTTGGAAATCCTTTCATATGAAAATGTTGTGGTTTTCAATTTTCATCCAAGAGTTGGATTAATTTCTTTTCTAAAAACAGAAAATATGTAATGGGAAGGGATTTCCACTTTCTAGCCAGACATGGCTTTTAGTGGTATTATTATAATTAGCTATTTTCATTCCTTTTATGTAGAACCATTCATAAATACCCTAAATTGCAACAAGAAGTACACACAAGTAATTTTTTAAGGAACAGGGCAATGAAAAGCAGAATCCTATTTTTTAACAGAAAGAAATAGTAAATTAAAACTTTGGTTTGAGATCAGAACATACACACAAGTGAAATTACTGGACAGGGTAGAATATATTAAAAGTAAAGCTTTACAGTGAAATAATGAGCCTGAAAATAACTAAATGCATTTAAATGTTCCCAGTGGTCCCAAATTTGAAAGTTGCTAACATGTAGCATAAAGTTAAACTTGGCCTTTGCTCATCAAGATGGTGAAGTTTGTCCCATACAATTCCTAGAAGGATACAAACTCTGTCTGACACAGGAGCTTGCTGCTAATTGAGGCCAATGACAAATCAGAGAAAAACATCCAACATAAAATAATCTGTAGCTTTCAAGACTCTGATTTTCAAGACTCTTGGAAGAAAATAAGAAAAGAATTTACAACAGCTGTGACCTGGTGCTTGCAAGTAAACCCTCATTCCATCCCTGTGCCATGGGCAGGGACACCTTCCACTGTCCCAAGTTGTTCCAAGCTACATCCAACCTGGCCTTGGACACTGCCAGGGATCCAGGGGCAGCCACAGCTTCTCTGGGCAACCTGTGCCAGGGCCTCATAAACTTTTGAGCAAAAAATTTCCACCAAACATCAAACCTAAATCTCCCCTCTTTTAGTTTAAAACTCTTCCCCCTTGTCCTGTCACTATATGCCCTTGTAAAAATTTCTGTAGTAATGAGAGAAGGGGAAAAGTAAAAATGAAAATAGTCCCCAGGATAGAGAGGAAAAAAATTTCCAAGGTACTATATTGCCTTCAACATTTGCAGTGGGAAGCCACATGAGTCACCCTGTAGCATCCCCATGTACATGTTTAATGTTCTGCCCCTAACCTTTGCTGCAATCAGAATGAAGGAAAAAGTTTCAGACCAACCATTAATGGGAAAAGTGATTATTTGCCTTTAGAGAAGATACCCACTGAAAAATGATGACATTATGTGCTCTTTACTGGGATGATGCAGCTTTTATAGATGCTCTCAGTACAATTCATTTCTGGGAACTGCATGTGAGAAGGTTTTACCACTGTCATTACACAGAAGTGCTATGGCCGGGCTGGGAACCCTGCAGCATCCCTGCTGCATCCCCTAAATGCAGCTGAAGAACAACTGAAGTTAAGCTACAGGTTTGGTGGTGAGATGATAAGACAGCTTCCTCCTGGCTGAAAGTGAAAATCTGAGAGCTCTGGGCACCAATGGTACACCAAGGGAAATGAACTTGTCCTGGGAATTGGGCCCTGGGGTTTGCAGATCAAACCAGCCACTGACACTGCATCAAAAATTTCAACAGTGTGACACACCTGCTGCTCCTGCATGTGCAATAGAATGCTTTGTTTCTCTGAAGTAACACAATACCCTGTGTCTGTGAATGATCTAAATCCAAGCTTAAAATTTCATTTATGGCTTATATTTAAAACTGCCCAGGAGAGCCATGTAACTCTTTCTAAAATGACAACAATTTTATAAAAACTTAACTTCATTATTTACTCACATTTAATAACCAGAAGAGGACTTTTTTCCCCTCACTTCAACACTGACAGTTTTTGCACTCTAATTTTTCACTAATACCAAAGCCTAGACTTGCTCAGTGCAGCTGAGATGAAATATTTCATGTGATATCAGCTTTTTGGCAGCCATTGGATTTGTGTACCCATCAAAACTTCATCTTCTGAGAAGAGAAAGAATTAAGAAAAAGTCATTTACCCAGTTAATTCTGTAACTATCGATTTCAGTGTAAACCCCTTCTTCTTTATAAGATTAATTTAGTTCTTCCCATGCCCCACAGAAAAATCTTGTTCCCAGAGAAAAGTTGCTATGAAAGGGATACAAATGAATCTACTTAGATAATTGTAATTCCAGTCAGACGCTGGCACCATGTAGTTCATGTTTTATCATAAGAGACCAATTTCTAAGATTTAGCCATCAGTCTAAAGAGTACAGGACAGAATTTTGCCCCCGGTACTGTAAAGAAGTCAGGGTTGACTCCAGTCAAGGAAGTTGCACCTGGGACTCGCAAGGTCTTTGAATAAGAGGGAGATTTTGCATGTGAAAGTAAAAACATCTGTGTCAGTCTAATGGTGTTAGGGTTCAACATGTATTTTTCTATAAAGTGAGGATCTCTTGCTCCTGTGGTCCATCAGTGATGTGTTTGGAAGGGAAACCAAGCCAGCAGCCATGAAACCCTGAGCGCTGCATTACAAACGCCTGCCCTACATTTGAGAAGTAACATCAAACAAAAACCTTGCCAGCTTCATGTATTTTTGTAGTGGAATCACAGCAGAAGGATTTCCCCCTCCTCTTTTTTCTAATCAAAGACTGATTAATTAATTCTCATTATCTCCATCTCTGTCACAAAGATAGCATGGTGACACTGTCAGAAAGCTGTTATAATTTGCCTCAGGCATGGCTGTAATTTGGTGGTGGTTGAAGGAATCACTCGCTATTTTTGTGGGTCTCATCACCCCCATGTCCACAAAAAACTCTCCCAGACAAGGGCTGTGTGCATCAATAGGAAGGAAATAGGTGGTAAAGCCAGTATGAGCCTCACTCTTCACAACCTTCAAATGAGAAGAGTTCAAGAGAACAACTCACGGCCTCAAATATTCCCACAATTGCACCAAAGGCAGTGTCAGACCAAGTCAGGAAAGGAACCAGCTCAAAAAAGAGAAAAAAAAAGACCTTTTCCCCAGAAAAAAATGTATTCAGGGAGCTGCAGCTGCTGCTATTGGGACAGAGGGAAGAGTGAATAAACTTCTCTCCCAGCAGACTGCAGAGCAGCTCCCGCTGAAAGGGACCACATCAGGAAACTGTGCTCACCACAGCCCCATCAGGGTGAGCTGGGACAACACCACGACTGTGGGAGGACCAGTAGGATGGCTCATTACTGGCAGTACGAGCTGAAAGCATCCATGGACTATTGAAACCACATGGCATGAATCCCCCTCCAACCCCAAGGTTAGCGCCGATCCAGCTTTCAACTCAGCGAGCTACATAAACCAGACGAGGTGCAGCGAACAATGGCTCATGCGGGTGTCCCAGTTTCCACCAACAATGTCAGCCACACTGGTGGTGACTCAATTTGTTTCCATCATATGCTCTTTAGAGTCGCCTCTGGCAGCTTTATTTTTCACGCTCGTTTTCCAAGTGAACATTATCCAACAGCAGCGGGGTGAGCTGGCACCCAGGAAAACACACGGAAAGCTCCCAATTCAGATCATACCTCACGATTTCAGGTTTGAGGGTTGCTCCTCCTCCTCCTCCTCCTCCTCCTGACCCTTCTGTCTCAGTTTTGGCATCTGGCTCAGAGCATGACATCTTCCCATACCATTGTTGCATAAAGCAAAAGGAATCAGCAATATCCATATAAACATTAACAAAGAAATGGGTTAAAATGAATATTTATCCTATATATGACTGTACCTGTCTTTTATATAGAGCTGTACTACATCCTCTTTAGTGTAGAAGCAGCAAAGTATTCAGAGGAAATAAAATAAATATATATCTGACCTCACTGAAAAAAAAAATCTTCCTTCTCAGTGTAACATACCATAACTTGAAGTTTGCTCTCCCAGCATTATTTGTTTAATAGAAATATTTTCTGTACCACCTTGTTCTGGCAGAAAGTCAGAATTTGCATTTATATGAGGTGGTTTATCAAATATAACATACAGAAGTCTGTTAAGTACACATTGCATTTTGTTTGTGAGAAAATCTGTTTGTATTTAATGTAGTTTTTAAATTAACCTTAATGAAAGCTTCTGAAAATTGTTGTTCTAAGCATTTGAAATATGCAACATGAACTAGTGGAAGACATAAACATGTTTTCCATTATATGTTATCAGATAGTCCAAAATTACTACAAAAAGAATGTGGGACTATGTTAAATTAGAAAGATAAGCAAGCATTTAGTTAAAAGGCAAAGGTCTTTAGAAGAGTAAAGCATCTGACAGTTAACCCCAACATCTTATGATCTCCTACCAAGAGTAGGACAGCACTCGCAGAATACAGTGGGGTGTTTTAACCACATCCATGGCTAAGAGGGAACAAAAAAAGTCATATTTCACAGAAATCCCATAGTGGGTGTTTGTTCAGTCACTATCTAGAGAGTGGTAGCATGGCCATGGCCATTTGTAAAGATCTTACTCAACCAGTATAAAAATATGGTTTGCCCACAGTATTTATTATCTTTTGAAAAGAACCAAATGTATGAACTTCACAAATGGCCTGTAAAATAAGTAAAAATGTATAATCCCTTAGGTCATCAAAATAGGATTTTTTATTGTCCTATGCTGTCTGCTGATTTAATTTTGTCCTTTGATGGGCTGCTTTCTGTTGATAGTCACAAGAGTGGCTTCATGAAGAACATAATGTAGGGAGTAAAAATCCCATTGGTATTATGGCTTCCTTCCCATCTTTTCCTCATATATCCAATTAAATGTATTGTAAAGAATAAAGGGGTAGTGTGGCAAAATTGCCAAACAAGGACAAGCATTAACAAGACATTTAATGTATCATGTGAGGAGTGAGGCAAGCGGTACCTAAGTAGCTCGAGGATGAGTTGTTGTTACAATAATCATTCAGAAAACAGCAATAAAACCATCACTGGTAATGATCAAGTAAGGGAAGGAAAATCTGACTAACAACGTTGTCTTACTATTCTGGTAACCCTTTGCATAGAGAAAACTCAGTCAAATCAGGTTTTAATCAGGGCGATATTTTTCTGGAAACTCTTCCTTCCCAACACATTCTGGCACTTAACCAGTGCTTGAATAACATTCCCACAGCAAGTCTCAAGTCAAGCTTCGTTTCCATAATCAGCTGCTCTGGAAAACAGGGAAATCGAAGGGCTTTTCTCAGAATGCCATTAACTTCTCTGGCATATAAAAAAGTGGGTAGTACCCAGTTAGCAGCCACTACTTTCAACATGAAAATTTCTAAGCTCTAGGTGCTGGAATTATGTTCGAATCTGTCCAGCATAAGGGCCACCTCCACTGAGCATCAGAAGCTGCTCTTTGACTTCCTTTCAGTTATATTTTCTCACTAACATGTTGGAAAATTTAATTATTTTCCATTTTATTTTGGAGGATAGCACAGGCAGGTCAATCCAGCTGTCATCTAGGTCGTACAGTGCTGGAAATCCTGTTTTGGATCACATCCTCAGTGTCTTGTTTAAAGGGAATGATTTCCTATAACTGAGTTACAGATTGCTGTGCTCATTGGGTGGTCACAGAACTCCAGCTCCGCTTTGCATTAAAAGTGGAATTTTTAATAGCCAGGGAGGAGAAAGGAGAAAGAATTGAGAAGTTGCAGTATGAACATTTTGCAGTAGAGACCAATCCCAAATACCACTCAGGCCCATTGCCTCTTGTGTCCAGGGCTTTTGGGGTTCTTTTCAGTTATATCAGACAAAGGGTGGGTTGGAAACAGAAAGTTTGAGAGAGCCAGCCTCCCAAAGTCCTCCACCTTTTGGCTTTCCTGAGTTTTCCTGGATGTTGTTAACCAGACATTTATAGCTGTGAGAAGGGATAGAAGCTCTTGGATCTTGCAACTTCCATTAAGTTAAGAGGACAGAAACCCTAAAATCTCCCACATTTCCTGCTTTTGGCTTCCTAACTGAGCCTGGAGGGATCAAAGGGCTTGACTCGGTTTCCTGTGTTTGCAAGCTCCACACCGTAGATGGGTTGGGGGATGAACAGAGATGTTGTAGGAATGCTGAGAAGCCAGACTGGGCGAGGAGAAGACCTTGGAACAATAGTAAAGAGCTTGGGGACATCTTCCACAAATAAGAAAATTCTTGGCATACACAGCCATGCTGAGGAAAGTTTTCTAAATAGCTTAAGGAGATTTTTTTTAGGCTTTTTTTTTTTTTATTTATTTTTTTTTTTATTTTGAGAGATGGAATGAACAGAATTTGCATAGTCTTCGGACGCTGTGGGGAGAGAGATGGAACCAAGCTCATGTGGATAGGCCAAAAGATAATTAAGGCAATTACATACTGTAAAGGAATATGTTACACTATTCCTACAGGAAGAATTTTGGCCAGGTAGAACTGATGACAAATATTTATTTTCTTCTTTTGGCATTAATAGTCTTGGTAGGCAGTGTTAGGAACATTTATCAGCATTCATATATGGTATTTAGGGTGGCATTTTTATTATGTTTAGTGCAGATTTTTTTCCACATGTTAATACAACACCCATTTGTTTTAAGAAGATATTAAAGCCTGTCTAATGGCAGAGTGTAGAAAATAGGATGAGGTTTTGACTTTGGGAGGACCTGGGGTTGCATCACTAAAGCCAAACCATGTGAGTTTAACACAATGGGGAAAATTACCTGGGAAAAACACTGGAGCTGCAGGGTGATGGCCTGTGGCACAGAAAGGATCCAGAGATCTTTGAGCAGGAAGCTATTTGGCAGCCTTTCTGCCTTCGCTGGCAGAGAGCAGCCAGGAGCTGATTTAGTCAGTGGGTAGGAGAGGCAGCTCCCAGTGAAGAGTTGAGAAAGCGAAGGCGGTCCCAGTGAACTATCATGAAATACCGCTCTGGAGTTATTATGTAACGTTAGGGTCAGAACTGGAGATAAGAGGCTGATGCATCACAGCCTTAGCAAACAGCCAGTGTTAATATGTTTGCATAGATAAGGCAGATTTGGCGTGGTACACGGGCATAAAAATGAGGAGCCAACACGAGCTGAAACGGAGCTCAGAGCACCACTGCCAAGAGATGTAATTCTTGTCTTCATCTCCTTTGAATATCAAGGTTTATTTAGTTTACAAACATATGGGTTTTCAAAGCTATTACAACTGTGACATCGATTTAGAAGCTACAGACATGCAAGAGGTTAAGATTAGAGCTGGCCAGGAATTTTCTTACAAAACAGAATTTTGCTTTTTAGCCAGGATTAGTTAAGACAACTGAGCCTTACAACATCATCCTGCCAGGTGAAAAAATGACTCACTTGACAAGCACAGTGCTGCTGGGATGAGTCCTTTTAAAGTGTGTATTTACATAAACATTTATGGGGTGTTATGATTATTAAGAAAAGATGTGATAGGGAGAATTGCACCTTTCAATTGCTCAGGCAAGGGGGGGATAGTTTGGGAGCCACTACCTTCCTTGGATTTATTAAAGTGGTGAGGAAACCCTTGCTTCTCTGTATAGCAGGGTGGGTTATTCCTTCATGCCATGCCCTATGCCCACTGTAACCTGAGGTTTTTCGAAAGGGCATCAATAAACAAGAACAAGCATTTTATAGCTGAACTTAATTAAAATTGACATCTAAAAAACAAACAAACAAACAATAATAAACAAAGAAAAGCTTGTTTCATAAAAGAATTCTTTACTGGAAAAAATGCCCAAATATTAAAATAAGAGAATCACAGAATCATTTTGTCTGGAAAAGACCTCCAAGACCATTGAGCCCAGCCTTAATACTACTACTACTAATAATGATAATGAACAACACATCTGTCTTTTCAGCACACTAAAACCCCTGCTACAAAAAGAGAAAAGCAGCAGAATCCTGTGCCATATCATCACTGCACTCTCAATCAAAGAATTTTGAACTTCAGCTCAATTCGTTCAGATGCTGGGGATTATTTGGGCAGAACCCGAGATTACAAATCAAAGAGCACTGAGCAGAACATGTATATGTTCCAGTTATGAAAGCTGCTTAATGATTAAAGTCATCTATGCTAAAAAAAAAAAAAAAAAAAAAAAAAAAAAAAAAAAAAAAAAAAAAAAAAAAAACACGTGTTGGANCAAAAAAAAAAGCAAAACCGATGTTGAGATCTGAAAGTATGTCTGTGGATTGACAGGGCAGAGGTTAAATCCAGATGAGGGTCACTCAAGCCTGGTGTTAGTCTAAATGAGTACAGCATTAATGCTGAAAAATCCTGGCGCTGAGCTCACCACCTGTCTGCTGCAGAAATCCGAGGTTCAGCTCCAACTTGAGGGCTACTTGCATTTACAGCACTTCTGTGCTGCTAACCAGGGAGGAGGTGAATCTGGCTGTTGTTTCGATCGCTGCTACCATCCTTAAATTACTTTTGTCTGCTGCCTTTTAAAAAGGCACCCACTCCTCACTGCAAGTGCAACAGGATGCTTGTACTGTGGGAATATGACAGAGAGCAGTTTAAGTGCAGCAGGGCATGAAATGGTGAATCCTGTTAGGAAAACAGAGTAAAACCTTTCAACTGTTTTTTTTTTTTTTAATACATTTTTCCTTTAAGTTCTTATTTGCTTTTTTTTTTTTTTTTGCAGAAGAGATCTGAAAAAGCTAAAGGAGGACTGTAAATTTTCAATCCTGGCAGTGATGACAAAGCAAACATTTAGGTCCTGATGTCATCAAGAAAAATGCCTTACTGACGCAGAACTGAGCTTTGTGTAACATCAAAGGGTTAAAATAACCAACACTTAAAGGAAAGAGGCAGAGATCACTTACAACACATATTCTATTATTTGCTGAAAACTTGTAGGGTAGATGTAAGCTTGTTATCATTCACCAAAAGATAAAATTTGCTGCAGAAGGTACACACTTTGCAAGTGTAGAACAGCTAATCTGAGACCACTAATAGATTTAACCTTGTATATTCACAGATATTCAAAAGTATTATGGTTTGAAGGTCAACACCACTGTCTCTGAGTACAAGGAAAGCAAAGAAAGGAATAAAAATTAGAAAGAATTAATTCTTCAAAAAGTTTTTACAAATCAAAACCCTGCAGTTTCACACTGAGAACAAAAGAAGCATATTAAACACCAAAGTTTATCAAGACAAATTAGGTCCCAGTTTCAAATTTTCTTTAATCTTTTGCATCTGAACGTTTTTTTGCCTCATGCTGTTTTCCCTAGTTAAATGTTAAAATGAATTCTAGCCAATACCATTGACTTCCTCCCTTAAAAATATTGAGACACATAATAAAAAATTAATTACTTCCCCTAATTTCCGTGTGATTCTTTAAAAAGATGTAAAATTCATTTAAAGTAAGTGGTGACTTTGTCTTTGAAGATCACGACAATTAACATGGATCAAAGCTTAGGTTCTGTAACGATGATAGCTTATTAGCATAATGAAATTAACTTAGAGACAAGAATCTGTAATAGGTACAACAAAAACGCTTTAATAATACTTGAAGAAAATTATGTATTTGCTAGAAGTACAACAGTTTCAGACTTTCTATCCAATTAATAAGTTGTTAATTAACTCCTTTTCCAAACAATGTGCACTTTAAGTTAACATCTGCCCATTGGATAGCACTTTCCAATGGTATTTTTTTTTTTTAATATACTGTAGAACTGCAACACTGTTTTACTGGGAACTCCTTGTGTATTCTTATTCCTGGGAAACAGGACCCAAATATAGTAATATGCTTTCTACAGCCAACCAATTAAAAAAAAAAAAAAAAAAGAGAGAAGGCTTATTTCAAAGATGGGGAGGAAGAATGGGTAATTCCTTAATTCTGGCTGCATTGTTTGTGTGTAGTCTCAGATTTCTTTGCATTTTCAATAGAAATTATTTTCTGCAGTTTATATTTCCCTGCAAAACTGCTCTCTGCTGATTAGTGCCTTATATAGACCTGATTTGGGAGCAATTTTCATATATTTTTAAAATATCTATTTATAGTTCCATGGTACAAGATATTACAGTCTTGTTTTATAAGATTGTAAATCAATAACTATTGGTTTTGAAGATAAAGAGGGAAGGTTGTTCACAAAAAGTTAAAATAGAACCTTATATGTAAAACCAGTACGTTCACAGACTTTGCTTTGTAGTGCAGAATAATAAGGGCTTTCAGCACCTGAATTTTTAATTAAAATGACACATTTTTTGTTTTAGGGGCTTCTGCCTATAGAGTGGTGTGGGGATCAAAAATTTCACAGAGCATTTTGCAAGTGGATTTGGAGGACACACATGACTCTGCACTGCACGGGCTGCTTAGGCCAATGATGGAACAATTAAAGAGGCCTTATTTGAAACAAATGAGTTATTATATTCTGTTGGGTCAAGGATTCATGTTTTAATAAATCCCTAATTACAGTAACTTTTAATTTAATCTGGCAAATTCTAAGCAAGCTAAGAATTTATGAGAGTTGGAATCAGCAATAAAAAATATGCCTGTCTGCCATTCTGCTCAGGGCCACACAGGTTGAACTCATTTTGAGGAGCTTGGAAGCCAGGAATGTATCTCCTGAACAGGGCACTGGGCCATGATTGCATCTATGTATGTATAAAATGATACTGTGCATGTATAAAATAATATTGTCCATGTATAAAATACACTGTATATTAAATGATGCATAAAATTGTATACAGAATTATTACATTACAGTCATTATTAATAATAACCTGGAAAGTCTTCGATTCTTTTTTTTTTTTCCCCCAGAAATACAGAAGAAACAACAAGAATCAACCAAATCCCCAGCACAACCATGAGAGCATTTTTGAGGTGGGTTATTTTTTTGCCTTGGCAAAATTTTCTACCATGAACCTGTGACTGCACAAAGCTTTTTGTGCACCATCCTGCCAAAACTCTTCCAGTCACTGCTGGCTGAGCTCAGGATTTCTATTTCTGATCATGTGTGGTGCTGGCCAGGCTCCTCTCAGCTCTTGATATGTGGCTGTCAGAGTACAGGCACCTTTGAAAAAAAACCAAATTTGAATGTTTTCATGTAAAATTTTTAGATTTAGAATTTTAGCATTAGGATTTGCTGGTTCAACACCACCTTGAATGCAACTCTCCCAGCCAAAAGCAAATATTGTCTCCTCTAGAACAATACAATTGTGAGAATAAACTAATTAATACCCAGCAAACAAACACAGCACAGGTTTTGCCATTCACTGAAACACCTTTTTTCTTTGAAAACAAGGTGCCAGCAATAACTCACATGGAAACTGCATGACAATGGAGGGAAATCAAAGAAACTACTGTTTTCTGCACACAAACAGGCAGAGCCTCTACCTTTCCATTTACTGACCATAAATATGTGAAGTCCTGTAAATTCCACCTGTAGCTGGCTGAAATTCCTTTTTGTTGTTGTTGTTGTTGTTTCATTTTGAAAGTTAGGGCGGGTTTGGTTGGCTGGGGGTCTTTTTATTGCAAAACAGAATTGATCATTTTTCAGAACTTCTCCTAAAGTATCAAAGGCTGAAAATCCTGGTTTAGAAACAAAATAGAGCAGGAGCTCTATTTGTGTGACATCAAAGGGTTAAAATAACCAGCACTTAAAGGAAAGAAGCAGACATCATTTACAACACACATTCTATTATTTGTTGAGGACTTGTAGGGTGGATGTGAGCTCCTTATCATTCACCCCTCCGTGGGGCCTGAGCTGCCCAAGAACATTGGGGACAGCACAAGGGACATTGATTGTGTCTCAGTTTACTCAACAGCTCCCAGGTCTACCCTGTTCCCTGGATGTGGGGCAATTCTGCCCCCAAAATTGCTGCAGGGATTAGTAGTAGGAAAAGCAGAAGGTTCTTCTCAGAGCAGGCTGACCCCCTCCTGGCAGAATTCGGGGCCGTGCCCTGGGGACATCCCTGCTGGCACCCAGCTGAGCTCTCCACAAGCTGAGTTCACCCACTTCCAGCAGAACCCTTCTGAAAACAAAGACACTTCCTTTAAACTCCTGGCTTTTGGCACACCAGGGTTTTTTGAGGTAAAACATTTCCAAATTGTAAATCCACCAAATATCTCCCCATTTCCAAGCTCCTTGGTATCCAAGAAATATGATACAACCTTGGCTGGGAAGTGCAGTCGAGAGAACCTCATCACCTATTGCCTTTCCTGCATGCTTCCATGGCATACCTATTTTTCCCTGGATCACTCCCAAGCTAAGAAAAGTCTCTCTCCTTGCTTCACAAAATCCAGTGTTTAAGCTGTACAAGACACTGAGAGCAGGCCAGAAACATTACAGGTTCTTCTAAATAAAACATTATTATTCTTTACAGGAGGAAAAAAGAGATCAGGCTCATCTCTAAGCTAAGAAATGCACTTACTGTTCCAAATTTTGAGTCAATATTCAGAGTTAGTTTATACATAAGGCTCTAGCAGAGATTGATACAGTGCCAGAAGATACTAAATTTTCATTTTTAGTGAATGACCACCACACAGAATTGCCAGCCATGAGTTTCCTTTATGATAACAAAGAGCTTGCCAGGAAAACCCTCAGTACAAAAATGGTGCTGATAAATACATTGATTGAAAGATAACCAGTACAGCACTTCCATTGTTCACACATGGTTTCATTTTTTGGTCAGCAGAATATATTTCCCTTGCCCAACTTCTCCTTCCAACAAGGTATTTCAGCCTTTTTCCTGCTTTGGAAGCAGAAAACTCTATGACTAAATCATGAGGACATGATTTAGGTTGGTCTGGCTGGACACACACAAGAGCAGGATTTGGATGTTGAGCAATGGTGAAGTAGCAGGTTTTTGGAATTACATAATAGTGCTCTTCACCCATCCCATTCTAAATTATCTCCATAGAATTAAAAAAGAAAGGTCCATTTGTCACTGATTATTCCCTTTGAAGTATCACCTTTGCCAATCAATGTGGTGGTGTTAGTCCCAGCTTTCTGGGATTTCTCTCAGTTGTGCCCTGGATTTGAGATTCTCTTGATGGCCCTGTTCTTTCAGTGATGCTGTTCCTGTCTGCTTTCAGAATAATTTCTCTTTCACACTTCATTTGCATGTTTTTCTCACTGCATGGGAAAAAAACCCAAACAAGGACAAGTTTTCTTGTCTCCAGCTTCACAGCTGAGCAAAACCTCTCCTTCTCATTCCCCCTACCCTGCTGTAGAGTTGGAAATGTTGCTTCAGACGTTCATGTGCAGCTTTGTGGAAAACCATGAGCAAAAATCCTGGCTGTGAATTGGGAAAGTCTGAGCTGAAGCCCTTTGGATAATGACCTGAAAGCACATTGCACTAAAAGGGCAGAATCTACCCAAGCTTCAGGTAAAGCCATAATTTCATCTTTTTCAATTCATATTGGTTTAAAACCTTTAAGTTTTACTCGCAGATTTGGATAAGTACCTACTAAATCCCACCTTTTTAAACAGGAACTTTTCCTCAGTACTTTTGCCTTCACTGACAAGGACTTCTCAAAATCTCAAGTGCAACATGACAAACAAACTGACTCAAAGGAAGAGCTCTATGGTGGGGTCAGCCAAATTACTGTAATTTTATTCACCACTTGCAATTTAACTATTTCTTACTGTAAATATTAAACAATTACACTGAAAACTTCAAGGCAGAAATCACTTCAGAAAAGTTACATCACCTGTTTAAGAAAAACAATCTAGAACCCAAGTTCTGATGGAGGTGTTCCTGCCTATACCCAGGATTGTGCTGGTCCCTGACCCTCCTCTGCCCCCTTGAAGAAGTTGTGGACCAGGATGAGTCTCTCCCTCAGTCTCCTCCAGCTGAGCAGACCAAGTAACCTCAGCCTCTCCTCTCCTTCTACTTTCACCATTTTTGTAGCCTGAATTTTCACAGGTTGGGGTTTCAGGGTCCTGCCCAGCAGTTTTTATTTGTTGCTTGTGTTATACCAGCAAGAAAAGGCAGCAAGAGCCTGCTTCATCTGCACCCCTGGCTGCTGAGTTACAGCCCAGCCACAACCCACAGCACTGCCCTGCTCCTCTTGGCCCTCATTACTGAGCTCTCAGCATTCTCACCCCTCTTGTCTGCTCCTTAATAAGAAATAAAGTTGTTTGTTTATTTTATACCTATTTAACTTGTCATTTAAGATTTGCAGAATGCCATCAATCTCTGCCTCAGCATGCTGACCTCACTTTAATTGGTGGGGCTCTAAATTCTGCACAGATGTTATTACTGTGAATTTAACTTTATATAGCAAGAAATTTGGGGCTGCCATATGCTGTCTTTTATGAGCTTGCAGTTTGCAATGAATATCCATGACTAATGCTTGTGACCCAGGTAAGCCCGTGATTAGGGAAGGTAAAAAGTTTACCCAACTTTATTGCAGCACTTTCAGTAATTTCACCAACAACTAATGAACACATCTCCCCTGCCCCTTGCTTGGTACAAAAAATTGCTCAGCTCTTCTTAATATATCTGTCAACATCTTGTGCCATTCTGGGACTCTCATGAGTCAGACAAATATTTCTATATTCATAGATTGCATATCGGAGGGGATAAGATGATTTCCTCTGATATACAGCACAAATCAGACCTTTTTATGTTTTTCTAGTTGTGCTTGGGGGGGAAGTTGGCTTTTTTTTTTTTTTGGTTGAATGAACTGGGGCAAAACTTTCTGAAGGTTAGTAGAATTTAGCCAGGCGCTAAATTCAGAATTCAAATACATCTACTAAGTCCAGACAGAAGTAGAAAAACCAGAGATAGATGGAAAATAAGGAAAAACTTTGTGAACTGTGATCTACAGTAAACATCTTCAATTTATTTCTGCCCAAAACAACAGCTTCAGTTTAGCTGAAGCTCCAAGAAAACCTGTTCACTGTTAGTGAACTTACTGGTCTAAAGGCCAGGGAGAAGAAAACATTATTTCAGCTAGAGGGAAAACTGGAGATAAAAAAATCAGGAAAAAGTAAGAGCCAGTGGGTTTGAATTAGTCATATGTGTATTTGCAATGCAAAGTAGGAGAAAGTCTTCAATCAACAGAGAACTGAGGTTGTGGTGCCTGCTCACTGCAAGAATGGAGTCAGGAAAGCTAATTTATCCCAAGATAGAACTATCCAGGCTTTCAAAAGTGGTTTCATGGAGTGCAGCAGCAGGTAGAGGCACCTGTAGGTCACAAGTCCTTGCCCAGTCTTATTTCCATGTCTCAGCTTTACCCCTGCTAAACACTTTGCCCAGCCATCAGCAAAAAAATAATAAACTCCTGCTCACCATCAGTAACATTTATCACAGTCAGGAATACAGAAAAAACCTGAAAATATGAGTAAATCTGAAGCACTTCAAAGTTAAAGTTGCTGGTTAATAAGTGGGAATGTGTTTGCAGCAGGTCCTGCGTTCCCAGCAGCTTCATCCACATCTACAGAGTCAGCTCACGAAACAGGAATTGGAGTGCTGCTCTCATGAGTCACTCTGCTTGGAAACCTTTACATGTTTAAAAAAAAATATAAAATCCCCAATCAAAAAAATAAAATAAAAAAAAATTAAAAAAAAAAAAACAAAAAACCAAAAAAACCACCCATGTGTTAAAAGTATCTTAGCCAAGCATGTTATTTCTCTTAAATACACAACAAAACACAACTGTCCTCAAGGTAAATATCCCCTGTTTTATTACCTTAGATCACTTTTCAGTGCTGTAATCATGTCATTAGAATTGCAGTTCCTGGCTCCAAAAGAAATAACCACCTAACTATAAAATTCTGGTTTCCCAGTCTATTTTGAGGGGACAACCAGAGTTCAGTGGGTCTGAGCCCCCACCACTGAAACCGACAGCAGTAGGTTCAAGTCTCCTACTCCCTGGTGTATCCCAAGGAGAATATTTTTTTTTTCTCAGCTGCAGTTTCTAACAGATGTTCAAGCAGCTCATGTCATTCTTCTGAACTGACTTGGAGAGCTGTGTCAGGAAAAAAAGTGTGGACAGTCTGTGTCACCCACAGATGCACCAGCAACTTTCCAGCTGGTACCACCAGGGGCTTCTGTGCATCTGCTGGTTTTTTTTGTAGCCTAAAAAAATTTGAAATTGGGAGAAAGGGAAGTTTATTCATTTGCCTTCTAGGTGGAAATGAATTTGAACAGTAAATCATTAAAATCAGTCTTCTAGAAGTCTGCACGAGGTCACCAGAGTGACTCCAAGGATCTTAGATTTTCCTCTGAGACTTTTTACCTTTCTGTGCAATATCCTCAAGTATAAGAGCCCAAACCCTTTGGTTTCAGCCTATTATAGCTAGAACAGGCTTACAGTGTGGGAATTCCATATTTCCTAACATATTGTAATGCGTTGTGTTTTATTGTCACTACCTCTGGAGCCAGGAAAGTTGAATCTGTCATGAGTAACTTCTGCAAAAAAACAGGATAGTGGAGACCAAAGAATAACAAAAATGATTCCACATTGAGAGGCCCCTCCCTGCAACAACAGCATTCACCAATAATGATAATATCAAGTGGCAGCAAGACACAGGTGCCTTTAAACTACCTTTATGCATATCTACACTGTTTTCTTGTCCCATCCTGCAGACAAGTTTTGGATCCTACCCTCCCAGGTAGTCCAGATGTGTGAAAAACCTACATCAACAAGTGTTAGGTAACATGTCCATAGACCAAATCAGCTCAGCACAACCCCAAGAGATTCTCAAAGCTACTTTTAATCCTGGGCACCTCAGCTGCTGCTGTGCTTGACAGGCCTGGCTTACCATGGATGTGCAGGCTACGACTCCAGTGGTCCTTAAATAATGAATTTATCTATTCTTTTTTAAGAACAAGATTGCAGGTATACTTCAAACCTCTTTCAAGGTGATTTTTTAGCTCTCTGCTGTATATTTGCTGTGTTTCCTGAGGTCAAATCAGTGGCAGCTTTAATTGCACTTACAAGGAATGTTGCTAAAATGGGCAAAGAGTCCTAAACTCAATGTTTTCTTCATTATTTTGCAACTTTGGGAGCCTGCCAACATCGTTGCTAGATTTGGCATGCACTTACCTGGAAAGAATGAGGCTTAATATTTCATTTCAGCTTTGCAAG
Source organism: Rhipidura dahli (assembly GCA_013399225.1). NCBI lineage: Eukaryota > Metazoa > Chordata > Aves > Passeriformes > Rhipiduridae > Rhipidura > Rhipidura dahli. Next base: position 107,431 of record VXAC01006013.1, read on the forward strand.
GTTTCCTCCTCCCGCCAAAAAAAGAGCAAGCAGAGGAATCAGAAACACAGAAAAAGGGCAAGGTTGGTTCCTCTGATGTGGGTATAGATCAACATGGCCCTACAGGGCTCTGGGGAGCTCCCCTGGAAATCAAGAGCAGCTCCTCCACTCTGCAAATTTGTGTGCACAGGGGATATTCCTACCTCCTCCTTCCTAAGGCTGGGTTGGTAGGTCACAGAATCATTAAGGCTGGAAAAGACCTCTAAGATCATCAAGTCCAAAAATTAAGAGGTGAGAGGTCTGTCATGCTTGGAGGTGTGAGCTGCAAAAGCCAAGCTGAGAGCCTCACCTGCAGCCTTAAAGCCAGATCCGTGTTTAACTCCAGCTTTAGACCTTTAATATAGAAAATAATACTCATATAGCTGTTACTTGGTGCATGGAACCCACAGGCTATTTTGTGTTGACTATTTTAATGCAAACTGTTTTGACAGCCTCAAAAAGGGGTGGAAATAAAGGTTACCACGAGAGCTGCTGTCCACCAATCCCTTGGCAAGTTAAGGCCAGGTTGCACAGGGTTTGGAGCAACCTGGTTTAGGGGAAAATGTCCCAGCCATGGCAGGCAGGCTGGAACAAGATGAGCTTTAAGGTTCCTTCCAGCCCAAACCACTCTGTGATTCTGTGAAGTCAAGCTCTGCTTTCCTGGGTTGCTTCAACGAGGATTCAACTCACCCACGAAAAGTGAAGGTTTCCCTTTGGCTGGTTTAAAACAGGGGTTCCGTAGGGCTGAGGCCCCTCTGGAATACCATGACACTGGAGCTGGGTTTCTCATGGGCTGGGATGGTGCTTACACAGTGAAGGTGCTGCCTGGAACCAGGGTAGCTCCTGAGGGTCCTGCCTGGGGTGAGCATCAGGAAAGGGAGACTCACTGCGGTGCCTCCGCCTTTGGGATGCTTCAGCTGCTGAACAAAAGTATTTTCCTGGTTAGATTCCTGCACCCTCTAAAGACTCCCTAACTCCTGACTCAAGCTAAGACAACCTACCAGGCCTACAGTTTCAGCATAGCTCTGTCAAAACCCTTCTGTGGATTCTGCCTTCCCTCTGCAGCTGCCTCACAGAAAGGATTCAGCTATTTGGGAAACGAAGCGCTGCTCACTGGGAATGAGGATGTCAGAACCGCTTCCAAAGGAGCCATGCCTCGGTATATTTGGGTTTAATATCCTTATGTCAATGACACTGGTAGGAAATGGGAAAAGGTAAGAGCTCTGTGAGGCGTGTAAAAGGAGCGTGGACAGGGAACGGGAGTGTGACAGGAGGGGCCGGCACGGCTGTCACCGGGGCCGGCAGAAAACCTTCCCTAAGGACCTTCCAGCGCTCCCCACCCGAAGAGTTAAATTTTGCTGTTCGCCCCAGCGGCATAAACCCGCAGCATTCTGACTGCATCCCATAAAAGTAAATCAGTGTAAGTGAGGCCAGACCGCGGCCCCGCAACCCGGCAGGACCAACGCTGGGAAAGCAGGGCTGGCGATCGCAGCGAGCGGCGGCTCCCGGCGCGCTGGTGGCACAGCACGGAGTCAGCCAGGGAGCAGCTGGGAGGCAGCCAGATGGGCAATGAAAGGGGCACAGCCAGCGCCTCACAAAAAAANAAATACTAGTTAGCTTTACTGATCCTGAAATCACTGTGTGGGTAAAAAAAAAAAAGGGAAAAAAATATGGTTTTTAATTGTAGGAAATTTTGCAAGACATAAAGTTGAATTATTTTCGTTTTTTGCTCCGGCAGCAGAAATGTAAATGCTGCCGTTTGCACAGAGAGGGGTTTTTTAAAGTTGTTGTTGAGAGGCTGCGCTTAAGAAGGGGCTGGTATTAATCATCTCTGCGTCAGGGAAGTTTAAAGGGGCACATCAGGCAGTTCCTTGGAAGAGCTGGTGGACAGGGGTCTATTTCGCTGGCTGGTGTTTTTTGCAGAGAGGGTATCAAATGGGTCCACGTGGCACGAACAGAACATAGCTCCAGATGGGAGAGCAGTTCCCATCTCTTGCAGAGTGAATCTGCTGTTTGAGACTATATTCTATGACTGAAATTTTATACATATGACTTTGTTGGAGCTGGGATCTCTTCCTTTGAAAATGTGCTACAATAATAATTGCATTTACCAGTTGCCAGTCCTCCTCGCAAAACGTGGTGGGGTTTTTTGTATTTCTTTTTTTTTCTGTTCAGATTGTGAAATTAATTGTCTCCAGCTAATATAATTAAAAACAAACACTCTGGATTTCAGGGGAGGGAAAGGGGAAGGGGGAGAGAGAGAGGGAAAAAAAAAAAAAGCAAACTGCAGCCCTGATTTTCTATTGACAACAAGAAAGCTCTGCCATCCCTGAACTGTTTAATTATTGAAATGAACTGTAACAGTACACTGGATTGTTGCCGAGGTCACCGAGTAGTACTGGATGTCAAGAGGAAAGCAGCAGCTCCAAGAGCCCTGCAACGCCCCAGGCTCCGGGTGAAATCCCACACACTTTTTCTCAAGCATTCAGGCTCTGATAGGTAGCCTGATAGCACGGCCGCTTTGCTGCTCCTGCAGAGGTCCGACGGTGCTTGCTTGTTTTAAGACGAGCCAAACTATGCTCTGGTGACCACCGTGACGCTGTGATTCCCATGCCCTATCGCATTCCTCTTTCTCAGATCCCAGGCTTTTTTTTCCCTACGTGCAGTCCAGGATGTAGACAAATGAATTCCAAGTGACCTATGTGGGGGTGGACTCTTTGGAAACAAACAACAAAAATAAGATATCTCCTGTCCTCACTTTTTCATTTGCTCGTTCCCTGGATACAGTTTATTCGTGGCAATGAAATACACATTGTGTCTCTGGAGTTAGATCCAGCAGCAACATCTTTACCACCCCCTAACCTTGGCGCTTTTTTTTTTTTCCTCCTTTTTTTTTTTTTTTTGTTTCTTTTCTTTTCCTGATTTCCTATTTAAGCCTGTACAAAAGACATCTTGTTTAACATTATCTGCTCCATTGGAAGTCAGGCTGCCCTTTAAAGCCTATCATATCAAGGCTTGCTATTGATTTAAACAATGTTTTTTTGCTAGAAAAAGTTTAGGAAACTGGAACTTTTGTAAAAAATTCTTGTACGTATCTGCACTGGCAGGAGGGTGTGCTGGACAAATAATCACTCTGTTTGCAGGCAAAGGGAAAAACTTCTTTTGAATCTTTCATAGTGAAGAAAATCCTGTAGATACCTAAACTGCTAAAAAGAAATAAAACTGCAGTTGAGGAACAGACAATAAACATTTCAGGTTGCTTTATGGCACACTATTACAGACAACTATCTTGCTTAAGTAGGCATAACATTTTTCACAGTATATATTTAATGTTTTTTTATGGGATGGATTAACAGCAGGGAAACATAGCTCTTAAATTGGGGGGGAGAAATAATTTCTGCCACCCCAGTGGCCTGAGAGGCTGCAAAAAATCTTTTAAAAATGTCCAGAGAAATGCACTGCATGGCCAAGCAGGAGCAGCCTCCAGCCTGCCCTGATACTCATGTTGTGGACTGCACACAGAGCCCACGAACAACCAAACCCAGGAGTGAGCTCTGGGGTCAGTTCTGGCCCTGGGGAGGCTGCACTGGTTTCTGGGAGTGTTGCTGGGACACCTGTGGAAGATGCAGCTCTGCAGTCTGGTGAGAGCAGCGCTGGGAGGAGGTTCCTGCTGGGAGACACCGCTCCTCTCCCACCACGGGCACTGCTGGAGCATCCACGAGCCCGCTGGCAGCAGCCCCCTGCTCCTGCTGCCAGAGTCAGCCTGCCTTCCTCCCCACAGCCCAGATATCTGTTTGGGCCACCTCAGCACCCCCCGGGACCTCAGCCGTGCTCCAGAGTGGCTCTCAAGGACAGCGAGCTCTGCAGTGACATCCCCTCCCAGGCTGCCAACTGCTGCTGGCTTGAAACAATGAAACAAAGAATAACCGGGGAAGAACGGCGTTGTGCTGGATTCCCTTCGGCTTCATTGAAATCGGGGATGTGCTTCAGTCCGGGGTGCTCCGGAGCTCTCCTGGCTGTGCACGGAGCAGAGCCCAGGGGGGAAGGGTCCTGCCTGGCAGAGGGTCCCCAGCACTTCCCTGCCCCTGGCTCCCTGGGCTGGTGGGGTGGGGTTGCCGGTTCACAGAATCCCAGAAAGGTTTGGGTTGGAAGACACTTTAAAATCCATTCTGTTCCACCCCCAGCCGTGGACAGGGATACCTTCCACCATCCTGGGTTGCTCCAAGCCCCTTCCAACCTCGTCTTGGACACTTCCAGGGATCCAGGGGCAGCCACAGCTGCTCTGGGCACCCTGTGCCAGGGCCTGCCCACCCTCACAGGCAATAATTCCTTTCTAACATTCTAATCTAACCCTGCTCCCGTCAGTTTAAAACCATTCCCCCTTGTCCTATCACTCCGTGCCCATGTGAAAAGTTGTTCTACAAATATTGAGCTAATTTTTTAGCAGTGCCGCGTCGCGGGATGGGTCGGCTCAGCCACACTCGGTGGATAGCCCAGGATGGTCAGCTCCCTGGCTGAGAAGGGACGCAGCCTCCGGGTTCAGACCTGCCAGCTGCCTCCTGGCAGTGACGAGTCTCCTCTGTCCCCGACGGAGGTGCTCTCCAGCGAGGCACCAGCACCGTGCTCGGCACCAGTGGTGAGCTTTAGGACCTGCTCACCGAGAGATGATGGTAGTAGGCTCTTCGAGGAGGATTGCGCGGGAAGGAGGGAGACGTATTGGAGGGAAGAACGCAGATTTATTGCGGGGAAAAACGAAAACTCTCCGGCTCCCGAGGGCGGAGAGCTACCTTTTATTACTTACAGGAATGGGATGGGCATAATGGAAACAACTAATAGAAATCAACATTACATAACCATAAACCAATAACAGAACGATAACAAGGCGGGGTCAACCTGTCAATAATGATACAACCAATCACTCGACGCCCAGAGAGGAACTTTCCAGAAATTAGTCTTGACAGACACTTAAAGTNGCAGTCCAAAAGAAATGAGAGAAAACTGATTTTTATTATTCCCCATGGAGTAACAACTTGCCCTGTTCCCCAGTTTACTTTTACCTCCTTGGAAACAACCACTTTTTGCTCCAGATGCTCCCACCAGTGGCTGAGTCCTCATGGGACCTCCTTCATCTTCCCTGGAATATGCAGAGTTGACACAGAGGCAGAGGAGCTGATCTCTTTCTAAATTATGTGCACTGAACTAAGCAATTTAACAGTTCATTCCCCCAGGTAGCCAGTGTCCACTGTATGTCTGTCTACTTAATTTGACAATTAATCTCTGGAAGGCTGGTCGTCATTTTAGATTAACTTTTTTAATCTTAAAAATTCATAAACAACTTCCTCCTGCTTAGTTTTTCTTTTTATATTTTAGTTATTCCACATATTTCCAGTGGTCATCTCATCTACTAAATTTGTTCATCCTTTTCAATGCAGCACTTTGGGAAGCAGAGGTGGGGGGAGGAGGGAGAGTTGCTAAGAAATTGGAAAACATTTTACATTTTTTAAGTAGGTAAGATTAAGCATTTGTGCCATAGCTTACAATTATAATAAAATAAATCTAGAAACTATTTCATGTATGAGAGCATGTGCATTAGAAAACATATTTCTGTAACAGATAACCATCTTCTGAACACTAGAATGTTGGTAATTTGTCAGTTTTTCTTTTAATTAAAACTGTGAATATAGTTCATGCTCTGTTTCATTCAGTGTCAACATTTTGGATGGGGGCTAAACCTGATTTCCTCTTAAATCTCTGCATTTCTCAGGACAACTGATGAAGTGTGTCTTAACATTAAGCTCATGAACCCATGAGGTTTGCCTCTTTCAAGATCAGTAAATCAAGAGATATTAGAGCAACAGCCCTGATAAGACTCAAGACTTCTAACACTTCTGTAAATGCTCTCTTTACCAAAGCTGCATCCATTTTTCCTCTCAGACAACCTGCTTTAATTCATTGCATCATTACCAAGCTGGTCCACTGTAAAATGAATTAAAATTATGCTAGTTAGGAATTCAATTCTGAATATTTTTCTCAATGCGAACCATGAAACTTTTACACTGTTTAATTATTTTTTTCTTAACAACAGAAAAATCTGCCTGGCGTTTCTCTGAATAATTTAATTTTTTTTTTTTTTTAAATTGTCAGTCTTCCTTTCTGAAAATATGAAAACTTGCATGGTCTGGGTTGGAAGGGACGTTAAAGCTCATCCAGTTCCACTCCCTGCCATGGGCAGGGACATCTTCCACTGTCCCAGGGTGCTCCAAGCCCCATCCAACCTGGCCTTGGACACTGCCAGGGATCCAGGGGCAGCCACAGCTGCTCTGGGCACCCTGTGCCAGGGCCTGCCCACCCTCACAGGGAAGGATTTTTTTCCATTTATCCAAACTAAATTTCTCCTCTTTCAGTTTGAACCCAGCACTCCTTGTCCTGACCCTACATTCCTGATGCAAAGTCCCAGATCTGGGTGAGTTTGGACCCCAGACCTCATTTCTGCTACACAGAGAGTGGAAACAACCACCACATTTCTTAAAAACACTCACATCTCACCACATTTAGCTCCAAGCCCCAGTTGCTTCTACCATGCCTATTTTAATAAATGCTCGTGGCACTCAATAAAATTAAAACATCAGTGAACAAAGCAGATCCACATGAATTTTTTCCCCAGGGATTAGGAATGGAGAGGAAGCACATCTGGTACAGGAGAGTTGTGTTGCTAACTGTGCTCAGCTGCCCCACTGATAGGTGAGCACGGCGATAATCTCATTTATCTGCAATGTACCTGAGTGCTTCTTGGATCAAAGCCTGGGGAAGGCAAAGGAAAAGGCTGAAAATTGAGAAAGCCCACTCAAAAAAGATGGCAACTTTCAGATGTGATCACCATGGCAGTGAGGCACTTGATTCCCTGGGAATTACCTCAAGACAAACACGGTGAGAATTACTTCAGAGAGGATGTGAGGAAAAGCACACCATGAGAAAGAGGAGCAGATGCATCTTTGGAGCTCAGCATTCCTCATGCCTCTAACTTCACATGCCCTTTACACAGCCTTCCACTAATTTTTCTACACTGATAATCTATAGAACCTAATTACACTTAGTCTAAAAAATCTCCTTCTACGAAAGGCATAATGCTGGTATCTGAGTCACGAGCACAGTTAATGTAATCTAACACATATTGCAGGAACCTACTGCACACAGATATTACCAATTAGCACATGATTTTAACAATCAACATTCATGCAATTAATAGAACACTTCATATTCCTTCTAATTTTGAGCTCTGCATGAGCATATGTTATCATGACGGAATGTGGGATCATTTATTTATACTGGAAGCAAGGCACCACATAGAAATCAGAGATGCTGAAAGTTAGCCTGAAAGTGAAACAGGCTCAGCTTTGCATTGAGGAAAGAAGGTTATTAGTCTGATTTCTGAAAGTTGGACCTTTACTTTACCTTCTTGTTGATCCTTGCTGTTGGAGAACTTCTGGAGAGGAAACTGTATCCTGATTACAGCTGGGGACCACAACAATCAGTTCATTAACAAGCACTTCTCTCTAAAATTGAAAACTATAACATAAACATAACTCAAAAAAAAGTAAACATATACTGCTTAGATATTTATATATTTATTATTATTTTTGCAAAGACAGCAACAGCTAAGCACCTTGTTTCCCATAACATATTTGTTATTTTACTTTGCCAGGAACTGGGAAGAATTACTATACTTAAGGACAGATGAAGGTTTGAGGCATAGAGAGATTAAACCCACATTCCCACAGCCACTCACTTACTTTGAATTCCATAGGATTTAGGCATTTGATACATTTAGGATCCAGTCCTGTATATTTTTCTGGCAGCAGAGGAAGCAGGGAGGCAAATACCTGTTTCCCAGGGTGGTTGCCAGCCTACCTTACCTGCCTCTCTCTTCCTCCTCCTTGGTGCTGATATCAGTAAGAAGCAACAAAACCTTGCTTTAATTACTGAAGTTGGGGATGTGTTACTGGCTCATTAAGGAGACGAGATGCTCAGTGAAGAAGGTGTTTTTTACACGTAGACTGCAAGGACTCACACTGCACTGCTGCAGTGGCTGCAGCTGCTACATTCCCTGCCTGGCTCTGAGAAGGGTAACATCAAAACACTGGGGCTGTGTGAGCCTCCGCTCCAGAGCATCCTCACATCTCCAGCTGCCTGGTGGCAGATGTGTCCCACGCCTGGTTCCTGCCCCTGGAGACATTCCTGCAGGCCTTCCCAGCCAAACCCACCCTTCAGGAGCTCCTCCTGGCAGCCTGAGCACACACATGTGCCGTGTCAGCGCCTCACCACACCGACCTTCCCTCCATCAGTTTAGGAAGATCTCTCCTCTGATCCTGCTGTCAACAAATTTGTTTTCTCAAAAAAAATTTTTGGAGGATGTGACAAGAATTGTTGTCACCAGGGAGTCCCTTTCCTCTTGCAATGGAAGGTGGTGGCTGTCCCCTCTTTGCCTTTCCAGTGGTTTGGGGACAGCATCAGATTCCCTTGGTCTTCTGCTTTGGAAAGAGCTCCAAGCCCAGCATGAGGAGGCTGCAGGTGCAGGGAATTCTCTCCAGCAGGCAGGTACCAAAGCAGCTTAGACTGCAGATGTAGACTCTAAATCATCATGTATTTCCCTCTTTCAGGACAAGCTCCTGAGAGAATTTGGTTTACCACCATCTGACACGTGTTTATGAACAGAGAAAAGCAGCCATTCTCTGGGTATAGCTGTGTTCCTAAAAAATGTCAGAGGAGTATTTGTCTCCCATTGCTGACCCCCCCATTGAGGGAGCCTTCACAGAAACATCACCTCATGGGCTGCTGCTGTCCCAAACAAGGACAGAGTACAGCAATCTACAGGTCTTTAAAGAAAAGAGAGATTTCACCTGTGACTGCACCTCTCATGTTTATCTCGAGGGCTCTCCAACCCTGTATTGGTAAAAAAAGCTGGTGAACCCTCTCAGAGAGTCGGTGTCTGGCTGTGCAATATGCACCCTTGGAAAGGATGATGCAGTTCAGTCAGTCCAGATTTCCATGGGAGACGACCAGGGGAGATGGGCAGCTGTGGACAAACCGGGGGGGGGAAAAAAGGAAGGTCTCTAATTCGGTTTGCCCAAGGTAACTTCAGGGAAGGTAATAGATCAGCATGAGTGTCACTGACAGGGAGGTAAACTGAGCATAAAGGTTTTTACACTGACTAAATCCATTAACATTGGCCTTCCTGACAGAAAGAAAAAGACAAGATATACTTTTTCCCCCCACTATCTTCAGTAAACTTCCATTTTTCTTAACCATTATTTTTATTGAAGGCTTTGCTGCACAAAGAATCCAGGGGGAACAGGAAATCACATAATGGTGCAGGTTGGGGAATTCTCTAAAAATACGTAACCATGGCACCCTTGTCATTACCAATCAAGTATTCTTGATAAAAAGTAATTAGCCTTTGAGAGAAGCATAAAGCTAATTAAAAATGACAACTTATTCATCTCAACAAACAACGGCACAGAACCAGTCCAGAGTTCTAACTATAGCAGCAACGTGATAACCTGACCTGCCACAACCACTTGCCTTCAACCCCTTAAAAGAAACCACAGTTTGTGAGAGTGAAACTTTGATAACCTCCTCCTTTGTTGTAAAATTTAGATTTGTCTCATTTACCATCCAATATTTCTGTTTGTTCTCTGAGTTTCTGCCTCTTTTTCTAAGACAGTTTTGCCCAACTATCAGAAATTTTTGTAGCTGAAGTGATGGAAAGTCATGTAGTCTTCTAAAAGGAGATGACAAAATGTGAAGCACGAACATATGCATTGTCAAAAAAATTCACAATTTGCAAATGAGTTTAGTCTCATAACAAAGTTGCTTGCTCAGAATTTATGAATAATAACCAGAAACAAAAAGAAACCTCTGGTCTCTCACTTATAGAACAACTGGGGTTCTGTCCTCTTACAGGTGGCAATGACAAGGTTTTAATTAATTTCTATGGAGCAAGAATGAATCTTTCTTCTTTTCTTGCTCTAGGAAAATCCTTAAGGAGGACACATTATCTGAAAATTTTTACAGTTACCTCCATTTTTTTTAGCAGCTGTGTTTACTCACATTGTAGGTACAGAAGGAAACAAGTTGCTGTATTTTCATGGAATGATTTGGTTTGGGAGGAACCATGAAACTGATCCAGTCCCACCCCCTGCCGTGGGCAGGGACATCTTCCACTGTCCCAGGGTGCTCCAAGCCCCATCCAACCTGGCCTTGGGCACTGCCAGGGATCCAGGGGCAGCCACAGCTGCTCTGGGCACCCTGTGCCAGGGCCTGGTCACCCTCATACAGAAGGATTTCTTCTCAGTATCCCCTCTCTCTGTACCCTCTGGCAGTGGGAAGCCATTCCCTGTGTCCTGTCCCTCCATCCCTTGTCCCAAGTCCCTCTCCAGCTCTCCTGGAGCCCCTTTAGGCACTGGAAGGGGCTCTGAGGTTTCCCTTTTCAAATCACCAGATTCTGCTAAATATTTCCTAACACAAACTTTTAAATTTTATACATATATATAATTAAATACGTTAACTACAGCCAGCAACCCGTGGCACTACATTCCTTAGAGCTGAGAGTTCATTCTCTTTAAGAATTAGAGTTATGGATTCACAGAATCAAGGTTAGAAAAACTGTCTGAGTTCATCAAGTCCAACCATTACCCTAACAATGCTGAAGCACCCTGACCTCAGGTGTGTGCATGCAACAGAGTCTTCACAAAGTTTTGATGCAGCTCCTGAGGGTTAGAGCGGTAGATTTAAAGAGGATAAACCAGTGCTGTGATGGGCCAAGCCCAAACAGTGGCTCCTCAACAGGTCCTGCTGGGAGATGCTGATACTTCATCACGCTGACAAGGCTTTACTCAAGCATGTAGGAAAGAGAGATTTGATCCTCAAAATAAGGATTGGCTGGAATGGGAAAAGAGCTAGAGGAGATTATGGTTGGGTGCTGAGTATCTCATGCTAACCTTTGACTGTAGCTTCAGTTCCTGCTTGCTGGGAAGGTCAGAACAGTGACTTGCAGAAGGCCTGAGGCTGCTGAGACACGACACGAGAGAAGCACCCCGTGAAACAGAAAGACTGCAATGCAATGCAAGAAGTGAAAACTTAAGCTCCTTTGACTTACAGTATATATGAATATATGAGAGGGTAAAATACTTACAGATGTGTATCTGGGCCATATAAAAACACCTTGTAGACATAGGGAAATACATCTCTTGTGCTGCACTGCTTCCACTCCTAGCAAAACAGAAATAAAATGTTTGCTTATATTCTGAATAAATGTTGGATGAAAAGAAATTCTGAGCAGCCGTGAACTCGACAAAGACCTTGATCCTGCTCTGTAATGCTTGGTAAGACACAGCTCAGGAAGGCCAGCTCTGGCTTAGGAAAGAGAGTCTCCCTAAGCCTCCTCCAGAGCCGATGGAGAGAGGGATCATCCATTCCCGGCTGGAGTAAGTAGGCATCGTTCCACCCCAATCCATGGAAGCAGACCAACATATACAGGCTGAACATCTTAGGCTGGGATCCCAAATCTACAGATCTGCACCTCTTAAGAATTATTCACATGCCAAATGTAACAACACTGGACAACTTTCCTGAGCCCTGATTTACATGCTTTCCATTGAAAACGTTTTCAGGGCCGAATTTTCCTCCAGCTGATTTTTGTATCACAAATCTGGTGCAATTTTGTGTTATTCTGGTTTGCTTTTTCAATTCTTTGATGATTTTTTTCTCAAACGTGTTTGTAAAGACTTGTGTCTGAGAAAGTTTTAAAGGCCCTAAAGGAAATGCAGTTTCTTTTCATACGCCTACAGGACAAGCAGGTGTTCTGGTTTCAGACTCTTACACGTTATAGGACATCAGGGAAGATAAGAGAAGTGCTGCTTTTCTCTTCCTTTTCTGCTTTCCCCAAGCAAAAATTAAAGTTTTACAGGGATGAGGTAGTAATCTGCAACACCTGCAAGGAGCATGCATCTACTTGATCTTTTGACATGCTATTTCCTTGTGTAGGGATGGTGGAGTGAAAATGAGGTATTTTCCTAGCGAGGAAAGGAGAAAAGAGTGAAATCTCCACTTACTCTTGTACCTCTCTCTAGACCTACGGGCTCTAAACTTAATTCCAAGTTTAACCTGGAGAAAGAAATGGAAAAAATACTCCATAAGGAACAAGACTGTCAGCAGAGTGGATTCAGAGATCTAACAGTTCTCTTTCAAGCTCTGATTTCTTTGATACTATTTATAAAAAGGGAAAAAAAATGATGGCCCACTCCAAACAAATTGTTACCATAAACCAACAGAAGCAAACATCAGAATTGGCCCTTTAAGAGTTGTGTGGAGATGGGGAGAGGACTGATAGTGTACCTTTCCTGGTCCTGGGCTATGTTTATCTCCCATATTTATTTAAAAGCAAATCAAAATACTTTTAAGCAAGTCGGCTGGTTCCAAATTTAGGAACAATTGAACAAAGAGGAATCTGCTAATTCCAGATGGAGTGCATATAGTCCCTTGGCACTTATTACTTACCAAATGTTTCAGAAAGCAAACACATGACCTAAAAGATTTCGTGAGTGTGGGGTCCTCAAAAAGCTTTTAACAAGTCGTGCGTTTCCAACCTTATTTACTTTACCCACACACAAAACCCCACTTCGTTTTCTTTTGGGTTTTTTTTTTTCTTTTTTAAGGCAGACAATTCTGCCTTTAAAGACTATTTATGGATGATTCAGTTATCCCACAAGGGCAGGAGCTCCAAAGGTGTCTCTTTGAAAGGCTTCAGCTGTGGAGCATCTGCTGTCTGCGAGGGCCACCTTCCCTGGCGGGTGCAGGTGTTTTGCTAAAGTGGGATCCTCCTGCCCAGCGCTGCAGGAAATGGGCACCCACAGATGGTTTCTCATCTCAAAGAGATGCAAAATATTTCTCTGTTGTGGGTTTGTTTGGGTTTTTTTTGTTTTGTTTTGTTGTAAACCTGCTCCTTTGCACACCAAAGTTGTCCTCCAGCATCCTGCAAGGGAGCTCCAAGGCACCGTCATGACACACCTCTAGGCAAATTAATTGAGGTTTTTTTGTATGCATTTCATATTCATTACTGAGGTGTTTTAAATTAGTTTCATAGGAAAATGAGTCTAATGAATGCAACTTGGAATTTTTTAGGGAGTATTATATTCCATTGTTATAATTGTTTCCTCCCCAAATTAAATACTTTGAGGGAAGAATAAAGTAGAAATTATTGATTTTTGAGGCAGTTTGATGAAAGTCAGTGATTTTTCAGCTGCTCTCCCACCCTAGGGTCACAGAGGTGGCAGTGATATGGCCATTTGTGCCTTTCCCAAGCCTCTGGAGACATCTGCATGTGGGTCCTTGTAGGCAAAAATCCCACCTGGGTGACTGGTTTGGGACATCTTCACTAAAGCCCTTCAGTCTGAGAGGATGAAGAGGTTTCACTTCTGTTCTAGGTGACAATTTCCATAACACAGACTACAAAAACTTCAGGATTTCTGATGTTTGTACTTTTCTGCTGGAGGGATGAGCTCGGTCCTGCAAGAGGGACAAAAATCAAAGACAGCAGATAAAAATATTTAATAAATTTTTAATTCTCAGGTGAGGTGAATTTTTTTTCTATTTTTGCTTTCAACATTCTAACATGTTTTTTCTTAAAAATCAAGCCCCTTCCATGGTTCTCAAAGGAAAAAAAAAACCTAAAGGCAGTGAGTTGTGACTAAGACACTGAAAAGAGAAATAACTTTTCATGATAATATGAACAGGTAAATGTAATTTAGTCTTGAGTTTTCAACGAGTTACACCTCTTCCCTTTAAGCTCTTTTGCCTTTTTTTTTTCCCTTCTAACTCTTATTTTAATAACCTTCCTTCCAGTTGTGCTGCAACCCTTCCCTTTGGGCTTCTGTGGTTGTCGTTTTTTCACAGCCACAGACTCAGCCCAGAAAGAAACTGAGGGCAAACATCGTTATTTCAATTTGAGTATCTACAAGGTGAAATTTATCTGCTGACAAAGACTCTCTTTGTTCAGCAGCTCTTCTCTAACCGTGTGATGGTCCCTAAAGTTTTCCTACTGCCGGCGTTTCCCTGCAAATCCTTAAGCTGCACCAGCAAACCCAGCTGAACACGTTATTTTACATTTTTAACTGAAATGCTTTTTTGTTTTTATTTTAATGAATCCCCTAACTCCAAGTTTAATTAAACTCATGTTTTTTAATTAATTACCAACAAATGCAAATAAGGCAAACTACACAAACATGTATTCACCATTCCCTGATAGATACATGGGTGGGGTTTTTTTTTTTTAATCCTGAAGTGTCAGGATTTGAAAATCTGAAAGTCTTGAGGGTTACAACCCAAAAATTCTTTTCATTTGGGGCTTTATGAGAATATCTTAGTAGTGTGTGACAAGGAGCTCGTCTGCTTAAAGGAACAGAAATCAAACTGCATGTTCTTTAGCACTACCCGTGTTATTCTTGCTAATCAACAGTGACATTCAGCAGATTTGGGCCTGTTCATGCATTATTTTATGAAAGAAAGTAGAACACAATAATTTCATAGAATCCCAGTTATGTTCAACTTCCCTAAATGCTGACAAATGTGGATTCATGAAATGCTCTGTCTGGTTATTTAAGTGCAGCTAAACCAGAAATTCTAAATGAAACACGTAAGAGTTCAAGCATCAAACTCAAATGCTCTGAAGCTCAGGAACCCCAAATTTAAGGCATGTAATAGAATCATGTTTAAAAATTAGAAACTCTCTCCTATGAGAACAATACACAGTTGAATTACTTTTTTTTTTTTTAACTACGTAAATATTATTCTCAGGAGCAAATATTTCCAGATCTCATGAAATATTACTCTGAAGAGTTGCTCAGAAATTTCTTAGCTTCTCTGATCACTTTTTTCAACCTAAACCCTGCAAAAGCAGCCTGTCCCTAATACGTGGGATTATTTAAATCATTAAAGCAAGCAGGAATATTTGTTTCTGCTCCCTGCCTGGGCTTGACACAGATGAATTTGGCTGTGCCCACATGTCTAACTCAGCTCTATCTCACAGACCCAGGATGACCTGAATCCACGCACAGAGATCTTGAGTTTGCTTAAAGCAGTGCTTGAGCTCTGGCCCTCCTGGATCCCAGCCCGGAGTGCTGGCCCTCTACACCCTGGACACAAAATAAAGCCAGCACTGGAGTGCTCAGAAAGTTCCCTGGATGCTGCATTTTCCCATCAGTCAGCAGGTAAGAGCTGTTTTTCCCACTTGGCAAAGGTTTTTCTTACTTGCAGCAGCACCACACACCTATGGAAAACACATTCTGCAAGTTCTTGCAAGCATTCTTGTTTCCACTTCTCTTTACAGTCCCCTTTAGATTATATTTGGAGTTTTATACATCTTTATAGTTATATATTTTATGTATTTTCATAAGCTCTGGGTTTTTTATACACAAACACAACTCTCAATGTACACATCTGTAGAACCTCTTCTACTTCTCCCCATCCAAAAAAGCAGACAGATATCTGCATCGTTTACATGGGCTGGAAAGAAGAGACCAAAGGACTGACACTAAACCACCTTTATCTCCATAAAGTGTTTTTCTGCCCTAAAAAATGTAAAATGGGAATGCACGAATCTGTGGTGCCTCTTTTCCCACCAAAAGGGCAAATAAACAACTTAAAAGGGAAATTAACAGCTTTGAGACCTGCCTATGCAGATAACTTCTGGGCTAGTGGGAGTTTTTCCAGCTCTCTGTCCCTCCATTTGCCCAGATGAAAAATGGGAATAAGCCGCCCCAAATGGTCTTGTGCAAAAATTTAATTATGTTTAGCTTATCTAATTGATGTATTTTGAGGAGCTTGGCTGAAAGATGTCATATGTGCAAAGCTGTTTGTTGTGTTTAAAGATATTTGTGCTCCCATCCTTGGGAAAATTCCTCACGTTCCCTGTCCTGCTGCACTTAGAAATGATCCTATCTTGATTATGTTCCAGCTACCCAGCGTCAAAAATAATCAGGAATAGGCAAGATACAGCACAAGAGTGTTCTGTGGAAGGCTCTGAGTCCAGTGGCTCCTCCTTCCCCTCCTTGTCCAGTCTAAACACATGCAATCCTTTGGAAATAAGAAATAAATAATTAAACCAGCAGGGCAATGTCCACTCGTCTCCTGAGCAGTTCCTGTAACATGATAGTCCATAGGCAGCCGTGCAAGATTTATTATCAGCATTTCAGGGCTTGAGAAAGTCCTTAAAATATCCCACATTCCCCCAGACAGCTCTTCCAAAAAAATGAGGAAATAAAGATATTCCCTCTTTTGCTTCTTCGCCGGTTTCCTCCCGGCCCACAGGTTGGCGAGAGGCGCGGGGACCATCAAAACCATCTTCGGCAAAAAGGGGTTTTCCTCCCTTAAGAAATATTGCAAACAGAAGATTCCCATGTTTGAAAGGTCAGAGGAAAAAAACATAATGCACTCATGAAGAGACAACCTCATTAATCCTGTTGTTCTTGGCCCAGTCAATAGAAGAAACATAAATGCTGTCAACGCTGCACTGCTAGATAAAGGATAAAAAGTGGGAATGAAATGTTTTACTGCAAGGACTGCTCTTATGGTTTGAGAACATTTCTGGAAATAACCTGAGCTGAGAAAATGTTCCCTAGGAGGAATACATTCTGTGGGAAACTGTGTGGAAGATAAAGTTTGGTCAGTGACCTTCTCACTATCCTCTAATCACACAGCACACATTGCTCCAAAGAGAAAAAAAAAGGGATACTGTACAGCTAGAGACTTTACCTTCCCCACATTACATGAATTGAAGTGGAAAACACAGGAGTATCATAAATCTCTATTTCATGCTTTCAGATACTGTAGTGAAGTAATAATCTACTGTAACTCATGGGGGAAAAAAATGTGACTTTTGGTTTAAGGCACTGCAATAACACCAACCGTGATACACCTTCAGTGAGCATAAAAACAAATGACTGGAAGTTGCTAAAAGGGGAACTTGCCTTTTCGTCTGTGCAGCATTAGAAATGGAGTAAGATCCTCACATTTCTCATCCAAAAGCAGGAGTGACAGAGAGGGGGAAGGCGAGAGGCGAGACCTCTCCTGTGCAGGCAGCTCCCAGGGATGAGGCAGAGAAGCTCAGTTTAAATATAAATACTCACACGTTAATGCAGCAGCAGCAGCAGCATTCAGATACTGTATCTGCAAAGACAGGGAGAGTAAATATTGGCTTATGTGGTTACTCCTGG
Source organism: Rhipidura dahli (assembly GCA_013399225.1). NCBI lineage: Eukaryota > Metazoa > Chordata > Aves > Passeriformes > Rhipiduridae > Rhipidura > Rhipidura dahli. The sequence goes on from VXAC01006013.1 coordinate 124,716, forward strand.
GAAGATTAGGGAGACATCAAATATGGATGTCCCCAGCACTCCACACTCAGGGAGGGTATTGGAAAACTCCCACCTTTAGATATTTGCAGGGAATATCGCTTTCCCCCTTCTTTATTTTTTTTTTAAATTTTTTATTTGTCCTTTGAAACCAGAATTACTGTAATTACTGTCTCTAAAAGGTGGTTATTTGAAGACTGGTGTTACACGCACGGAAATGTCAAAGCTTTTTTGGTTTCTGCAGCACGAATCTCGGGAATGCAGTGTGATCTCCCTGAAATGGCATTGCTGGGGTAATGCCACAGCACAGGAGTTGGGTAAATATTTTCCTTGTGCTCATCAGTTGCTGGCTGTTGACAAACACACTACCTAGAGCAGTAATGCAGGGTAATGATGTCATTACTGGGGGATAAACATCGCAGCTGCCGTGCGTGCCTCAGTTCTTGCAAAATAGAGCTGAGGGTGAATTAGTTTGTGTACTCCACATCTTTCAAATATTTTTCACTAATCACCATAGAAATAATTGCAGGAGCAATTGGTGAGCTGATTCAGACACAGGCGAATCTGAACTGCTCCAGTTCAAAATTACCCTTTTTTTTTTGAAGTATCCTTAAAGAAAAAAGAGAGTGGAGTGGACAGAATGAAATATCTTTGTGTCCTCATCCCTTGCTTGTTTCCAATGGGACATGAAACAGCAAGGGTGCAATAAGATATTCTCTGATTTTACTTCCATCCATCTGGAAACAAGAACTACCAGAAGTCTGACAAGACAGCCTGATCTCCAGCCAGATTTCTAGAAATGTTAAGAAGAGTTCCTTATTCAAAAAGCACCTTCAAAACTTCTCAGCTACCAGAAAGAGAACCTCGGGTGTCTCATCAGCCACCACAATTACTCCTGGAAAAAGACCTGGGAGTGCCCTGCAGAATTCTCCTGCTCCCAAACCTGTGTATTTGTTTGTAACCAAACCTACATACATCAAATAATAGAAATGTACCATCCATACACAAGATAATGCTGTAACTGCAGATCAGGAACAAAACCTGATTTTGGAAAACCTTCAAGAGGTGGGCAGAAAGGAACAGCATTGTAACAGATATTCTCTCGAGGGCTTCATTCAAAATAAACTTTTGTATCCAAGTGTATTAATTTCTATATTAAGGAGATTCTTCCCTTTGCTTAGAGCTTTCCAAGTATAAACCAGGAATGTCTCAGAGACTCACAGAGGGTGGAGGAGCATTTCCAGTGCTTTGGTCAGGTACATATCAGCTGCAAAACGAGCTCAGGACCACACAGGACCTGCAGAGGCTTTGGGGGGTGTTTTATGGCAATAGCAGAGATTCACCAGCAGAATTTTCTTTCTCCATTTTCTGCAATGTAACTTAATGGCATTATCGACATCTTCTGTGATATACATCCTGTGATCAGTGCAATTACTGCATGTCATCACCACTGTAAATTTACCCAGCCTGAAACCATTTTAAACTTAAACTGCATACTTAAGAACTACTATCCACCTCCTCTTTGTAAATTAGCTGTATGATTTATCTGTGGGAACCATTTCAAAAAGTATACATTCAGAAATACATATACCACATGATGTCTTTTCCATATGGCATCTCATAATTATTTTGCTGTGTGTGAACATGATGAAAACAGTTTCATAATTCTCTAAGGGTTAGGGTAAATTATTTCAATTAGACATATTTCAGAGCAAACATTACCTTAGGGTTTATTAATAATAGTACCTGAGAAGGAACAGCTGCCTTTTAAGCAGTGAGAGCTGTCAACTTCTCACTGCCCCCCTGTAGCACCCCTTTTGTGACTCTAAAAAAATGGTAGATTTTCTCATGCTTTACCTAAACAGAGAACTTGGCAGCAGAGACCTGGTTGTAATCCTCAGCAAGGGAGCTGGTGGGTGGATTTTTTTTCTCTATAAACTCTTGTATAAACCACACCAGTCTCCTGGTATTTATTTTGTGTAATGTTGGAAATCATACACAGATCCAACAGGCCATGTAAAGGAGTTTTGTAACTTCCTGAAACTCTTTCAGGCAAAATCTTTTCTCCAACAGCAGTCCCAGGTTGTGGGGATAATATCATCATTTTTTATGGGCAAGGTTCCTCAACCATTTGTAATAGGAGAGCTTTGAAAAGACAAAATGCAAATCTAAATTAGATCAGCTAATTATTAGGAACTGCTATTGGAATTATTAAAAAGAAAATTAGCTCCATTGTCAGATCACATGGACTGCTTTTGCAGGCACAGGCCTAGCAGGCAGCTTGCCCTGCTGTTTTGTGTGCTGTGCTCCTCATTTAGCTGGTTCTAGACATTAATGTTGTGAAATGATATGCATTGATTTTGAAGGATCAGTTTTGTGCAGACACCCCTCTGCTCAGCCCAGCCCACCTGCTTTGATGCTGCACAGAAGTGCATCTCCTTCTTTGCAAGGAATACTTTCATTTAACTCACAGGTGCCTGTGAATCCACATAAACCCTGAAATCTGAAGGGAAAGTGTGCTGAGAGCCAGCCAAGGAACAGGCATGGAGAATCCCTGCCTCTCCTCACCCTCCACAGTGTGCAGAGAGGTGAGTGAATTGACCCTGAGTGCACAGTCACAAAAGCTGGGTTGAAAAAAGGGGCAGGGTTACGTCTGTTGGCTGATAAATAATGCAGGTACAATCTCACAGAGGGCTGGTGAGGCTGAACACTTGTTACAGCCTGTGGGCTGGAGGAAAATTGTGTGGAGCTGCAGGTCTCAGTCAAAGAGTTGGAGGTGAGGGCACCAGGCTTCCCCTCAATCCTGCTCATCCCAGCCTCATGCACCCAGTGTGGGAAAAGCAGAGATGCAACCTGCAATACCTCTAGTAAGAGTTAAACTTACTGAGTTTTGAAACCAGTGTGTTGAGAAATCAATTCTCACCTTGGCTGCCAGCCTTTGATCCAGCAATGCTTGTGTGCCTATGGGGAGTGGGATTCTCAGTCATTAACTTATCATTTCCACCACAAATATATATACACACAAAAAAAAAATAATAGCACAAAAAGAGAGAAAGAGGATGTACTTACACATAGAACTGCAGGTATTACACACAGAATCACAGAATGATTTGGAAGGGACATTAAAGACCATCCAGTCCCACCCCCTGCCACAGGCAAGGACACCTTCCACTAGACCAGGTTGCTCCAAGCCAAATCCAGCCTGGCCTTGAGCACTTCCAGGGATGTGCAAACCCATGGAAGCCAATATCCAGGCCTATCCAAAATGCTCAGTTATCACCTGGCCAAACACGACTCCTCCATGACATTTTTATCATACTTTAATCTTTTCATCTCAACGACAAGAGGAAAAAAGCATTTTCATACAGAAAAGAAAAATTGATGGGTAAAATAGCATTCAAGTTATAAAATATTTCCTTTTGGTTCAGATCCTAATATTTTTGCCTGGCTCAAGTTCAGGAAGCTCTATAACTTTGTTGAGTAATTTCCGAAGGCCCCTTGCCCGTGTCTTTGCTCAGGAACACGTTTAGCTTTGGAATTGCCACGTTAAATACAGGAGAAGCCATTTGCTCCTCTGTCATCTCTGAAGCCTGTGGATTTCTACAGAGATTTTTGCCTGTCCCTTCTCCAGCAGGTCCCAGCCCCACAAGGACCTTCCACCCTGGGTGCTCCATACTCAAAGCTTCTGGGGCAGAGACTCTGTGTCCTGTTCCAGCGTGTAGAAACCCATGAACAGTGAAGGAAAGGGAACCCTAAGCCTGAGACCTCTTTGATAGATTGAAAAAACAAACTTTTGTCTAATGTTTGGACTTTGAAACTGTTATTTGGTTTTTGAGAAGACTGTATTTCCAATCCTGGAAACTTCTAATCTCTTTCTCCATGTCATCCTAGGAGGGGACTGACCTCTGATCTTTGCCTTCCTTTCCACTTAATTCCTTTATTTGTTCTCCTTCACTCACTCCATTACCAGAAAATCTGTGTTACAGTTCAAATGCTGCTATACTTTTCAAAATCCCACTTTCCTCAGTTCAATTCTTTTTGGGCAACTCTCCTGAAGCAGTGAAGCTTTCACAATGGCCCTGTCTGCCAGATATTTTCTTCCTTAACCATTTGCCAATTCATTGGCTTATTTCTATCCAATTTAATAGAGAGGTAGAAGCCCTGAAGATAATTAAATTCCTGTAACTTCTGCAAACATTGGCAGCTGGAGACAGGTAGGGGATTGAAAGGAGAGCCTCTGCCACAGCAAAAACTGTAGTCATAGGTTTAGCTTGGATATTAGGAAAAATTTCTTCACCAAAAGGATTGTAGAGGCCAGTGGTGGAGCCCCCATCCTTGGAAGGATTTAACAGCCATGTGGATGTGGCACTTGAGGACATGGCCTTGTGGTGGCAGGGCTGGAGAATGGTCGGGCACAATCATCTCAGAGAGACCTTCCAACCTAAGCATTTCTAGGAGGCTCTACAGGAGCATTTCTGCTGGTCTGAGCTCAACCAAGAGACAAATGGGATACACAGCACCTGGGGGGAAACTGAGGCACTATGGCAAAGGATGGCCATATTCAGATCCTTCAAATACTGAATCTGCAGTGGCAATGAGAGTTCAGGAATTCTGCATCTCAGGGTACAATGTTAACTTTGATCCTGCTTTCCACAAGGGCTGATTCTTGAGTCCTTGTTTCACCTAATTTCTGCAGAAGTGTATAAGAACTGATGTGATACCTGGTACTCAGGGAGGAGAATCTTGTTACAGATTCAGCATCTGTGCATAAAATACTGTCCTCAGCCTGTAGTTTTTGAATCTGAAAGTGAATGACAGCACCACATTGAGTATTTATATTGTTATTTGTCTTTACAACCACTTCTAGCACACAACAGGGCTTGTGCTACTCTCATACCTGTTCACATTGCATGAGTGACTTGGGTATAAACTTGTGCTCAACAGTTGCACCATATCCTTTTTTAGCAATGGGTCTCGGCTGGGAGTCGGGAGACAGACTTCCATCTGTTAGCAAAAGGTTTTGGGACTGTGGAAACTTATCTTTTTTTTTTTTTTTTTTTCCCCTTCTTTGTCCTTTTTTTCTCTCCCACATTTTGCCTTTTTCATTAATTCGAGCTAAAAGTCCTTGAGCAGGAAGGCCTCTTTTTTTGCACCAGATGTTGCATGAGCCTAACACATTGGGAGCATTTCTTAGTTCAGGTCCAGATGGGCTATTGCAAAGAAGATAATAACAAGGCTAGCAAATACTGATGTTCTTATATCTGTATGACAACACCACCTTTGAAATGGGAACACTTGTCTGTATACGTTATGAGGAAACATTTTTACTCGCGTATTTAGCTGTAACAGCCCCACTGAAGTGCAAACATAAGATCTTAAAAGTACCTCCATCAAAATTAATGGACAGCCTGACAGAGATCAAACTTGTTTTCTGCAAAGAGATTAATAATCCTATGGCATCTGAGATTTTGCCATGCCTGTCTTGTTTCTGTTTCACTTGCTCTGAGAGAAAGGCTGGACCTCTCCTGGATGTTGTCTACCACCCACGAGCCTGGCTCAAGACCCATCTATAAATTTCATTTGCCTTTTGAAGAGATGAAATTTTCCTTGACGAAGGTGATTATCAGGTATTAAAGGCTAATCTTATAATAAATTTGTGAATTAGTAAGCTTATTTCTTAACTAGTCAAAAGCAAATCCCTCTTGCTCATACCTTGTTACGCTGGCATCGCGTGCTATCGTATCGCTGGAATTTAATCATTTGTCAGGGTAAAAAAAATCCCAGGCAGAGATATTTGCTCACTGAAATGAGCCAGGGTGGCCAGGTTACTCCCCATAATGGGGGGTTTTTTTCAGATTTTTTTTTAATTTAATCCCAAAGGCCTTTTATTTTGTGTCAATTCATACAATAAAGTTCTCTTTTATGAGACTGACTTTGCTCATGTGTTGTTAGCACACTTAATTAAACTCTGAAATGCTTAATTCTTTCTGGGGCCCTAATTCTTTTCTATACAAACATTGCTGTGTGCCCTCAGTGAGGGAAAGTCGGTGTAATTCGACACAAATTTCAAAGACCTCCCCAAAGCGTCTGTTTGTGTGTTGGGCAAAGGAGAGGGGAGGGAAAGAGTTGGATCCTGGCTTTGGAATTGCCCCGTTTTGAAAGGTGAGGACCATCTGAAACGCTTGGACCTACTTCTAATACCCCTGCAGCCTGGAAGCGCGGCTTGACTCGGGTCCAGCTGTACCCAAAAGCAGGGATAAATTATGCATGTGAGGGGCTGCAACAGCCTTCACATTAAATATTGATCTGCTGGTCCTGTGCCACGCTGCAAGCCCGAGCATCTCCAGATCCACCTGTCTGCTCCGCGGTGACGGCCGCTCCCCCAGGACCGGCTCCGGCACGGCACACAAAGCCTCTAGTCTAAAATAGGTGGGTCCAGAGCAAATTTCCTGAGCGTAATTTATTCCACACCCTTGCTAGCATAACAAGTGTTCCTCAGCCTCTGTGGATATGTATTCGAGAGGGAGCTGTCTGTCTACATTTGATTTTACATTTCCTTCAGCTGTTTCAGAGATCCATAAGCAAAACCTGGCACCCGGGGACGTCCAAGAGGATTGTGAATTCATAAACAATAAATGGATTATAATCAGACATACCTTAACATTTTAATCTCTGGCAGATAGGGTTTGGATAAGTGCTTTTGGGTGCCTCTGTCTAATAGATTTATTCACCTGTGTACATATTTTACCTGACCATTTCTGAGAAGAAGGATTGTGTGGGGGTGAGGGAACAAAAAGTCTCCTCCAAGGGTGTCCATGTGCACTCTCCCATTGCTGGCCTAGCAGGCAGGGTTACCTTTCAGCCAGCTGGAGCACAGGCAACACCCTTTCCAAAGGAGGCACTGGGCACATCATCCAACAAGACTAAGGAAAAACCTCTTACCCAGTTGCAGCACTTTTTGACCTCAGCCTCCTGCAGTGGGGGCCATATCTTGGAAAGGCACTGTAGCCTAGGAGACAGATCATGCCCTCTCAAGCCTTCCTTCCTACATCTTTCCCCCAGCCTCTGATACCGTTTTTTTTTTTTAACTGCAGGAATTCCTGAAGCCACAAACCACCTCTGACCTCCATGGGTACTGCTGGCCCAAGAGATCAGCAAGCCGCACCCAATATGACCCAGGTTTCAGACACCAATAAAATATCCTTCCTGAGCTCTCCCTCCCATCCTGCAGCAGTTCTCCTACCTCCAGACGCAGGTCCTCGAGGTACATCAGAAGACTGGAAGCAGATGTCTTCTCCAGCCCACTTGCTTGTCTCATCCACTTGTCAATGTGCTCCTTGCAAAGGTGCTGACGTTTGTTTGAGACATCAAAACTGTAAGACTGAATCAGACCTGTGAAGTATACAAATAACTGTGAGTGTTAAGTAATTTTCCCAGCACAAAATAACTGTAAGCAGTTTTCCCAGAGTTCCAGCATTCCATCCAAATTTCTAAGTTATAGTGAGTCATCGAAACCATTTCCAATTATTTTATTACATGTTCCAAACAAGAATCTGACCGTGTAAGAGAGGCTGGAAGGGTTAAAGTCGGGAATTCAATAGCCCACTACAGTCAACCATTTCCAGTTAAGTCATGTATTGAAGTTTTCCACACCTGAGAACATAAAATCTTTTCGAAAATCACTTAGTTAAGGTTTAGTGTGGCATGCTCATTGACTTGGTAATCCAAACAGATGGAAAACCCTTGCAAGCTCAGCCTTTACTATATTTTCTGTGGGGTTTTTTTCCTTATTGCAACAAAGCCAAGAAGGCACAAAGTTGGAGAAAACAATGCAATTAAAAAAAAAAGGAGAATCATCCCTTCTTATTATTTTCACAAGAAGATGTGGGTTTAACTCTTGGGAGGAGACTCAGCTCGAATGACATTTTCACACAACGAGTACATCCTCTCCTATCTGCTGCACCAAGCTGGGTTCAAAATAGCTGAATAGCAATAACCACCAGGCCAGTTGTGGATCTGACATTCAGAATTAAGCAGATGGCAAGCACAAAAATACAGTCTGGGTTAAACACTGACCACATTTGCCAGAAGCACAGAGAGAGAAACCCCAGCCCCATCCAGATCACAGGCAGAGCACATCCAGATCTACCAAAACAGTAAGAGCAGAATTCAGTATAAATTATTCTGTGCTAATAGGACATGGACATCTGACAGTATTTTTCTTTTCATGCTCTCCTTTTTTTTTTTTTTTTTTCCCTTCAAAAGGATGGAATTTCACTCTGTACCGGACACTTTGGCCAAGAGCTTTTTCCCAAATGGATGCAATCCCCTTTCTGATGTGAGTGCCTAACACCAGTCTCCTACCATTCCATCCAGACACGCTGCCCCCGCGGCACTGCCGGGTAGGAGGTGATATTTAAAGCCATGCCAATGGAACACAACAGGGGATAGGCAGAGCACAAGCAACAGAAGGAGGATTTTGCAAGAGCTCGCTAGGTCACATTAAACTCCTTCTCTGGCCACATCCAGTGTCCAGCCCGTATGTCTGAAGATCTTTGCTGGAAAGCCTGTGTTATTTATTTGGAAATTTACTGTGGCTGTGGCTTAACTCTGTGTTTTGGAGCTGTTCTTTAATTGATATCGTGCACTTCGTCCTTCATAAACAGCAATCAAAGGAGGACAGGGAGGCAGGTGATCAATACCAGCTGATGACCTGGTCTCTGTAGGAATGTTACTTATACATCAAAAATTCTACTGAAAAAGAGAAAACAAGAGCATAGGAGCTGTATTTATGAGGTTAAGAGACTCCTACCTTTGGCTAAGCATCAGTAAAAGCCTCGTAGAGAAACTTCTTTGTTTCTGGCACAAATAAATATTTATTATTGCACTGGGGAAAAAAGTACTCTCACAAAGCCTCACTATTTTAATAAAAAATTTAATATGTTTGTTTCTTCCAGACAGGAGATAAAAAGCTGTCAGAGAAATAATGGTTTAAATTACAGTGAGATGTTTCCTTGCCTAATCTTTCTCTTTCTTCTTTCCCAAAAATCTATGTGGCATGCTCAGAAATTTTATTTATAGTAAGAAATGTCAAGGAAACACTTTATGGTAAGTGGCTGCTCTCTATTAATTCTTTTGTTATTAAATGTGGGAACATTAATTACCATTAATCATTTTGGCTCTAGTACAGATTTCCCACAATAAATTCTTTAAACACATATACAAACCCTATAATCTAATCAAGTAATTTTCTTCTACCTACTTGGAAGGGGGAAAACAGCAAGAGTGTTATTGTTATTTCTATTTTTTTTATTATGAGGAGGAGGAAGAGAAACTGGCAATGGGACCTCTACGAGAGCAGAGAAAAAAGCCTATACCTATTCCTACAGACAGTGTATGTGCTACTCAATAATAATCATGCCTTACAAGAGGTAAAGTACCTTAAAAATGTATAGAAATTCAGTAAGGAGTTGATTTATGCAGCTCTAAGTCATCAAAGAAATATATTGCTCTGCAAAAGCAAAGATAATAATCAAACGTTGTTTTTCATTGAGAAAATAAAAAGTAATACCTAAATTAATTCTGCAGCAACCAGCACAGTGCTTCGTAATGTAGCTGTGATACAGCCCAAATTTCCACTGTTGACAATAAAAGTTCACATTTAGTGACATAAACATAAGTTTTTCAAGATAAAGAAGAAGTGTAAAGTTACCAATACTGGTTGCTGCTGTCAAGGTAGTCACGGGAGCTTGTGCTCTGTTGTTTTTCACGGGGCAGCCCTGAGCTGCTGAAATATTTTTAAACCTGCCATCACCAGATTCCCTGATTTTCATACTGGCAGGTGCATTCTTTAAACCACAGCGGGCAATTCTGCACAATAACATTGTCATTACTCCTTGGAAGCCCTGATTTGAATAAACATGATGAATGAATACACTGCCTTTCTCAGAATAAACAAGCTGCAAGCTCCATCTTAAGCACGGAAGCCACCGTGTGACTGATTAAGCATGGATGCTGCTTGCCAAATCTCACTTTCACTTTTAAACTTGTAATTGTTCTCAGAATGAGGTTCCCATAATGTACAGTTAAAGCCATTTACCTCAAACATTGATTTACAACTGGAGGCCTTAATATGTGTCCTAGCCACTTTGGGCCTTTACCACTCATCAAGGTGTGGGCAGGCAGAGGAGAATAACTCTATTAGGATTCCCTTCACTGGGAGGTGATCCACAGATTGCACTTCAAATTTCAGAGTTGTTCACCCAAAATCCAGCAGCTAAACAATGCAGCCTCATTCCAGAAGACCCTCAAGTCCTCTCCTTTTGCCTCATGTTAAACTCTTTGGTCCATCCTCACACAAGTTTAACAAAAAGGTTTCAATCCCTCCCTTGTGCCTTTCCCCACTCCAGAGAGCTCTCACCATTTCTGCCTCAAAGCTTCAACTTTTCTGCAGCATCTGTTCTCCTCCACAAATTTCCTTTTGTTCCCTAGGACTCTGGTGTCCTTTCAGTCTTCTTCCAAGACATTCTAGACATGCAATTGTTTGATAAAAAACTCAGACTTCTAAGAAAAGATAACCAAATATTACCTCTTTCTTTTCTTTTTTTTTTTTTCTCTTCCAGAAACTCCCTGAACTGTCATAACACTTCACAGCCGGGTCAATTCCTATGTCATACCCTATTTCTTCTCCTAAATATGTTGCCTTTACAGACTGCAAACCACTACTTCCAACAAGCAGCTCAATAGTACTTCTATTTAAGTAACCTGCAGCAGAAGCAGCTGCTGAGCTGCTCCAAGGGTTCTAAACCATCCATGTGAGATGATGCATTGGTGTTCCCACACTTCTCCTTAATGAAATCCTCTAGAGGGGAAACAACGAGAGTCATCCCAGGTTACATAACTTCCTTACTGATGGAAATACATTCAAGAAGAATAGTTACTCCAGCAGTGCCCAGAGATGCACAGAAGCTTTGTGGGGAACATCAACAGAGATGCAGTGTGCAATCCTTTTGGACATTGGAACAGGCTGCCCAGGGCACTGGTGGAGTCCCCATGCCTGGAGGGATCTGAAAGCTGTGTGGATGTGGCACTGGTGACATGGGTTAGTGGTGGCCTTGGCAGTTCTGGGGGAATGGTTGGAGTCGATGACCTCAGAGGGCTTTTCCAACCTCAATATAACAATAAACCAAAGCGTTGCTGGGAAAACGTGACTTCCCATCTGCTCAGTAAAGAAATCACACCAAAGCCACTCCAGTAACATGCCAGAGCGTGGATCTAAAACGGCAGGAATGTGAAAACCTCCTTTTCACCCCCTTCCATCCACCAGCAGAACTGAGGGTAACCTACTTTCCCCCAGGAGTCCCAGTGCTTGCAAGGAGCACAGGCACAACGACGCGGAGCACACGGCGCTACCTCGCAAACGGCATTGATAACATTTTAGCACCCAAGTACCCGGCATCCCACGGCTTTCCCTCCTCCCAGGATGTCACAGAGTTATTGACATTGACAGAACCAGGTTAACAGAGACTAAAGGAACACTACAAATTCCTGTCCCTAGCATGAGGGATTGAATGATTGCTTTTCCCCTTTCTGCCTTTTTGGTTTTTTTTTCATGGTGTAAAAGTTCTCAAGCTCTGGACAACAACAGGTTGCAATGCAGGTTGTTGCTCACCGTGTGCTTTGCATTTTGCACCCTGATCAGGTTGCCTGGACCTCTCTCAAAATGACTGAACAAAGAAGTAAATTCTGAGACACAATTTTCTTCAGTTGTATAAACCTCAGAATTTTTAGAAAAATTAATCTGAGCTCACATAGCATACCTGTGTGATAAGAAAAAAAATTCCAAGTTTTGAAAAAGGATAGAGAGTTTTCTTATTTTATCAATTTATCTCAATTTATGCCACAGGTAGTGGGAGCTACCTTTACCTTAATATTATTCAAAAATGTCAAAAAAAAAAAAAA
>VXAC01006013.1:136708-246708 GCA_013399225.1 Rhipidura dahli
TAATTTAAAAAAAGTAAAAAAAAAAAAAAAAAAAAAAAAAAAAAAAAAAAAAAAGGACTGTAATGTTTTCCAGTCCTGCATTTTTAGAAATTTTCAGTCATTTTATTCAAATCTGTTTCACTAGATTATGGTCATTTTCTAGGAAAAAAATGAAAATAAAAAAGAAATTAGAAGTGAAAAATCCAAACATTTTCAACTTCTGCTGTAGAAGAGACAAAATGCCTGTGACTTAGAGAACCTGTCACAAGTTATAAGCATAAATAGCACAGTTTTATATCTTCGGGAATAACTTCAAATACACAGAACAGCCCCCTGGTTTTAATCTTATTTTTTCCCTTAATAATTGACCTACATAAGCAACCAAATCCTTGGTACACTTTAGTGGCATAATTTAAATTTCTCTTACGTGTACTCTAGAGTTGTCATTGAAGTCCCTAACCAATCATTATGGAAGACTGAGGGCTGGAGTGATGCTTTGGTTGCCACAGCATTTAGGAGAAAGGAAAAAAAAAAAAGAAAAAAAAGAAAGGAGAGGAAAAAAAAAAACCTCTAGAAATGAACAACCTGGTGGAGGTTTCAATCCATTAGCAGCATCGAGCTTGCCAGTTCTGTACTGCAGCATTTGACAAGGCTCTGAGCCAGAGATTAAGGCACGTCTCCTGAGGAAGGAAAAGAACAGGAGCTTCCACACTTCATTAAGGATATGTTTTATTTGCAAACTGCCAACCCACAGAGTGGCACTGACTTTTGGGTCATGGAAAAGGTTGCACTTGTGCACTTGAGCCGTGCCAAGCTGAGTTGGATAATACTCTTAAAAAAGCAAATCAAAGAAAAATGATAAGAAAAATAGGGAAATCCACGACTGCAAACCACCTAAAATAGGACTTGCAATGTAACTTGTGCTCCAGTCAGGATTTTCCTCCTCAAAAATCGTGCTAAAGCAGGACAAGAGCCCAAAACAACAGGGAGCAGTTAACTACGAAATGCATATTCATGCTGTATTTATTTTTTTTATAATTTAAACATACATTCTCGGATTTATTTCACATTGATTACTTTCAAAACTGTTAATATCCCTATAGAATCAAGACTTATCTCTATTTGATCCTTTGCCAAAGACAGTACTAACATTCCATAACTGTACACATTTTTTTTTGCTGAGCTATTGTTGTTTTTTCCTGGCTTGTTTTTCAAAATCCGAATAGAAATACGTAGTTTATATAGTTCAGAGCATAAATCATAAATCACTCATCATAAAGGGCCAGTTCATGGAGTTTTTGTTTGTTGCTTGCACTGGCAATTTCCCAATCATTTTCACGAGGAGCAACATATGAATAAAGGCATGGTTGCCAGTAAAGGTAAATTTTCTCTGTTCCAGGAAAAAGAGCTTTAACAATAATATTCTGGGTTGGGTTCCAGATTCTCTACACTGACATCAACAGGACAGTTTGCAATGGAAGGTGTTCAATGGCTAAAGGTCAGAAAAAAATGTGCCCATGGGACTGTCACTGGGAAGCTTGCCTAAGAAGAGGTAAATTATTCTGCTGGAATATCCAAGACCTCTTACCTTGCATTTGAAAAGTGCCAATAGTGATCACCAATGAAGCTGTGAGTTTCTCTGCCTGTGGCCCCACCTGGTACAGCTGTAAACACCATTACAGCCACTGCAAAAGCCAGCAGAGGGGAAGGTGTAGGTCTACCAAGATCGAAGCTTATGGCTCCATCTCATTTTCAATGCCTAAAGAAACGAAAGCGATTAATTTTATTTTTATTCTGTAGCTGAAAGAGGACCAGATATGGACAGAAAATGTTTCTGCTGTGTGTTCTTCAATATTTAGGAAAATGTGAATTTGACAAGCCATTGCTTCACAGAACAGCAGGAATTTTTAAAGTGCTTCAAGCTCAACCACCTCAGTAGAATTTATCTTTTTTCCCCCCCTTTTTTTGAATGCATGCTGATCTCAGGGTATTTTCATTTCACATGTCTGCACACGGGTTTACCAACCACAGCTGACTGGTGGTTCTCCCCCAGTGAACTTCCTGATCTTCACCACCTTTAATGATATTTTCAGCTAGAACTGATACCTTCTGTGTAGCCCAAAATGACAAGATGTCACAGAAGCCAAAACTGGTAGCAAAGGCAGCACCCTGGCTCAGCCCAGGCAAAGGCTTTGGGAAGCATCTTTAATAAGATCAATGGAATGTTTGCTTTGCCTCTCTTCTCTATGAGTCATGCAGAGAAGGGAAAGTCAACAGCTGCAAAGATACTGGTCCTTTTTAGTCTTCTCCATTCAGGATAACCAAATTTGTGACCTTTGAAGAAACAGTTAAACTATTTGTAAAGCTGAGATCAATAAAGTCATCAGGCAAAATAAAATGTCCATTCAGAGTAGAATCATGGCATCTCCTTGGTCTTAGGAGCTGAAAGAGAACCAGTGATTGGGAAAAATATCAAAAACTTACAAGAGAGAACTTTTGAACTGTTGGCCACTTTTGCTTTGCTCCTATAAATTTTCTTCACTTGCCATGTTCCTCTTGCATGAAGAAAAAAAAAAAGAAGGAAAACGACTAACAACAACAACACCAAACCTATAACCATTAGTTAGCTCTGTGGTGAGGTGCTTGTCTGCCAGCCTGAGGTCAGGAGCAGAGCTGGGATCCCAAGAACGAGGCTTTGTATTATAGCATTGTATTCTTGATGCGGTAGTTGAGAGTCAATTACTGTTTCCATTATAAACCCTGTTTTCTAAGGGTTTATACCTCAACCATTTTCATTTTCATCATGCTGAACTTGGCATATGAGCATTATGGGTTCACAATTTTTAAACAGACCAAATGAGAGTGGCCCATTTTTAGATACAGAGTAGTCAGAAACTGTTGGTCAGTTGGTTTTGATTTTTATTCTTTGAATTTCACAAACTACACTATAGTTTCACTTTTAAAACTACATTACTTTAGAGAATTAGTCTCTGCAGCTGGGTCTGATACCTCTCAGCACTTCTAAGAAAACATTTAATTGCATTTTTTGTAAATAAAAAAGCCTGTTGACAAAATTCTCCCTTTAAAGAGCTGATTTTCTTTGTGTAATTTCAGATGCTGAGTCTCCCAAGCCATATGTCCCTACAGAGGCTGGAGGGCATCAAGCCACTTTTACAGCTCAGAGGTGGATTTTAGCCGAGTAAGTTACCTCATTTTGGAAAACTGGGGGCACTGCATCAATTCAGAGGTCAACATCTCCAGTCATAATCTTTCCGGTGACTTCAGAAAGCTTTGGACCTGAGAGACCTGGAGGAATTGTCTCACTGTTTCCCCCACCAATGACTCAAGGTTGACTGTGCAATGTGGGGCAGAGGGAGGTCTCTCTCCTGGGCCAGGTGAAACCCAGAACAGAGCCTACCCTTGATAAAGACCGAAATCCAGATGGCCACTGGCTGCTGAGCCCTCCATCTGGGGCTGCGTGTCACTCAGTAATTGCACACAGCAGATGCTAATTGCTTAAAAGCTCCTTCAGCTTAGAAAACTCACTTTGCCAAGGCCACAACGAATATTTTTCTTTGACTTCAATTTCCATGCATTCCTTCCACCTGAATTTCCTGCGTTTTTTTCTATTAATTGAAGATAGCTGGAATCACAGGGCGATGACACAAAAGTTTCACAATCTGGCTGTAGCACTGTTGGACTGACTCACATTCAGTTCATCCCTGTGAACGCCTGTTTCTGGAGAAAATGTTTGTTTCCTCTGAAGTACAAAGAACTCAAAGTTCATTTTTACTAGAAAGGTCTCTGGTATTTTTCCCCAACAGAACTGCTCTATAGTCTAAAAGCAGAACAGAGTCTGCTCTCTACGAGCCAGATCCCTACTTTTAAGGTGGCCAGTAAAACCTTTAGCTTCTAAAACACAAATCCACTTCATTTTATTTCATAAATCATTCTTAGAGTACACCGGTAAGATCTGCAAGTTGGATCATACTAATTTTCTTTGTTGGGAAAATGAATCACAGCAAAGTTGTGACTCACTCAGAACCGCACAGAGGACCAGGGTCAGAAACAGGAGGAGAATAAACATTCCAATTCCCACTACCGTGGATTGCTTTCCCAACACAGAAACCAAGCAGAAAGCAATTAGATTCTAATCCAAACTTCGCTGTTGGCAATCAATTTTAATAAGTTTTAGGACAAACCCCTATTTCTCTCTCATTCCGGAGGAAGCCACCCGATTTTGTCACCTCTCCTTACATCCTCCGTTGCAGCAAGGTGAGGCACCAAACCAGCAGACAACACCGATCTTCATCACTAGTGCAGTTCACATCATAATGTCAGGTCAATCTGATTTTTCCCACATGTAATTGACAGGATGTGTTTCAGGGTGGGATGCAGAGTTTTGGGCTGCCATCTTCCCTTTCACTGTCTGTGTACGATCACCATGGGCTGTATGTGCAGAGATTACTTGCCCAGATCATGTTTTTGTGAGCACCGACAAGAACAACTTTCTTGAAAGCTATCAAAGGCATCCTCATTATCCTTTATGGGCTGTGTAGAAAATGTCTCCACTATTAGACATTTAACTGGAGTGCAGCAGAATGATTTTGCTGGCCCCCTCCAGTTCTTTGGGTAAAAGCTCTGTTCATAATCAGTTTCTGCTTTTTTCAATGACCCTCAAGAGGTCCCTTCTGGTACACTTCAGTTCCCTTTCTAGTGTCCCATTGATTTTACAGACTTTAGGAACTTGCTCTTAACCTTCTGCTTTTTCCCTGGATCACTGCTGAATGATTAGGCACTGCACAGCCTTTTGTTACCCAGTACACTGAGAGTGATATCTGGAGAATTAAAACACCAGTTACAATAACATTTGCTGGGGAAAGAGACTGTTCTTCTCTCAGGGCTATTGACCCCATTTATGTGCATGATTTTCTAAGAGGACAAGAATGACTTCAGACTCAGGGACAAAATACAGGACGATCTGCTTGAGCACAAGATTGAAATCCACTCAAGAGCCTACGCTCATACTGTGAATTTTAGCAGCAGAAGTGGAAGCATTTAGTGTAGGGAAGGGTAGGCTAGAGCCTGGAATATGGTGGGCAGTGTGCAAGAATAAAAAATAAGAGATTAAAGAAAAGGATTTTAAAGGATTTTCCAACTAAAGTGTTTCCAGTTATCTGATTTGATTCACATGGAGCCACGGCAGTGCCAAAAATGCATGCTTTTTGGGTTTTTTTGAAGTTGGAGAAGTTTGAGAATTACTTCTTAAGACATGCCAGGTAAATTCAAAGAGAGGGACCCTTGGTGCAAGGACATCCTCCTAACCACAGAACAGCAGTGCCACAGGCTGTGATTAAATGTGCTGTTCCTCCCAGGGACTCTGATCCTTCTCAGATACTCTCATTCCACCCAAGTCCTGGTGCAGGAATCATAGAATAGTTTGGGTTGGAAAGGACCTTAAAATCATCTGGTTCCACCCCCCTCCCCCTTGCCCCCTCACCATGGGCAGTGACTTTCCCATGCAATTTTTGGACTTTTTTCCTTTGCCATGTCCTACCCAAGTACCACATCAAACCTTTTCAAGGTAGATCAGTTCCTTGAAAAGGATAAAGGATCGAGCTCTGATATCATCCTGCAAACTTTCCCAACACCCCCCCTTATTTTCCCAGGAGGGTGAAGTTCAGGAAACTCCATTTGCATCAACAGGTTCGAAGCAGCGTGCGGAGCCAGCTGCAACCCAATTACCGCCCGCCCTCGGCTGCTGCTGCTGCCTGGCTGAAAGATGCTGGGAGGGTGAAGGGGGGGGAAAACCACCCAATCTTAAAACCAGAGAAAGAAATCACCTCGTTGTTGTGGTTGTTGAGATGCCAGCTGAAAAGGAATCATTATAAAGAGGCTGATACTTTCGGGGGGAGGCAGAGGACTCACCCGAATGATCCCAGTTAAGGGCCTTTACAGAGAGGCGGCTTTTACGGCTCTTTGGAACTGGTGAGCCTCCCTGCTTGGCTGGGTTTGAATTGTGTGTTACTGCAGTAACATTTCACAAATAGGGACACCCCTCCTCTGAAAAACTGTTTGCTCCCGAAATAGCAACACAATTTAGCAATATTTTGTATCAAGACAATTACATTGTAGTATTATTGTAGTCTTAGTACCTCATTAAAACAAAAAAATGTTAAATCCTTGTTTTGTTGAACACAAGAGATGGATAGTAAATATTGATTTAGAATGAATGCAAACATTTCCCTAGGAGTGGATAATTACAGCCTTTCTATGCAAAACACTTATATTTGAAGAAGCACTTCACTTACTTTGCCATGTGGTATACATTCTTTAGTACATTTTAAATTATACGTTGTCCTGGACAGTGTCTGCTCTATAATTTCTTGTGTCTCTACACCAGAGTCAGTATGTAATTTTAAACTGCAAACTTTCTGCCAACAAGAAGGGGAGAACAAGCTTAACTCTTTCCCTTAGCTGGGCTCAGAAATCAATTCAGACTGCACAGAGAGTCCTACAACCAGCGAGCTCAGGGCTCGAGCAGCAAGGAAGGAGTTTGGAGTAGCTGGAATTTAAGAAAGATGCTGTTCCCAGCAGTCCTCGTTTTCACACGGCATTTTCTGATTACGTCCGAGGCTCCATGTGCTCCAGTTTTCAGCCAAATCACAAGGAGTCCAAAAGTTTGAGCAAAAAACTCGACTTCCAGAGAATTCACAAATGAACTGAACATGTGAAAAAGAGCGCTGAGGTTGAGCACATTAGAATGTATATCTGAAGGAAATAATTTATTCTACTTTTTTTGGCATTCAGAGGGGCAGTTCCTTTGCAGACTGACACGGGAGAGGCTCAGGTCTTTCCAAGGAGGGTCAGGCATCCTTATGTTGCTTCATGAACGTAGGGGACAGAGTTTATACTCCAAACCCTGTAGCCCTTGCCAGCCATTTTAAACTATGTACATCTATTAGGTTAAAAAACTGGAATATAAAGTCATAATCAGGAAACATAAATGTGAACACAATATGCCCCTGTAGTAACTTGAGAGATTAATCTGAATCAGTTATGAATTTTGTTATCTTATATAACCACAAGCACCCTCGCTGCATATATTTTATGGGCCAAGTTTTCCAAACCTGGAACCTTGAACCTAAATGACTTTTTTTTTCATAAATATTTACGCCCTCATCTCCCCATCCCAAAACAGAGAAAAGCTTAAATGGATATTTAAACTCATCCCAGTTTAAGCAGCACTTAAGGATGCATTTAGAGCCCCTTGACACATCATGCAAGGATAGGGTTCTGTGTGCTGCTGGATGCAGAAGCTTTAGGCCCCACAGAAGATTAGAGACTGTGGTTAATTCGTTGCAGTAATGAGCAGAGCAATGGTACTCAAAGGAAGAGCAAACAGGCATTGAATGTGATTCCAGACATTGACCACAAATTGCATTGACTAACCCAGCACTGGATAAAGCACAGCCCTGGCAGGAGGCTCTTACATGTACCATACACTCTGATATCTACAACTTTTTCTGTAAAGCTTACAAAGCAGGCTGTAGCTACAGGACAAGAGGAAACAGCCTCAGGCTGTGCCAGGGGAATTTAAGGCTGGATATTGGGAAAAATTTCTTCACTGAAAGGGTGGCAAGCTACCCAGGAGGTGGTAGAGTCGCCATCCCTGGAGGTGTCCATAGAATGATTGGATGTGGCACTCAGGGCTCTGGTTTAATTGAAGAGATTGAGATCAGTCAAAGGTTGGATTCGGTGGTCCTGGCAGCCTTTTCCAACCTTAATGATTTTATGTTCTGTGATTCTACACGTACACTGGCACACACATATTTGCTCACAAAGGACATCCCAGTGTTGCTCCTGCTGGAGTTTTAGCCAGGGAATTGAGTATCTACTACTGTAAAAGATTTAAATATAGGTTTAAGGAAATATTGTTATATTAGGGGAGAGGTGGTGGGAAGGGAAAGAAACTAGATAAATTTGAAATAAAATGGATTTTACTCTTTCAAAATAATTCCCTGGACAGGGGAAAAGAGAAGAATGAATAATAAAAAAAAAAGCATATCAAAACACAGCAAGTTCTAACTGAAACAGAAAAAGGTTGCCGGTAAAAGCAATGAAATGCTGATGCCCCTTATATTCTCCAAGATCTTTCTCATGAGCCTCACACTTCACCCACCACCAAACCCTTTCCACACCGTGGTTTTATCCAGCAGCTGATCATAAGGAGATATATTTCCCTAACGTGTGCTTCCTTGGGCACAGCTTTGTACTTGCCGAGAAGCTTAGCAGAGCATTAAGGCAAGAGGCTTCAATCCTGTGGGCAAAGTTATGTGTCTGCAAGGAAAATATTCAACCTCCCCACTTGGCACCTACCCCTGTGCTGTTTGGAGGCAGCCCCATCTCCACAGCAGCACCCAGGATAGTCCTGCTCAGAGCAACTGAAAAAATCTTCCACTGGGATTTACTGGCTTTAACATTACCTCTTCCCTTTGCCCCCTATTCCAAGGATTTGAATAACCATAGGGGAAAAGCCGACACGAGATAAAAATAAATGTGGCCACTGCGGATCCAAAATCAAGGGGAAAGTGTCAGGGCAGTGTTTTGCTTTGGGTTTTAGTGGAGACAAAATAACTGAAACTACTAGGAAAGATAACGTATGACTAAGAAAATTCCCTGAGCAATCAGAGGATGTGTTTTCAGCTTTTTTACATTCTAGTTTTATTTTCTCACAGCAATGAAATAGGATGAGATTGGAGTCCCATGACCAAGCTGGCGCAAACCACGCACCCTACCTGGATAATCACGGACTGTAAATCATCATTTTATAAGAATTTAACTTTTCAGCTTCCAACATAATCAAACGTAGTGGTGAGGGGGCCACTAATCATGACAAAAAATATACTTCAGCTTCTTTCTTGAAGAGCCAACTCCAATAAGTTCTCTGAGTGAAATTAAATGCATGCTCTTATTCCAAACCACAGTTTCCCCCTGGGATGGCCTGATCTCAAGTGGGGGCTGAAAGGCCAGTTGTACCACAGCCCAGGGTTACACCCATTTTTGCAGGTTTTTTTAACTACTGCATGTAGTATAAATTGTATCCCAGCCCACTCAGTGACTGTGCTTTCCAGCATTGGTAATAAAAAAAGATGTCTTCATAGTTTCCACATTCCAGCACTAACGAGTGGGCCAGTCCGTATCTTCCCTCGGTTTCTCACAGTTTTGTGTTTGTTTGCTTTAAAGGCTTCTCTGCAAAGCTAAGGGCAGAAAAGAAAGAAAGATCTGGTGTGTGGCGTAAGTGACGGTTGGCGCCGAGTCTGAGAACAGTAACAAAGAGTCATTTTAGAGCAGAAGTTAAAGTGGAAAAGACCCATTAGTCCGTGTGCTCCATGTCCCTGCCAACGCCAGGGTGCTCCGCGGAGCGACGCTTTCTCGCAGGCTCAGCACCGAGCTCCCTGCTCCTGCCACCAATGCCAAAATCGCAACGTTCGAGTGCCAAAGGCAGCCCTCGACATCCCAAACCCTCAAAGAAGGCGTTCCACATCCTGAAGCCTCCCAGAGACTGAGCATCTCCTCTCCAGTGCCACAGGGGGCCAGGAGGACCCTGCCCCGGCCGGTCCTCCAGCAAAGGAGCCGGTCGTGGTGTCGGCGTGCCAGCTGCAGCCCTGCCACCACACCGGCCAAAGCAAACATCACACCATGCAAATTTATAACAAAAAGTGGAGCAGAGGCCAAACACAATGCCCTCCTGGTGGGAGGAAGTGTGGAGACAAGATTTTTCCTTTTTTTTTCCCTTTTTTTTTCTCCCCCTTCTTCTTGGAAGGGAGGAGAAATGTTTCTTGGCTTCTCACTGTGAAATACAGCAGTGGCAAGGGAAAGGGAGCAAATCCAGGCACTGGCTTCTGCAGATATCGATCTTTGTGCACTCTGAAGTGGATTGTGACCTTTGTCAACCTCACCTCCAGCCAGAGAGCGGGGTCAAGGAAGACTGGCTGAGATGGAAATAGCCATTTTAGTCACTTTTTAACCTTGCAGTCCCTCCCAGGGTATGAAATCCTGGAGATCATATAGGTTCTGCAATTCAAGGCAAGTGCTGCAGCAGGGTGGGCAAATTGGAAGGAAAGGGTGGAGTGGGGTCAAGTTTTTCCTTCCCAGTTCCCAGATCATCTCCAGAAAGCTGACAGCTTAGAGGGGAGTTAGCAAGGGTGAAGTCCTTTGCCTGTGGCATGAGTCAGATGTAGAGGCAAAAGAGAACAGTGGTAGCACAAATGGGCTCACACTATTGCAAAAAAAAAAAAAAATAGAAAAAAGAGGAAAAAAAAAGGAGTAATTTTATGCTTTAACAATACTGGCACTCAGGAAAGATGCAGTTCTTGAAAGCTGTCATGTGTTTGGGACTCCAGTATTCCCCTCCAGACACATCCATCCTCCATTCACAGGACTGATGGCCAACGCATTCAGGGCGAACTCAGCGCATTCCTGATCCCTGGGACCCGCTCTGCGTGTGCAGAAGAACTTCTCACAATGCAGACAGTTGATCTGCACACACTGCAGGCTTTGTCCAGGACTTCTCCATGTCAGGCATCCAAACTGGAGCTGCTGAAGTCCGGAAACAACCCAGACAAATAGCGAAAACACTATTTCTCTGTATGCAGAATATTTTTAAGCCGAATAAGGGCACTTCGATCATCCCGGCTGTGTAGGGGAACAACCTCAAAAGACCATAACCAGAGTGTAAGCACTCAGCACACAGGCCAGCCAGGAAACAAGCCTCTGTATCAAATGATAATTGTGGCTAGGAGAAGCAAATCCGAATTTCCTAAGCACGGAGAAGGCTCGCAGGACTGGTGGAGACGGTACTTACCATACGAAAGTGTTAACAAGCAGTGAAAGAACTGAAGCGCATCTAATTAAAAATGCATACCAAGGCATAAAGACAGAGTATAAGAGTAAACAAATGGCAGAGACCAGATTTGTTTGCAATAAATGAAGAGGAAAACACCACACAATGCAAACTCATCCAGCACAGAGGATACGGAGGGAGGCGGGCAAGGAAAGGCACCGCTCCGCAAAAACCTCCAAAAGCAAAGTACAAGGCCAGGGAAAAGCACGAGGCATATCCGAGCATGGATGAGCAGGACAAAGGGGTGGAACTGATTCCAGGACACTATCCTTGGTAGGAATGTTTGCCATTTCCAAACAGGTACCACACTGCAATATGGTTAGACCAAAAGATGCTGCCAAGCAGAGCTCCAGCTCAGCATATGAACAGGCCACCGTGGGACACAAAACAAAACAAGGCCTTCTGGAAAAGAGTAAATTTTAATATTTCTACTGTAAAATATCTAGAGATAAGCAGGAGGATGCTGAGTTGGGCCACAAGGTTGAGGCTGTCCTGAAAGTGCCACTTTTGTCTTACTGGCTGGATGCACAGAGCTCATGGCTATTTACATGAGTGGAACTACCCAATCCACATGGGATTTTCAGAAATAAAAAGATCTTCTAATCTTAGAATTATTTGGGTTGGAAGGGACCTTAAACCTCACCTGTTCCACTCCCTGCCACAGGCAGGGACACCTTCCACTATCCCAGGTTGCTCCAAACCCCTTCCAGCTTGGTCATGGACACCTCCAGGGATCCAGGGGCAGCCAGAGCTCCTCTGGGCACCCTGTGCCAGGGCCTGCCCACCCTCACAGGGAAGATGTGCCATTAGGAGAGTTCCTGCATCCAGGAAACACTGACACCCTCCACTGCTGGTGTGTTCATCATTCCTGATTTTGAACAACACTGGAAAACAAAGCCCAGATGTTCTGCCAAGACCTGCTATGTCACACCTTAACCACAAGGAAAACATGGGCTCTCCAGGGCCAGCAGGAACTCAGGCCCATTGGCAGCAGCTGTTCTGTCTCACCCCAGTCACAAGGCCACCTTCCTTTCTTCAATAATTATCTTTCTTTTAGGTTCTGCAGCACTGAACAATGGTGATCACCCCATTTCCCAGAAGCAGCGTTTGCTTGATTACTGCAGAGCACTGTCATCTGTTTGTTTTTTCAATACACGATAGGCCACTGCCTTTATCCCCTTGGGATTCCCAGCCAAGCACAGTTCCCATCCAAATGGGGATAAAAGTTCAATTTTATTTCACGGTTTTGTCTTCCTTACAACAAATCTTTTCTGACAGTGTTTTCTGACTGCTAAACTGTTCCATTTTGAGCGATTGATCTAAAACATCTGTCCTTGAGATTAAAAGCAATGTTGAAGGGATACTGCGACGCTATTCCAAAGGTGTGGAAGTTTTTGAACACCAAACTAGTAAGCAAGAGGAGGAAACTTTTAGGAAAACTCATGCACTTCACCACTTGGATTTTGCGGTGTGCATCTTTCCCCAGAAAGTTTTGCCAACTGCCACATAATACAGGAAGTCGTGCTTCAAAATATTTAAGGTTGCATTTCTCACCATTTCCTTCTTATCTTTCATAAGACTCACATTTTAAAATGTCAGCCTACATATGGGAATGTTTAATCTCAAGGATGCTGATCCTTTGGGAAACTTTTTTAATCTTCTCCTAAAGTTGGGGGCTTTGTTGCTTTTTTTCTTCCCCCTTTGCTTCTCTCTTCTCTTAATGGTTTGCTTCTGTTTAGGCTGTACCTTGTTTCTTAGCTGCTTTTAAACCCCCCAGCCTCAAGCTGTTCTCCCCTTAAAGAGGATTTATATACACCTTTTGTAATACTATCGAAGGCAGGAATATTACATTCCCCTGATATTTTAGTTTTCTAAGAAATACAATAAAATGATAAAATAGCAAATTTAATTCATAACATTTAAACTGTGAAAGTTTGTGTGCATCTGCAATGGGCCTGAATACCGATCCCAATGTTTGGCATTGCATTTTTGTTTAAATTCCATTATTTCCGCTTGCCCATATTACTGCATTTATTTTTAGTGCAAGTGTTCCTTGCTGCCAATTTAAATTCATTTAATGTTAGGCCCACAACAGTTTTTCAATACCTTTCTGTTATTTGGCTGTATAATTAACCTTCCAAAATATGATTTATTTTAGCTGAGTTAAGTTTTGGCAAGAAAGCAGGGGGCATGGGGGGTTCTTCAAGCACAAATTTACTACTGGCAACCCTGCTACAAATGGCATGGAGACCAGCATCAGAAATCCATCTTATTTACAGAAAGGGCAAATCCACTGGGGATTAAGTGTAGCCCCTCTCCACCCTCCCCTTCCCCTTCCCCCTTGGCTACCCTCCATTTACCAGCTCAGACACGGAACTGAGACTTATTCCTTGATTCAGATAAAGGAGCTATTAGAAGGCAACACCAGTTCCGAATCTGCTGGACTCCATCCAGGTAAAATTTGTTCATTTCTTAATAATAACAACATCGCATCCTACTAGGTCATTAATAAATAAAGGGTTTGGAGGGGCAATAAAAGGATTTTTCATTTTTCCTTTACTAAATGAAACTATTGCTATAAAGGCCCTACATAATTCGCAGTAACCTGTGGTATCATAATAAACTCTGTTCTTTGGCCCCAAGCTCATACAGTGCTTAAGAATATGTTTAACTGAGAGAGTGAACATGACTCCCATTTAGAAAAATAAAAAGAGATAATTTCCCTGCCTTCCAGGAAGAACATATGTGCCAATATTTAGATATTTGGGCACCTGTGCACCTTGACTCTTGGAAACAATCATGGTGAGGTCAGTGGCAACCAAAAGTACTAGATTCTGCATATTATAGATGTTTTATGCCAAGCTTTCTTCAGAAAGCTCCTAATCACATCAGGAATGGACTTGGGATATCTTCCCCCACAACACCAGTGGACCAAAAAGAGCAGTCATCTTTGACAAGTGTTTCAGACTTTCTCCTTCAGGCTCAAGGACCTGTCTGTGTGGATGGGAGCAGTCCTGGACACCAAACAAAAACCCCATCAGCAGTTCCAAAATAAATTCTGTTTGCTATAATGAAACTGAAAAATTGTATCATGAGGAATATGCATGTGTGTGTCCACATTTATATATATATATATATAAAAAAATATATCTGCATAGGCTGGACTTCAACAGACAGCCATCCCACTATGAACACTGTCTCAAGGGTTGTCTCTAGTACAGATTCTTTTCGAATAGATTGTTTTCTGGGAATAGTTTTCTATATTTTCTGATAGGGACTTTTTAAAGCCATCTAGTCCAAACCCCCTCCAACAAACAGGGACATCTTTAACTAGACCATATTGCTCAGAGCCCCATCCAACCTGACCTGGAGCAGGGCAGCCACCACTTCTCAGGACAACCTTCTTCACTGTTTTACCTCCTTTATTAAAAAACTTCTTCCTTATTTCCAAGCTAAATCAACCCTGTTTCAGTTTATCCCTGGTCCTATCACAGCAGGCCCTGCTAAAAATTTGCCCCCATCTTTCTTACAGGGGAAAATATGGACAGTCTTGACCCTTTGGTGTCTGGCAGACTGAGGATATGGTGGACACCATGCAGATCCCAGGGTGCCTGCTCTTCCTGCTGTTTCCTCCTGTGATGGAGCAGTAATGAATGCAATCATGTATCTTCTGGATTATTAATTGACAGGCAAGAATGCAGTCCTGAACCTTCAGGAAAAGCCATCACACTCATAGTTTTGAGGTATAGTATGACCCTGATTAGTCCTGCCCTGCATCCAGCTCATCAGACCCTCCAGGAAGAGGTGAGGTTTCATGGTGACAATGTGACGGTGGAATGGGGTCAGCTGCAGCCTCTCCCAGCCCCACCTTTCCCATGTGGAAAACAGGATGTCACTCAGTGATGTCTCATGCCTTTCCCCCAGTCAGACTGAGAAATGGGGACACTGCACATCCTCTTACACCACTCAGCTGCAAAACTGGTGTGGGGCTTTGAATAATTAACAGGAACGACCAGCCGTGGCTGCTTACAGGAGTCATCAAGAGAGATTAGCTGGAAGCAAGTACTGATGCTCTTAAACTTCTTATGTCTACAGCTGGCCTTGTTTTTTTCCTCCCTGTTTCATTTAGCACCAAATCCTCCAGGTACTCACAGGGCAGAGCTGTACTGGGGGCTGATCCCCGCTGCCACCCCAGAGCTCAGTCCTGCTCAGGGGCTGCCTCACTGCAGGTCTGCTCCCCACATTGGCATAACTCCCCCAGCTCGATGGTATCAAGTTCCAATTCCCTGGAATTTGTTTGTTGTGCCACAAAAACAACGTGGTAGCTGCAGTCCATCATGCTAAATCATTTTAGCACCTCCTTTACCCTACACAGACTTACGGTGCTGAGAGCACATTTGTTTTTTTCTCCTGCTACTTTGGATTTATACAAAAAATGCCCCAATTTCCATTTATTTGTGACAGAATATTGCCTGTCTTCTTGTTTTATCTTTTCAGCTTAAGAAAAATAACATAGGACATGATCACCACTAACAAGACAGCACGTTCTATATAAATTCTCCTGCTGTGTTGTTTTATTTACCAGCTTTCAAATCCCTAACCTTCCTCTCTCCAACTTCCTTTTAAATGAAAGGATCCTCTTGTCTCTGTGAAGTTCTTATCATCTGCACTGGCTTGCGTGTTAAAGTTTCAGCATCCATTTAGTCAATGATGGTTATTCTGCTTAATGACTCCTATACCCCTGTTAATACTCTTTTATCTGGCTCTAATGTTTTAAGATCTTGTCTAATATTAATGCTAAATGCTAATATTAAAGATTTGCTACTAATATTTTAAGCTCTTGCTGGTAGTGTACTAATGTTTGGGGAGGTGCTTGGGAGTTCATTGTATTGGAAGGACAGCTGGATAAATTTTAACAACCTTTATGAGTACTGCATAGAAAATCTACGCAAAATAACTGGAATAGAGGGACAGGTTTTAGCAATTTATTTATGGAGTATCCTGCCAGCAATGAGCTCAGAATCAGGTTGAAAATGTATATGTGTGTGGGCATGTGAGTATGTGCCTCTCTGCATCTCTCCAATAAACCAGAACAGAGAAAAATAACCCCCAGTGTAAGGCAGAGGTGGGGGACACCTGCAGCCTCTCCTCCTTCGGGTTACAGCCAGTGCTGCCACTCCAGGTGATGCTACAGGGACGGGGAAGGAGGTGGCTGCTGTTCCACAGGAACCCCAGCCCTGAGTTACAATTCCTTCAGTATTGCTACATCACCAGTTTTTTCTATATACCTACAGACAGCCACGTTTACCTCTTGGCAACACAACAGCCTAAGGATTTACAGAGGAGTAGGAAAAAAATTAAAAGAAAAAAATTAAACTAAACCGTCCATATTTCAATATCAGTTTATTAACACGAACCTCTGCCACATGCAAAGGGAGAACAGAATCCACTCTGCCTCTGAAGAACAGCCTCCTCCACTAAAAATAAAATACAGTGCAGCATTTATTTCACCACAGTTTAAGAGTTAATGAAAGATTTGCACCTGTACAGCTGTTGCAGACTGAAACGAGCTTGTGGAGCGAATGTGTTTTCTGGTTGAGACAGTTGTAAATGCCTTGAGTAAAAACACTGAGGACTGCTAATGGATAGGTTTATTTTAAAGCATGCCATCTGCTATCAATCATAGAGAAGTATAGGAAGCAAGTTTGGCTGTGCTCCCTCCTTGTGAGCCTGATAAAGATAGGGCTGTGGTACTCTGGAACATTTAGTACTCAAGAGAATAAAACATCAAACCTACTCAGCAGCTCCACTAACAATAATAAAAATGCCTCTGCCTAAAGGTGACATTCTGAATTTACGATTATTTGTGTCTATAAAGTGTATTCTTTGGCTCCTGACTCATTCTGACTGTCTCACTACAAGAACAATACATTAAGCCTGCCTGAAGTAAATGGAAATCCTATCCTTTTATTAAACCAGCAGCCAGTACCTGAGATGTTCTAATGCCCTGTAGGACCCAAAGAAGGTTTTCTTCTCTGAGTGTTAATTCTTTTGGTGGGATTAAAGTCAGCTGCGGAGAAAATGCTCATTTTGTGCACTCAGAACTAAGCCCTTCTCCAGGTAAATGTAGTTTTAAAGGAATAAGAATAAGAAAACCCAAGGCAGATGATGAATATGCAAATATGCCAAGCAAAGGCTACAAAAACTGCAATTTACCCCGATAGCTCATATTTTATGCTACTTAGCATTTGAGACAGGAAAAGCTTACACTGTAAGAACCTGCCCAGGAAAACCATGCACAAAATTCCCAAAAGGTGTGTGCCAATCTTCCTTCCTAGTGCTGAACTTCACATCTGCTGAGATTCTCCAGAACTGAATCCAGGGATTTTTTTTTTTAATATTTTTTTTCTCCCTTTTTTTTCCCTACACTGCATTTTCCCCAGAAAAAGGCAGTTGGAAGATGCAGAGCTACTTCCCCGAGATACATGAGCATTTGGTTAACTTCAGAGGTATGAATCATTCCCCTGGCTAACACCACATCCCTCTTCTCTCACTCACACTCTGGTACCCCACTGATCAGGGGCTCTTGAGCCTGCCTGCTTAAAAATAATTAAATATATAACACTTCCTGGCAAATTCAGCAGATATAAAAAACACTTAGCAATGAAGCACACCGGATCCGATCACATTAGGCTCCTATCTCCTATCTGCAGCTTAAAATTCCCTTGCAAGCCTGCTGCTGATGGAAAACATTGCTGTGGAAGCTTGGGGATAACCCACCTGGTGATCAAGCTCATGAGCCTAATTAAAGTTAATAGAGAAATTAAAAGTGGGAAAAAAAAAAAAAAAAGGAACAGTAGCATGGAAAGAGAAAAAAAAAAAGAGTAAGCACTAGGAATAGAAAAAAGATAAAAATCAATGGGAGAAGTGAGCTTTCCTTTGAATTCTGCTCTGGGAAGTGACAGTGGTTTCTTTCAATGCCCCCCACACCCTGAATTCTTTACACAGTGGGCCATAGGTCCAAGCAGAAAAACAGAAAGCAGAGGTTTAGACTTATAAAGTTGACAATATTAAATCAAGGCTGATTTTGTGCTGTATTCACCATTTTGGTCCTCAAGATCTTCACTAAAGTCCATGGTCAAATGGCCACTGGTTTCAAAGAATGTCTTTAATCCCCTTGTCTGAGAAGAAAAAGAACTGAGAAATAAGTTTCTAGGGGAGGACAAAACTAGTACATAGTTGGAATGAGTAAGATGAAAGATTATAAAAAAGGATTAGGAGACTATAGAGACAGAGGAAAACCACAAAGATAGAGAAGATTGTTCTATGGGGAAGTGGATAAGCTCTGAGCATGTTGGGAGCAGTCTGCATGGTCACTTGGCTGCAGAAACACAGAAATACTGGAAACAATGCAGGAATATAGGAAGGCAAAGTTCAAGCAATAGGATAAGCTGGAAAACAAGCAGTTATCAAGACTTCCATGCTCAGCAGCACCTGGGAAATAACTCCCTGGAGGTACTTCTCACCTCTAGGTGAGGATTTCCAAATAAATCCCTTTCAAGAGCAACACCCCAACTCATAAAGGAAATAAACACAATTGGCCATCTCTCATTACTGAGCTCTGTAACAAAATCAGTCTGTTCCATGCTCCAAGAAGAGGGACAGTAAATCACACCAGGGCACATCATAACACCGAGGTCACAGACCAGTCACAACCATTAAAACATCCAGCAAGAAGAGTTCACCAAAACTCCAGTGATCAAAAAATTGTAATAGCATTTAAACTTTCACAGAGATGTAGCTGTTTCTCAAAAAATGTCATTGCCAGGATTTTAAGTCTGGGATGAGGGGTTTGGATAGCCAGAGGAAAGACAGAGGAAGCCAATCCAGACTCACCCATAGCCTGATGGTTACGTGCCCAGGCATGGCAGGAGGTCCAGATCCAAATCCCAACTCTGAAGACATTCCCAGTGTTGCTAACAGCATCCAGAAGGAAAGATGTGCTCCAAAGCCTTACTCCACGACATTTTGCAGGAAAAAAAAAAATACTCCCAAGGTTTTCTTTTCTCTCTCCTGAGAAATGGAAACAAATTAAAAGGCTTGAAAATTTTTCATGGCACAGGCTCTTTTCCATGGCCAGCCCTAACCCTACACTGCCCAGAGGTTCACAGACACGCTGCTCCTACCAGAGCTCACATGGTGAACTCCCCATCTTTTGCACAAACTTAACATCATCGTTTTAGACTTGTACAGAACATTTTCCTGTGAAAGCTTGCAGGCTCAGAGCAGCTTGTCACCAGGGTTCAAGTCCCTGGCACACAGTTCATTGCAGCTCTAATGAAAAAGCACAATTATTGGGCCTGCGTTGCTAAGATTAGACATTAGTGGCCGTATCAAGAAGAGAAATACCTGCAGATTAGCAGAGCAATTTGCTGCTCTAAATCTGAACCTTCTAATCTCTTTTTTTTTTTTAAGTAAGTAGCAGCCTATGAATATGGGAACAGAATTAAAACTGCATTTACTAAGTGATTTCTAAAATACTTCAGCATGTGTTTTAGAAAACTGACAAGTCATTAAAATATAGTTAATAAACATTATTCAGAACTCAATGCTTTAGATTAACACTGCTTTAAAATCACAGACATTGATTGGTTCAGTGCTCTGCTGCAAGAGGAACTCTGGCTGGTGTCCATGCTCTGTGGAAGGAAACACAATGGACAACTTGGAGTCTACCTTGCATTTGTATTTTTTAACTGCAAAAATATTCCAGAAATACTTGCAAAACACTTTTAAACTTGGCATCCTGGCCAGTGAGGGCATGCACAGAGACTGGAATCACAGGTAAAAACTATGGAACTATTGAAGGGTGGCAACAAACTGAGATAGTTGGGGGTGTTCAGCCTGGAGAAGAGAAGGTTTTGGAAAGACCTTAGAGCCCCTTCAATGTTTAAAGGGGCTCCAGGAGAGCTGGAGAAGTACTTGGGACAAGGGGGAATGGCTTTAAGCTACTGAAGAATAGATTTAGATTAGATTTCAGGAGAAAATTCTTTGAGGGTGGGCAGGCCCTTGCACGGGGTGCCCAGAGAAGCTGTGGCTGCCCCATTCCTGGAAGTGTCCAAGACCAGGCTGGACGGGGTTTGGAGCAACCTGGGGTAGTGAAAGGTGTCCCCAGCAGGGAGGCTGGAATATGGTGAAATTTAAGGTCACTTCCAACCCAAATCACTCTGTGATTCTAAGAAAACTAAAAACAGAACAGCAGCACCATTTTTAGTGACCAATTCAAAGGAACCTGAAATCATGAGCCATTTTTGATCAAACGTAGGTGAGAACCGTCATGCACAGCTTTCACTGATGACAACTTTTTGAAATTTATTGTGTGACTGTCAAGAAATTTTCCCTTTTAGAAGCTCTGCCCTGAGCCAACTGGAATTGACTGCTTTTCATATTTCATACAACCATGATCAGCTCAGATACTGTGGGGGAAACAAACTCAGGCACAGCTCTCAACTCTGGACCATTCCTGACGACCTGAAACCACCAAGTGTGGTCCACCATCAGGTGGTCTCCCTGCTGCAGAGGATAGAAAGCAGGTTTTGATGCTGTTTGTTGATATTTTAAGGGAAGGGGAAGGATTTGGTGAGAGTATTGGTGTTTTGAGAAGGGGTTGATCAAACTCTCTTTCTAGTACGGCCCTTCACCCTGTTTTATTTTTTCTGTCCAAGTAGTGCAGGTCAAACTCTAGCAGGAGAGTGCTGAAACTGTGAAGAGAGACAATGCATCTTAAAAATGAAAACATTACTATTCATAGTTGACTTAGTAATGTAGCTAAAAGGAAAAAAATGTGGCTCAGAAAAAATTGTGCCCATCTAACTTAAGCTAAGATAAATATTTGCAAATGCTCTTAATGACCATTTTTAATCACTTGCAGGATTTAGTGGGCAGCTTTCTTTCTTTTTTTTTTTTTTCTTTTTTTTAATTATTTCATATTCAGAAATGTCTGTAAACTGGTGAATGATTTTGATTTATGACATCTCTCAGACATCAGAAGTCTGGGTTTGAAAGCTGAAGCATGAGGGACATCCAGATCCTCCAAATGATTTTACTTTTCAAACTTTTAAAGTGACTTGGAGTTCCAAGTCTTTCACCCTTTCATACTGCTACTTATCCAGAAACAAGAATAACACCTTGCACCCAGCTAAGATCATTTGAGTGATGCCATCAAATTTATGCTTGAAGGTTCTTATGAGATGGTGTGATTAAACCCATTTTACCTACCCTGATCTGGGGTGCTGTGTTTTGGGGCCACAAAGCTCCATGAAAGTCTCTAAACCTGCTCATTTCCTCCCTTCACCACTGTGGCTTGGGAGTGTCTGTTCCACAGGGCTGGGGAGAGCAAATCACGGAGTCACAGACTATCTCAGGTCGGAAAGCACCCACAAGGTTCAGCGAGTCCAACACCAAGAAGTTTTAGCAGAATAAAAGTCTGGGAGAATTGTTACACACACAAGGGTGCTGCAGCTGGTCAAGGCTTCCCTGGAGCGAGGCAGACGGGTGAAGGGTGACTCCTCCAGCGACACGTCTCGAAGCAGCAGGGACATTTTGAGGCTGTGAGAAGCTGCTCTGAGGAATGCAAGGGAAACAGCCTGCTTGAAAAAAAAAAAAAAATTAAAGAAATGAGAAAAAAAAAATCTTTAAGAAGCTCAGAAGTGCAGCTCAAGGCCTTGTTTTCCTTAGCCCAGTGGTGAAGGAAAATTGTTGTCAGAAGTACAAGTATTTAAACAGCCTATGACAGCAAGGAAGTAAATGACTACTTCTGCCAGTGACCGAGGAGAGCTCAGCTGCTCCCTGTGAGCCAGAGGGATTCACATCCAGCCCGGATCTGGGAACACTCTCTGGAGCAGACCCCCCTCTCCTCAGCCTCCCTAGTGCCTGTCACATCAGTCATGGACCAAACCTCAAAGCTCCTGATCACATGAGCGTGTTCCCACTTGGATCTGCTCTGCCTGGTCCCACACGGAGGGGTGGCGGAAGGACCCACTCGGCGTGGGGCTGAGTCACCGTCCTCCGTCGTCCTCGCTGCTCCCAGCGCTCCCAAACCAGCCAACAGTGCATAAATATGTGAAAATATTTCTCGCCCACTCCCAGCCATGTTGAAAAGAAACCTGTTGTGGTTAAACGACTCGGTCAGTTCTTTAGGGATTTTCCAAGGTTTCCTATAAAAAGAAATCTGTGGGAAATGAATGATTGCATAATCACTAACACATGCCAATTCATCTAAGTCTATTATCTTTTATGGCATTTTGTACTCCATTGTCCTCACTCTGGTGAATTTCTGTCTCACAATTCTTTTCCTTATTAAATTATTTACACATTTTGCTCTCTCTGACCCTTTTTGCATCAGTGGGATACTTAGCATCTACATTAGGGAAGAAGGAAAAGAAAAATGGTCCCTTCACCTTTTCTTGCATCATATTTTTCCCACCTTCACAGGAATATCTCAACAACAATCTCCTTGAGAATGTGAAGGACCTGCTCAAGTGAGAAGCTGTACTAGCTGGGTCTCAATGCCACAAAAAATAAGTTTTTTCTTAAGGAATATGCATTTTTACAGAGGTTTTCTAAGGTCCCTGACAGAAATGACCAGTATTCATAGTTTAAAAATTACATAGTCCCTTGAAAATGCTGGAAGTTGCCTACAGGTCATCATTTCTTAGAAACAAACCCCAAGTGTCTTGGAAGTCTTAATTACACTGCATTTCAATTGGATTTAGGCTGCTAAACCACAGATTTTAACAGGAATTTCAGATCTTTAAAAACCTTTTGATTTTCAACTTTAGGAGCCTGACATTGCCTGAAAGCCAACCAGGCATTCACCTTTAGAATTAATATTTAATCATGTTTTGAGTGGGGTTTTTTCATTTTTGAGTGGGTTTTTTTTGGTTTTTTTTTTGGTTTTTTTTTCAGTTTTGAACTCTTCCCAAGAACAACAGGTTCATAAATGTATGAATCATGTCTAAGCACTCACCTCCCCAAAAGCTGTGGCCTCTGGCACCGTTGCATTTTTAAATAAGGGAAAAGGGGAGAAGACCTGTGTGATTGAGGACATACAACTTTTTTTTTCTAAAATCTCAGATACTGAGGGGAACTATCACTGATGACTACTAACCACAGAGCTCTAAGACCAGGGGAGAGCCCAAATTATCTTTAGATTAAACTAAGAGGTAACTCCCCATAATTTTAATGTGAGAGAGGAGACTGCACAGCAAAAATGGGACATGCAGGCAGAGAATAAATGAGCTACAGGTTCACTGAGGAAAGCTCCTAATTGCAAATATGAGGTAGGGTAGCTATCCTTTGGTTATATCACTCATCTCTGCATTGAAAAGTCCAGTTCTTCAGAGCAGATCTTCCTGAATTTTCCCCAGAAATGCAGCAGGTTAACAGGAGGGTTGGGGAGAGACCTCATGTCCCAAACATCTCAATTCTCTATCTCCCAGTGCAGGGCAGCTCCAGCTTGGGAAAAAAGCAGAATTGGAAGGTTAGCCTGGATGTAAGATGGGAGGTTAATGGGGATCAGAACTGGTGGTGCTGGACACAGGAAAGAAGAGGAGCAATGATCAAATATTGAATAACAGTGCAAACAGGAGAAGGTTCTGTTGTTACTCAACATCCTCCCAACCATGCAAGCCCTCAGTGTTCCTGCACCAACTCAAACAACTGCAACAAAAAGGAACTGCAGCCCTGTCCTCTCTTTTGCCATTCTTGAGATAAAAATGTCTTAGGCTTCATTTCCCATTGAAGAAGGAAGCAACAGCCAGCAAGGCCACAATTTACTGATAAGTTTTACAAACTCCAGCAAGCCAACAGGACCCACTCTTAATTTACCTCTGACTCCCAGCAAGCAAGAGCAGAAAATTTCTATATCAAGAGCAGAAACACATCAGACCAACAAAATCTCCACAAATCAGACCTGCTTTTTCAGAAAAAGTTTATTTCCACTGCCCACAGGAGCAGGTTTCCACAGACAGAAATACCCATTCTGGTTCTCCTGTACTATTCCCTTTATATTAGGTGTTTCTTTGACTATATGTCAATCTCTGAAACCAAATTGAATTTTCTTTTAATCAGAAATAATTTGCAAGACTATTTGGCAGCATTCATATCCCACAAGTGTTTTCTTGTTGTCGAGGGCTCCTGAGGATCTCCAGCACCTGTCATCCTCTGCCAGCATCAACCTTTCCATATGGGCAGGCCTCCAGAAAAGATTATGGGCAGTGTAAAATCCACCCATCTTAAATCACCATTTCTCTGATACACATCAGGGGTTCAGAGAGGAGAGTCCATTTGGTTTTGTTGCTCCTCCAGTGTCTGTACCTTTCTTGATTTTCCCTTAAAAAATAGATTTACTCATATTTCTATTGGTCTTGTAAGATCTGCTTTGGTTTTTTTCTATTAGATAACTATTTAGTCCATTGGTAACATTTTAAAGCAGTTTATCAGCCTATATAATTTTACAATCATTTTGTTGTTTTCACTAAAAAAAAAAAAATGTAACTAGTCAGACACTTAATGCTACTTAAGTGCAAATAGATTTTTTTGTGGTTGAATAATAACATCTGTTTTGATTTTCCAGCCACAAAAGTGCGTTTTATCTGGCCTTCCTTTTTTTGAACTTTTCACATCTGCTCAGGCCTGCTTCCCATAAAATAAATACCAGATCCTTTCACAATGTAGGAAATTTACCTGCACCAGTTGTTGTCCCAGCTCCAAAGACTTCTTTATAGGAGTCAGATAAAAATGTCAAAAGACTAATAAATGCAATCTTAGTGCACTGTGTATTTATTAAATGTTGCTATATATTTTCTCCTTCCCAAATGGTTGGTACTCACAGACCTAATCCTGCAGAACTTATTTTAATGAATGAGCTAATTTACTTCTATGGAATAAGGTGTGTTGTGGGTTGGTGCCTCATGTTCCTCACAAAATTTAGAGATAAACTTAACACTCTATGTCATCACCTACAAATTCAATCAGAAATTAGAGGGATGGTCAGATGCATTGTGCATTCAGCAAATAAAAAATGTTATGAGGGGAATTTCATAAGCCATTTTCAGGGTTATTTGCAAAGATTTGATAGTGAATTTTGAATTTTGACTTATTCTGGTCTCTTCAGAGATGAGCAAAGTCAAGAAGGAAAACAATGCTAATCAAAAATGCTTTTACTTTTTTTTTTAAGTAGATATTTAGTTTATAATTGTAGTTCACATCCCAAAACTTAAATATGTTTAGCTAAAGGAAAAAAAAATAAGGTGAGGGGTGTGAAACTTCAACCAAAGCTAAACAGGACAAGGGGTTTTGCTGCTGCCATCAGCAGATTGGGAAATACATCCTGGGTATCAGATAAATGTTAAGGATCATTCTTTGAACTCAGAGCTAAGACACAAGAGAGTTCTGCTCTGCTGATGTGACCAGGAAGATATGCAAAAAAAGCAACCCCTCATCAGCCTCTTCATAATATCTGCATCTATTCAGCATTTCTTTCCACTGATAGAGAGATATATCTGGAGAACTTCTACGTCCCCGGGCCCCATGCAGCTGTGTCTGCAGCAGAACTGCAATATTAGGCCACTTTTCACAGACAGATAACTCAGCAAAGGGCTCTGCAGAGCAGAGGAGAGAGCACTGATTGCAAAGCTGAGAAGCCAGGTTTTCCTTCTCTCAGGACACCAGGAGCATCTCTTCTCTTCAAAGGCTCCCACCTCTGTTGTAGGGAAGAGATACAGTTTCGTTCTTTTGTGTTGTTTTGAATCTTTAGCAAATCTTGGGCTCTGTGATTTGGCAACCTCATCAAATAGAGCTTTATCAACCCAAAACACCCACCAGCACTAGTGTCTTAAACAGATGTGGGATAGGAAAGTACAAGGAGGACCTCGGTGGCTTTGGGAAATGTTTGAGAGGAAAGGCAATATCCATGCACTGCCCTTGATTTACACCTTGATTTTTCCATCTGCACAATGGATTGAGACTGCGTCATGATGGAACGGTTGTGAGAATCACAAAGAACTTAACAAGTCAAAAATGGATTAAAAAGCACTTTATGGCTTGTTAAAGAAATCCCCCTGTTCCTCAGAAGCATTTTTAGCATCTTATTAGTGGTATTTGATCTGACTAACATACTGACTCGTCATTTGAATAGGAGATGAATCCTTTTTGATGGACCACAAAGGGAGTATAAATTCAAATGAAGCACTTCTCCAAATTTTTATTTAAGCATAACCCCAAAGAGCCCATAACATCTGTAAAGGTTTTTTTTCTGCGTCCCACAAAAGACTATCCTAATGATCTTTTAAATAATGCTTTTTTTTTTTTTCTTTAGAAGTAATCCTTGCATATGTATTTAACTCAAATAATGAGTTGGAAGTTCTCTTTTGCCTGTTTTCTGGAATGCCATGCATTAATTTGACTTAGGAAAATACCCTAAGCCAATGTAGCATTTTTTTTTAAATCAATCTGTCATGGAACTTGTACTTTAGCATGAATTGAATTCATCATCAGTCTCATACAAAGTAGTTCAGAACTTGACAAATGAAAACCACAAAATATATCAGAGAAATATGCAAAAAGCTTCATGCCTTTCAATCAATCTCCGATCTGAAATGATTTTGATCAATCCAATCCATACTCTTTAGGACAATTTCAGTGTCACCAAGACAGACAGTACTATGGAGTTAATAGGCAGACCCACAATTGTCTTTCCTTTGGCAAAAGCCAGAAAACTTGCTCCTAGTAATTTTTTGGAGCAATTTTATACCATCTAAGAATTTGCACTTAGGAATAAGTTGGAGACCTCCAGCTCATTTTGAAAACAGTAATTTATAGCTACACAGACATTATGATTTTACAGTGTTTTGATAGTTACGCCTTCACTATCCACATGGAACATTTAAAAACGGATTAGAAGCCATTAATCTTGGAAATATGAGGGATTTGTAGCCTGAAGGGGAGCTCAGAGCATTTGCAGTCTAAGTCTCTTTCTGCACCTAGGTGTGTGGTGTCATTAAGGTATTTTATCCTCTTCTAGAACAAGTCAAGAATTATACTGAGGCAACCCTATTGTGGTGAAAGTACTGGATAATAAATCTGGGATCTCAATACTTAATCACAGATACTCTTATTGACCTTGGACAAGTATTTAAGCTGGAAACCGTTTTAGGCAGTTCCTGTCTCTTGTTACAATCTCCAACAGCTCTCAGTCAATCGGATCCCCATATGCAATTTCATCCTCTAGGCACAATAATAATCACAGCCTCCCACTTCACTAAAAGTCTTTCACTTTAAAATTTAAATACCTTAGAGATAGGTCAAATCAAATCCTTGTATTTTGCACACCTATGTCTTGAAATGTGGGGAAGATCCACTCAATCCAGATCTTTGTAGCAGACTGTTAATTCCACCAGAGCCTGACCTCAGATGCTGGGTTCAGCTATTCCTAAACTCTGATAAATGTCAGGTCCAAATCCAAATCTGGATCCCAAACTTGTGGTATGGGCCCATCTGTACTTGAAAGCAACATTTGAAAAAAAAAGAAGAGGAAAGTTAAGATCGTGAATATTTCTATTTGAATACTACATACAACAGATTTATGAACTTAAGCAGTTACTTTTTTCTTTGTAAAGTCAAAACTACCACAGGATTTCCCGTCCATATATACCATATGCTTTTCCCAACTTTGTTTAAAATTCTCAGCGTCCCAATATGCTGAGGCTTCTGAGCACTACTGAGGTGTTGGGTTTTTTCAAGCTTTATCAGCTTTGCAAGCTACACTATAGGCAAGAACTAATTTTTGTATAGGAAAAATAAATTTTATCTATTTATTTCTGCAATACGGTAATGACTTGTGAAAGCATTATACACAATGGAGCCCTTGGGTAACAGGCTGAAACAGGATTAATTCTCCTGGATGACAAAAGTGTTTACTTCAGTGTAACTGACTGTATACATTGGGTCAAGGCATGCAAAACTAAGTCCTGCCAGCACAAGCCTTGCAGGATCTTCTGAGTAAAATCTTCATTTAGAGCCCAGTCAGATGCATGACAAGTGAGACACCAACAACACAAAAGGAAACTTATAAATGTTTGCAAATTTGTTTTATGGATTAATGACCCTACACATAAGAATTGACATTTCCAGGACAAATCACTTCTTTATCCTACTGGTATTTCAGCAGTTTTTGCTTACGCCAAAGCAGAGGCAAATTTTT
Organism: Rhipidura dahli; assembly: GCA_013399225.1. NCBI lineage: Eukaryota > Metazoa > Chordata > Aves > Passeriformes > Rhipiduridae > Rhipidura > Rhipidura dahli. Next base: position 164,854 of record VXAC01006013.1, read on the forward strand.
CCTCCTTCAGATCAAACGAGATGTAAAATCTGGGAAGGTTTAACAGTAAAATAAAAACAATGGGGATGTAAATGTTAACCATCTGCATTTGTCACTGCTATTTCTTATAATGTGATATCGCCATCAATGGCATCATATTTTTACTTTTGTTATCTCTCATAACTTCTCAATCTATTATGGTTAATCATTGATAAACAAACACTTTGACTTATAAAGTGGCAATCATCTCATCTAAATTTAACTGTGTAAAAGTCAAACACCTACTCCAAGCTACTCGTGAAGGCTCCTTCTATAGATAGTGGTGACAGATTGGCATTTTCAGAGAGAGACTTATCCTACCTGTCTTACACACTTGTTTTAAGATGGGATTAATCACTCTGTGGAAGTACTTTCTTTTTTTCTTTCCTTGGACTGACTTCAGTAAAAAGCAGCATACAAGTTTTGTTAACAAAAAAAAAAAAAAGGGAAAAAAAAAACCCCAAGAGATTATCTCAGGCCTTGAACTTGAATCCACAAAGGTATTGAGCCTCAAAAAACACAGTTTCTCTAGGATGCAGAAAGTTTCCTCCTAAAGGCAGATGGAAGGAAGGAAGGTGGAGAGAGACAGGAACACAGCCTTTACAATTAGGTTTATCACCTTCCCAACTCTCTGCCTTTAGGGCTGGTGAGAAGCAATGCTAAGGAGAACCAAGACACAAGGGAGTACCAGACTTATTTTACTCTGTATTGTTTTACCCAGAGAAGCCATGGGGATTGTCATAGTTTCCCTCTGGATGGAATTCCAGTGACAGAAAGGTTTTCCAGGCTTTGGCAAGAGAAAAGGGCTGGCCAACAGCTATTCTGCTTCAGCAGAAGCAAAGCAAAACCAGCATCTCCCTATTTCACATGAGATCAGCTCCAGCTCAACACAGGGAAGGACCACACACCAACCATGGCTTCAGGACATGAGCCTTAGGAGGCAATTCAACGGAAACTTCTAATACCCTTCAAATCATTCAAATGAAAAGATGCTGATGCTGAAGAGGGGAGAAACATTCTTCCTGGCATCTCTCCATTTGAAATTCTGCTACAGTGACAGTATCTGGATTGGACTCCAGGACAGTATTTCTGAAACAGCAGGAACCCTGCTTACTGCATCAGTTTTAAATTATAAGCCTTCCAAAGATGTCAACACCACTTTCCTGAAATTAAAACACTGAGCTTTTCTCCCCTGAGCCTTCACAGAGTCCTATGGATCCATCTCCCAGTGTCACCATTTGTACCACAACTTGCCTACGTTAGGTCACTGCTACTTCTTCATTTCTGCTCTATAGTCAGCCTCGCTCTTTGATGTTACTCAGTCACTATTTCCTTTCCCTTTACTTTTATCTCTGTCCTGGCATTCTTCCTTTAAGCATCCTCTCTACCAGATGGTCTCCATCTCTCCTTCAGAAGTGCCCAAAATATTCCTACTGCCTCCTCTTGATCTTCCCCCAGCAGCAAACCTCTTCATCCTACAGAGCTCAAATACCAATGGATTTCTCCTCCTTGCTGCTCTGCTTCTTTCTTGCACTTTGAAAAGGAATTCACTGGAAGCAGCTAACCTCCATTCCTCATTATGCACGATGCACTCATTTATAAGAGTTTACCCAGGAGAAAAATTCAGACGGGATATAGGCGGCTGCAATTGCATTTTTTCAAGTGGAAACACATCTGATGTCTGCGTGCTGAACCGGAGCTCTAGTTTTTAAAACAGGAGCTCCAACTTTTGCATTTGGAAATCCATATGGATCCTTTAATCTGAAGGTCAAAACAGCTTTCATGAAAGATACTGAAAACAATAATACTTTATATTCACCAGCATAATTATATAAAGATGATTCAATATTGTAGTATCATCAGAGGATTCAGAAAATTCTCTGTATTATGTATTTTTAAGATGGGCTTTGGACGGTGTAAGATGATGCTTCAGAAGTTTACAGAGAGGAAAAAAAAATCTTGTCACAATTTATATCTTCCTAATAGGTCACTGAAACTCTGAGGATAACAATTGCTTTTACTTGCAGTTGGAAGTGCGCTGTAATCAAGAATAAAGCTCTAGATATCTTTGTGGAAGTACAAGCACTTGCTAAATGCAGCAGCATAATAATGTATTATATATTATACAAATACAGTGAGGTGGGATTTGTGTTTGTCTCTTTGCAAGAGAAGAAAGAACTCTGAAATGACCTTCTGTTCATAAGTTTCTTTGAAAAAGGCTTGGCCTGAAACCACTTCACTACTATTGATATAGTCTGTTTCTGTACATAAATCATAAATGTAAGCACAGCTTCAAAAAATAACTAAGCAATCACAAAGCTTTACTTTTCAGATTCAATTGCCTTCAAATCCTTTACTGAAGTCCCCTTGGCACTGTCACTTCAAAATCAGGATAATGCTGTATAGTGTTTCTCAGTTTCAGTAAAACAAAAGCCTTATTGAATAAATATGTGTGAAAATACTGCAAACAAAACCATCTCAGCAGCCACCACCTGACCAGGCTGCAGTGACCCTCCCTGGTGACCTGCGTGGGCTTGGTGCTCGACTTCTTGGTGTACCCCAGTATTGCTCAATTCCACAGTCTTTGTCCTTAAAACTGTAGCAAAATACACATTTTCCTCGCAGAAACCTAAGAGCAGGCTTTAGACATCAAGGAACAACAAGGTGACCTAGGATTTCCATATGCAGGAAGCTGCTGATCAAATGGTATATCCTTTTTTTTAATCTGCTTCTTGGATCGTGAATATAGAGGAAACCTTGTGGTTCTGCTAATCCCTTAACTCTGGGGTTTGTAAGGAGAGCTTACAAACCTTACCCCATCTTGGAAACATAAAGGCAGAGTGAAATATCCAGTATTTACTATCTCATGCCTCATCCTGCTCTAAAAAAGGACAACTCGGGAATGTTTTTCTTTTTTCTATACATCATCTTCTGCATATCCTACATTTCCCTGTAGTTAAAACATTAACTTGAGCCCACAGAGCCCATTATTGCAGCAAGATAGTAGCACATGTCAATGTCCCCATGATCAGGTTGCAGGGCTGTGAGCTCAGGTATCCAAATCCCTGAAACCAGAGTTACCCAGCAATTAATTCCTGACTTTTGGGCCCTCCTTGTTGGCAGGAGGTGCACAAGTGGTGCTGGTTCACAGCTGACTGCACCAAACAGCCACAAATCAGGACAAGATCTACTGAATTAGATTTGATTGTCCCTTCAAAAAGGTTCTCTTATTAATTTTGCTGCAATTTGTATTTCAATTTGGTATCAAAGATCCTCAGTATTCTTTGGAAGCACAGAGAAAATGTGGTTTTGCTAGCAGGTGAGGTAACAGGGATTTTTTTTCTCTGGTGGAAGGTTCATTTCAACATTTTTGCATTAAAAAGAAAGAATTATTGTCAACTGTATTTCTGACTGATTAATTCTCATTAAAAAAAAAAAAAATTACAGAGCTATTATTGAAAAGCAAGTTCTTAAGCTGCAGAACAAGAAACAAAAAACAGCCTGTTTGTAACAAGTATGAAGAACTGTGAACCTGAAGAGTCCAAAGTACCAAAAGTGAGAGGGACACCAAGTATTCAGAAAATATCCTGGTTCCCCCCTCTGAAGACAAGAAATACCCAGCAGGAATGGCAGTACAAGCTGGTAGCTGGGTTGAGGTACTGCAATTTTATCTCACCTGAACTCGAGGTGGTCCCAGCTCTGCCTGACCCCCTGGCAGTCCTGTGCCTGTGAAGCCAGTGCTGGTTTCCCCCCTGAATCCTTCAATTTCTAAACCTCTCATTTTCACAACCCCAGCAGGAATGAGCAGTGCCCAAATCAGGTGTGCAGAGCCCAGGGAAGTGGCCTTGATATGGTCCTGGGTGAGGAATAGTGGGACAGCTACAAAAACCTGATGTTTCACACTTTACACCGTGATGTGAAGCAGATGTCCAAGTCCTTGCTGTTAGAAAGGACAGATTTAAAAAAAAAAAAAAAAAAAAGCAGTGAATAAATGCTACAAATTGAGGTAGGGTCAGCTTTGCAATGTAGGACATCGGGCTAGACAGAGGCAGAAATAATTTTCTTGCAGATTAGAAGCAGATAAATGAGACAGAGAAAGAAGGAAAACATGCAGTACAGAAGGGAAGATAAGAAAGAAGCTGTTCATCTTATGTATGGGAACCAACTGCTGCATATGTGTTTCCTATGCAGTTTTAGTAACTATCCCCAAGATGTTAATCTGAAACACTTTGCAGGAAGTGGACCATCTATTTAATTTAAAATGTTGCTTGGAACACTGCAGGATTTTCAGATAATTCAGTTAAAGCACTGGACACTCAATCTGCACAGCAAAAAGGCTACGGCCAGGATTTTGAATTTCACACATAGATGTAGATGTCTTCCTTAGGAAAAAATGCATTTAAGCATTCAAGTTCAGTCATTTATGCTTGCACTGAAGCATTTTTTCTAAGATAACTGTTTACTGACAACATCAAGTACAAATTACACACGCATGACTGAGGGCATACAGTCATCCACCACAATTAGTGAGGGTGGGCACACACTGAGCCCAAAAATAGAGGGTATTTCCAGTGGAATTAATAGAAAAATAAACAACTTGTAAACTAAGGTGAATTCTTGTTCATAAATTAACACAGAATAGTCCAGTGGGAAACGTAACATGCAGTTTTCACACATGGCAGAAGTTTGCTGGTGGCTGTGTCCATTAAAGGTGAAGGCTGTGTTACCAACAAGCACGTTTTCATCTGGCCTTAGACTTAGGAATAACAGTAAAAATCAAACACAAACAGTTATTTTCTTCCTTTTGGGATTTGGCACATGTGCTATAACAGACATAGATGGAAACTTCTAAAATAAATTAAGGAATGTACTTGTCAGTTTATTAATCAAAGTTTACCTGCTTCACATTACAGGGAGACAAATTAAACAAGCTACCACGGTACTCAGAAAACATCTGCTAACAAAGTCAGAAGTGATGATAAACAAACTTGAGTTCCCTTTGTGGTTGATTTCCATCCAGCTGCATTTAATTATAAAAGAGCTATCAAAGAAAGCTCCCCATTAGCAGCTAATTCAGAATGACTTCAGAAGAAAATCCCAGAGCCTCCAGTGATATCTCTCCAACAACTTTCTCATCTCTGCAAGTGATTGAGAAGAGCTGAATTAGACCAGTTTAGTGATCAGTCCTCCTACTAACTGCCAGAGTAGAATGAAGATGTTATATCTTTTCAGTACCTGTGATTGCCTGTTTTCAAAGTAGGACCTATAAGATGTAGCAGACTCTTCCTTGCAAGTAATCTCTGCCAAAAGCCTCGGTGCCAGCCAGAAATACAGAGATAACCCTGAAAATTGCTGTATGCGTTTTCTAAAGCAGAGCAGCTGCTGATATCATGCAGAATGGGAGAAAATTTGTAGCTACAAGTTTTTTAATACAGTTTCTTTGACTTGGGTATTTTTTCCCAAAGAAATCGAAGATGTGGGCATTTATAAATATCTAATTCTGGTTTAAAGCAATTAGGAATTTTTTGTTGATGTAGCTAGAGATGCCTATAGTCCTACACTGATGCTCTGAACCAGATGGAAACAGCCTTATTATAGCTTTTATTATTTTTAAAAATAATTATAAATTAATAAAGTTGTTAAAATATAGCAGCCACTCATAAAAAAAATAAAATAATGGAAAAAATACATCAGGGTTCCCTTATAACTTCTTAAATTGAGAAATTTTGGTCATTTCATAGATAGACAACCAAAGTCAAGCTATAAAAGTGGAAGATTTTCAATGCATGCAGATCTATTAGGAATTTTTATAAAATTCCAAAAGGACCACCTATAATCACACACCCCAAAAGAGCTCTGTGTACACAGCTCAGTAATGCACAAGCAACTTGTACCATGTCACTATCAGAAGGTCTGGACAACAAGAAGGCAAGTTTGATAAACCACTGAAAGATTTTTTCCTTTTTCTATTCCTGCCTTGCACTTTTCCTACAAGAGAGTAATGGGTGATTCTTCCCTGAAAGCTCACTGCTGCCTGGCCAGCAAGCAAAAATGAAATCAAAAACCCCGTGTGCCAGATCTGCACAGCTGTATTTGTGCTCCCGCGGCTCCCAGAGGAGCACACACCACATGTCGGTTCCCTGACTTGGGGTGGGTTGGTGAGGTGTAAGTTAAAAGGGCAGCTGTACACTCCGGGAAATTTTCCAGATTCATTTTCTACCAATTGCTTTAACAACGCCACAAGCCATGCTGAGGAGGTTGGGATGCTGGGTAGCACAGGTAGGAAACAGAAAATATTTCCTACAGCTTATTCCTGATCCAGTCCCCAGGCTCTCTTGAAAAATCTGTAGGCTCCTTATAGAGGGTTTTTTTTTTTCCCTGCAAGAATAAAGGGATTGGCTCTGATTGCTGCTATTCTAAGAGGTTAAGGGAAGAAAAGATATTATTATATAACCACATGGTAATCAACCAAGGTTTCGTGTAACTGTTGCTCTTGATGTGGTTCTTCCAGACTCTTCCAGAAAAGAGTTTATTGATGTACCTGGCCTGGAAGTTGGAGAGGCAAAGGAAGAAAATGATAACACAGTTTAACAAACCCTTTGTTTACGTAAACATCCATCCACAATCTGTGTCTGGTGGGGTGAACATACGGCTTTAATTTTACCCTTGGCACATGGATCAAACAATGTTGCCAATATCTATTGTTCTCCTCATAACAATATGCCTGGTGGTTTCAACATATCCTCTCCATTAGCTGGCTTCAGATCAAGCATTGCTGTGTATGTGCTTGTGTCTCCATAAAACTGGAATATGGATCTCCTTTTTTGCCTTCTTTGTACCAAATGTGAAAGAAGGAACACAGTTGAGAATGGTGGTCAACTGTTCCCGTGAGTCATGAGAACAGCTCGCTTCAGAACGCGCGGCGGAGCAGGCCCTGGGTGGGAAGGAAGGGTTGGATTGGATCTGTAAAACCATGGCCATGTAGCTCAGGATTTTCAAAAACCAGAGGAAGTGGTGAGTCACAGAACCTTATACTGTTTTATCTGGGCTTTAGCAAACCTTTCTGGATTTGGTCCATCTCTGATCTCCACAAGCCCTGCTCTGGAGCATGGACACACCACAGGTGGTTAGGAGAAGAATGGGTTGCTTTTCCTTGTTGATTTTCCCTCTCCTTATTTTTTCAGCTTTATTTCCTACCCACTTCTGCAGAAGGCCACAATAGTGTTTTGATCTTTTAGAAATTTCCAGGTCTAAAGAGGCAGCATAGCAGAGGAGATTGGGATCTGGGGAATGCCACAGGGAGAAGCCTCCAATGGACTCCCTGAGCCAGGGCAGCTTGTTGTCTCCATGCTAATCTTCTCAGCTCCTGCCTCAGCCTCTGAAGCAGCAGCTCTGCTTTCCTATGCTTCCATCAGCAATCAAACTTGACATTTCACCTCTATATTGTGCTGCGTTTCAGCCCGTACTTCCAAATGTTTCATCCAAAATTCACTTCAATCAGTGGAAAGAATCTCATTGCCTGGAGCATACTTCGGACCTGGCACCTTCTTTCCACCTGATCACTAATGCTTGATTTATATTTGATAAATCAGTGAGAAAACAGAGCTTTCTGATTTCTCTAGTGCCATTTTCACAATAATGGAGAAAATCTCATGGAAGAAACATTATCACTGGTAAAAACAACAACTCTATCTGGGCCATTCAGGGAATTTACTTTGTTTAGTGGCTCCTTTCATTCATGACATCTTGTTTTTTAAGGCTGAAACATGATGTTAGAAAGGAAGTAGCTGGGAAGGGTTGATGGCTCCTCAACCATTTGTCCTGCCTGGAGCAGAAGCTGCTGCCTTGGGAGGCAGTGCCCTGACACCCTTGGTTGCTCTGGGGCCCTTCATGTACCATAAAAAGATGAGTGAAATCTTGTGGGAGCACTGCAAGGAGGCAGCTCTGGGAGATAACACAGTGGTGATCAGCACCACCAAAAATAGGGCTCTGCAGGCCTTTTTTTTCCCATGCTCTCATGACACTCCTCCTCACTGGAAGTAGTAATTCTGAAAAGCTTTGGGGTTTATTCAGTATTTCTGTTTTCTTCCTACTGCACCGTTTCTCACTTGCCTGCTTCTCCCCAATTTTGATGTTTTACCTTCTGAATATGCTGAATCCAAGCCCAGTGCTTTGAATGATTTCACTGACCCTGCTGTTCTGCATGCCAGCACAGATACATATCTTTTAGGTTTACTTTTATCTATGCTAATTTCACTTCCCCCTCACATTTGCAAGCAGAGAGCAACTGCAAGGCTTCCTGTGCATCCCAGGCTACAATTTAAGGAGTTTAAAAAGAATTAGGCTTGATGCTGCTTGTGCTCTCATATATATTCAAGCACAGCTTTCGGTCTCCTCGCTACACATGTGCTTCAGCCTGTTCTCGACTGTCACAGTGATAACATTTCTATATAAACTCATTCATTAAGACTATCAGACTGCAATTATCTCTGCTGTGCAGAACGAATGCAGGTTTCCCCCTGTAATGGAATGGCAAGAGAAGGAGGAGAGGGGGGTAGAAGAGACCTCCTTTTATTTTTGGGATGACTGTTTTGCTCTGAAAGCCATGGCGGTTCTGGCATTACTGGAAGGCCTAAAAGTAACATCCAAGTCCTAACCCTTAGTGGCTGCACCCATCAAGAAGCAAAATCCTTCCCTGAATGAATATAATTCATATCTATTCCCTGAATGAATATATATGAAATATATTTTTATATATATATATATATATATATATATATAATTTTGATAGATATTTTTGCGTCAAACCAAAACTAGGGACAAATTTCCCCTAAAAACACTTGTGGGAGGTGGGGACACTGGGAGTCAGCAGGAGAGCAGAGTCCTGTATAATTCAAGCCTTATGCGGAGAAAAAAACAGTGCATTAACTTTGAAATTGTCTAATACCACAGATTTATTTATTATAGAATTAATTACCTTGCTTGAAGTAATTAATTACCTTACTTGAAGTGGCACTCATTGACACATGATATTTTGTCTAATTCTCTACTGTGCATAAAAATGCAATATATTGTAATATAAATTGTAGCTGTTATTGCTTTAAACACCAATTTAATCAAGGGGTTTGACAAATGTAACAATAGACTGATTACCTTTTTTTGTCAGTATTTTATGTTACAACTTTGTCAATTTTACTATCAGTTTGATTTCATTCTGAAATAGCAATTTATAATTATAAAAATACTCTTGTCCTAATCCATGCAGTTTAAAAATTGTTTAATCCACCCTGGTCATTGCCACATTAAGCATAGAACAAAACTGGAGTTTAAATGCAATGAAAATCGAGAGCACAGCTCAACACAAACACATGGGTCAAGCATCAGAGTTACTACAGGGTTACTACAGGGTTATGTTTGACTTGCTTCTCCTATCCAGAGAGGGTCGAGTGTACCCTCAGCAGTTGCTGGAGCTCCACTTGGGATAGATTTGAGGTGTGGAAAGAGATTTCGAAACAAACATCCATGGTGAACTCCAAAAAGTCCTACTGGTGAGGGAGTTAAAGCAGTATTAAGCCAAACTGAAGCAAATGCTGGCATATAATTAACACAGCATTGTCAAAGAGAGCTCATGGTTTAATTTTAGTGGGGAAAATATGGTATCTCAGATATCATGATATGGGTGTTTGTTCACAGCCACTGTACCTGTCAACTATTATTATCCTGATGCTGCCGTGTTCCCTGAACTGTTTTGATTTTTTAACAAGAAGAGAATTTTCTCTGATGTGCCATCTGTAAGGCACAGTTTACCAAAGGAAAACTTCATCTCAAATTTTTAATAATTTTCTGTCAATTCCAATAAAATCAGATATATTTTTATAATACTTACAAAATAATAGCAAATGTGACTCACCACATGTGCCACTATTTCATTTGATATTCTTCCTCTCCCACTGACTTTTCTTTCCAGCACAAAATGCAATTTAAATGTCAACTTGAACTAAAAAAGTTAAATTACTGGGGAGATTGCTGGTATCTTGTACAATCTCAAACAATTCTACTTCTTTCCACTACTTCACCTGTTTTCTTCTACTTCAGTATCTCATTGTGCAGGTCCTAAAATTAACAAATGGTGTAAGGAATGAAATAATGCACAGTTTGTTTACATATAAATGACAGGACAAATCATAGAGTTATAGAATGTTTTGGGTTGGAAGGGACCTTAAAGCTCACCCAGTTCCTGCCCCTGCCATGGGCAGGTACATATTCTACTATCCCAGGCTGCTCCAAGCCCCATCCAGCCTGGCCTTGGACACTTCCAGGAATCCAGGGGCAGCCACAGCTTCTCTGGAAAATTTGTGCCAGGGTGTCGCAACCAAATTTCTTAATAATATCCAATCTAAACAGACAAAAGATATTGCCAATCAAGTATATAGGCAGGACAGAGAATGTCCACACAGGAGTTGCAGGTCTGCTTTGCTCTGTCTACAGACCTTGTGTTTGGGAAAGCCGTTCAGGATTTTGAGAATGTTTAAATTTTTCTATTTTGGGTTTACCTGAGATTTTCAGGTTCCACAAGGAAAACTGTCATCCATCAACAAAGATATTTGCATTCTCCATTAGGTTTTCCTTTGGGGAAGCACCACAGCCTGGGTTTTCTCTTCTGGGACATGGCACAGCAGACTTCTCCAGCTCAAGCTCACTGTCACATAATCAGGAAACAGTGATGGCCACCAACTACCCTGCCTTAATGCCAGAGTTCAAATCCCTTCCCTCACTGCTGAATTGATACATTTATTTCACTTCCATAAAAATGCCTTAATTCATAATGCCAGAGAGTTGTCGTGATCTTTCTTTCCTAATGATCACTTTTCTTCTGAAATGCCTAGGAAGACTGCTGAATGTCATCCTCAACTCCCTATAATGTTGCACAATGGGCATGGGAAAGCTGGGGAAAAGAGTTTTGCTGACATAAGTTAGACGTCAAAAAGTTTAGTGCTGAGATTTAGTCCTAATCTCTGTGTCTTAGTTCCTTAATTCCAGCACTCCTAGTGTTCCCCAGTTTGTGAGAATGCACAATAAAGACTGAGAAAACCAGCTCCTCCATTTTTTTTGAATCAGAGAAATAACTTGGACTGTTCCAGTTCAGGAGAAATAAGGATTGTGATATCAAGCAAACAGAGGACTCATTGCTGCTTGACTTAAAAAAGGTGGAGATGGTTTAGTCTAAATGAAAATTAGAGGTTCAATATGTCAAAGACACCAAAAGCACTGTGAAAGGTAGGAAGCAGGCTCAAGTTCAAAATGAACACTAAACTCACCTGGAATTGCAGTGGGAAATAGTTGCTGGAAAAATCATCTTTAAAAATTCCTCCAAGAGAAGAGTTCTTGGTCAACTTGCCTGGGCTCTTCATTCAGTCTGAATACAGAGTTTTCTTACAGACACGAAAGGTTCAGCTGTGCCACAGATTTCCAGGGTCTCGATGGTATCTGCAGCAGTGGACGAGACCTGCATCAAGAAATGTTCACCAGGAGATATTTTCCAATGATTTTCTAGTGAAATGATTGAAAACTGGGTTTAGAGTCAAGTTCTATAAACTCATGCTGATTTCAAGGGCCAATTGCACATCTGAAAAACAACTCTTTGTTTCTTTTTCTGGAAATCTGTGTGTCATCCTCCATTCTCACCTGACTTTTGCAGCAAACAGGTGAGGACCTTGCTAGCTCCCAGGTTTGATTCTCGCCTGCAGTAAAACCCATCCTGTGCAGAAAACGGGGGATGATCCTTCAGAAAAAAAAAAAAAAAATCCCAGGCTTTAGGATGCATTTTATTACTCACTTTCTGACTCTCAGTTTAATAAAGATAGATATATTTAAGGTGTCTGGGTTCTGCCAAGAGGGAAGGTCTTCTGCAGCCCCTCTATATACTAGAGATTTGTAGGGTTGTTCTGCTCCATGGTCAGAGGAGGAGCACCTCATACTGCCTGTATTTACCTCTCAGAGGTGTTGGAGGCTGTAATTAATTACTGTTTGTAGAACCCATTGAGAATGTTAGAGAAAGGCACTAGAGAGAGAGTGGTGTTATAAATTATTACACTTGAAAACGTTCAAACTCTTCAGCCTTCCACTGCCTGCCTTTGCACAAACTTGAAGCATTTCCCTTTCTCCTCCTGGAATAAAATTTGCCCTCTTGACATGCACAAACCATTAGAGAGGCTGTGCTTACAAGCACCTAACAGTGTTTTCTCAAGTTTATTTTGACATTGACTTTTAATCAACATGACGATGATTGAAAAAGCCAGTCCAACATTTCAGTAAAATGGAATATTAAAAGTGCATTGATTGTGTCTGCAAAGATATGCAATTAAAAAGTATAAGTGCTGTTATTTAACACTTGACTTTACTTATTTTGAACTCTTGTGGCCCTGTTGTATACATGGTTAAATGTGCAATGCTGTGTGTTTCAAGTAACTTGGCTGTAAGCAATTTTATATTTTAATGAAAATAATTACAGTTTGAGTAATATGAAGTGTATCTGAAGTATAACCCCTGATGCTACTTCCCCAGGATTAGCTGCGACATAAATTATCATGATTTATTACGGTGACTCTGTGCTTTATGTGTTTATAGGGGATCCTGGCTAGCAATGATGATCCTTAACTAACAAAGAATTGCATTTCAAAAGCAATTTTTTCTTGGATCTCATCTGTAATTCTTCCCCAAAAGTGATATGATTTAACTGTGCTGCAGTATGTGCTATTGCAAAGATGGCATTATTGTGCTGTCATTTTGACAGCTTACTTTAATTTACACCATTTAATGGGTGAATACATTTTTTAAAAATCTGGTGTTATTCTTTCTTAATATACCATATGCCATCGATCCCACATGCACTTCTTTGCATAAGCACACCAAGTTACAGAGTGGTATAAAGCAACCTATGTGTCATGTACAACCTCTCCTTTGAGTGACACATCAGAAGCTCAGGTCCTCTCTGTTCTTCAAGGATTCAGTGGATCCTGTGACATTTCTGAGCCTCGAGCTGAAATATGTTACACGATACGTGATGTCCCCACTGGCAACTGTCCACCTCGGAGATGGGCACTTCTCAGATACGCTGTACAAAAAAAAATTTCTGAAAGTCATTTGCCTTGCTAAAAGCAGCAATATAGAAAAGTGTAAAGATTGTTGTAATTACACTGCTGCAAAGGCCAGTATCTGCAGCAGCTGGTTTCAATTTCAACCACTATTTTAAAATATTTGGTCAAACAAAATCTCTTCCAGCTCCTGACACGTTTTGCCAGCTAATGGTAACTACTCATCAGCACGGGCAAAGGTTGGACAATCATTCCCTTTGTCTTCTTTTGGGGAGGGCAGCCTGATCATTCCTCTTTCTGGGGAATTTTAGAGTCACCTCCAAAGGAAGAAAAGAATGCAGGTGTTTGATCCAGGCCTGTCCACACCTTCCCCATAAATGTACACCTCAGCTCAGAAAACATCACTTCAGTAGAGCTTTCTCATCCAGACTCCTTTACTTAGGCAATCTCCCAAAAGGATTCAGATACTCAGCCTACCAAGGCCACACTGGACAGGGTTTGGAGCAGCCTCATCTGGTGGAAGGTGTCCCTGCCCATGCAGGGATTGGAAAAAGGTGAGTTTAAAGTTTCCTTCCAATCCAAACCATTCTATGATTATGTTATTCTACCCATGTCAGAAAGTTAGCAGAGGATGCCACTGAGAACTATTGCTCCTCCTCAGGAGGGCCTGTCACCCTGGGTTGATGTAGCATGTGAAAGCATCTCCACGGCTCCCAGGCTTTTCTCTGCCTTGCTTGGTCCTGCCCACAAAAAACCTTTTGTCGATTTGCTCAGCAGAGCCTGCAGTCCTGGCCCAGGAATAATCTCTGAAGGCTTCAGAAAATCTGCTGTGGGACGTTATCTCAGTAGAGGAAAATTTCATTTGGGAAGCAGCCCAATTTAAGAAAACAATTTCATGACAGCGTGGAAAGCAAGCTGATGATACTCCAAGAACTTAACTTTATTTGGTAGACTTTTGTCCGCTTTCCAAGGGCACCTAAGAGTTAAATAATTTAAGACTATAACAAAAACAACAAAAAAAGATATCCTAGTCATTCCATTTTCCTGTTACAAATATTATTTTTGGACAGAAATTCTGCAAACAAAAGTGCAAGACGAGCTAAAGATTTTAAGCAGGAGGTATCCAAGGTTGAAAAGGATTTTGTTGACATGAACTGAAGAAATACAACATACCTTTATACTTACTTAGCTCTTTGATGTTATACATGATACCCAGTATGGCATTACAACCAACTGTACATGTCATAAAAACACAGAGATTCCATGTGGAGTGAACCTGCAGTGAATTAATGCCTCTGTCAAGGTGTATCCTGAAATGTATTATGCCATCCTTGCTTCAAACTCCAGTTTACACATTCCCTGCAACTCACATGACCAGGAACATTAAAACATCCCAGCAAAAACAGGAAAGAGTTTATTTTAAATCCCATCCCACTGATTAGCAGTAGATTTGAAATGAGAAATCTCATGAAATATTTAGCAAACTGTGTGCTTTTTAATAAATGTTAGCTACTGTGAAAAAAAAAAAGTAATTTACCTTCACCATTTTTTTTCTACATTAAATTAAGACAGTAGGGTTTTAAATCTGAAGCACAACTCTGATGAGGAGTGGCTGAGGGAGCTGGGGTTGTTTAGGCTGCAGAAAGGGAGGTTCAGGGGGGAATCTCCACAATAACTGTCTACAATTCTATGAAAGAAGGTTTTGGTGAGGTGGGCTCAGTTTCTTCTCCGAGGTAGCAAGGGACAGGACAAAACAATCTCAAATTGCACCCAGTGAGGTTTAGGTTAGATACTAGAAAAATGTTTTTGGTGGGAATGGTTGACAAGTATTGGACGGATTTCCAGGGAAGTGCTGGAATCAGCATCCTAGGAATTTTCAATAATAGTGTGGATATTGCACTAGGGGACATGGTTTAGTGGAGAACATGGTGGTAGTGCTGGGTTGATGATTGGACTCAAGGATCTTAAAGGTCTTCTCCAGCCTTAATGATTCCATGATTTCACCTGTGTTTCACCTAAAAAAAACTGCTGGGAATTTTATATGCCCAGAAATGAGGCATTTGTACATAACAGCAGCAGATGCTGACAACTGACACACACTTCCTGCATCTACTGAAAATTACTAACATCTTAAATTATCTCCAGGTGCTGTGAAAAAGCTGCAGACCTCTGAACAGCAAGTCAGAAAACTAACACAAATGTAATTTCTTGGGTTTTTTACACATTTGCTTGAGTGACCACTTCAGGTAGAAAAATATCAGAGTGAAACAGTAAATAAAATGCAGCCCATGATATGTGTTAGGAAGGGACTTTCATTTATAACAGGTTTTTTACTCATTTACTTTTTGCAGAAGTCATCTCTGATATAGGATTTGCACTGGACTTTGCTGCAGGAGTAGAGAAGTTGCATATTTTAAATCTGTAGAAGAAATCCCACAGAGAAGAAGGGGCAATGAGCACCAAGTCCCTCCCCCTCCAGTGCAAAAGGAGCAGATGAGAAACTTTACAAGTTGGACACACGGCCCCTTGACCTGTGTGATACTGGATAACCCTCTGCAGTGTCAAGCAATGGATCATCTTACCTGCTGCTGCAAACCAGACTTCCTTATGTGCTTGAAAGGACACTTCCCACATCTGAGACAGAATTCCTGTCCTGCTTCACCTATGGAAGAAAATCATAACAAAACAAAACCCACAAACAAACAAATGAACAAGCCCCCACAAAAAAAATTCTCGGATAAACAACAACAACAACAACAACAACAAAAAAACAAAAAAAACAAAAAAAAACCCCCAAAACTAAAAACAAACCAAAAAGCAGAACAAAGAGAAACTTTACAGAAAACTGAACTCAAACCCCAACAGATTTCCCAAACCAGCCTTGACAAAGTACATTTCTTGTTACAACCACCCCTTTTTCAGGGTGGAAATGGAGCTCTGGAAAAATGCAGCAGAACTGAGAGGCTCTGACTGAAAGGAGAGTTTCTGGACACTGAGAAAAGCATTGCAGCAGATTGGTGCTGTATCATATTTGTTTCTGGTGGATTTAGTTGGTCAGCCCTCTTCCTCCTTCCATGAAACACATGCACACTGATCTATAGCACACCACATATGGTCACCAGCATAGAGGCAGCAAATGCCAGATCAGATAGAGAAAAAGTATATTTAAGAGGTTATAAATGTCTTTTCATAATAGTATATATTCAATACTGTCACTAAAGTAAGAGTCCAAAGACAATAGGCACACTTTTCTCCTCTTTTACGTGATCATAAGAAAATAATTTCAGTTCCACTTAGTAATGGCTTTGCTATATTGTTAATAGGTGATTAAACAGGCAAAACAATTTTCATTTTGAATCTCTAAGGAGAACCATTGCCGTAGAGAAAAAAATCAAAAAGGTTTTTTTTTCCGCCATGAGGTCATAAAAAGGTGAAACATTTTCCGTGGGAAGGAGGACGGGGATGCTGTTGGTACAACACATCCTGACTGTCCCACTGAGGGAGAGATAGAGGCCTTGTGAAATCAGTTCTGTGTCACCTCTACAGCTGTGTCCAGCCCCCTCTTTGTGGTTCTAAACACAAGTCCAGCTTTATGTATCTGCAAAAACCCTGCCACAGAAGCATTTTCTTCAAAGAGATGCTGAGATTTGTTTTATCAGATAATGCTGCAATCCTGTCTAACATGGCACATGAAGAAAGAGAAACTTCCCTAAAAACATTCCAAACTCCTCTTTGTGCCACCCACACGTGCAGCCATGACTGAAAGACAGAGCTGCGTGTGGCTCTCACACACTGCAGAGCCCCGCTGCCCCTCGTGCTGGAGCCTGGGGAGGAATCACCCTGGGAGCCACTGCCAGGCTGCCAAAGGCAGAGCAGGATTTCCCCAAAGCCTCCCTTCCCTCCTCAGCACAGAGCTCAGCACTCCCCACACTCTCTGGGTGTTCGTCGCAATAAAAACCTGGCCACAAGATTTAGAATCAAAGGCACCGACTTACAAACCCTGCTGAAAATCTGGCACTTTGCTGCAAGTGTCGAAATACTTCTGGTCAAAATATGGCCGTAATCACTAAAATGTACAATTGTTTTTCATAATCAGCAGTGTTTGCTCACATAAATAATTTTATTGACTCCGGTCACAGGAAATGCTAATTTTGTGTGACACTGGGAAGGACTTCTAAGACCTAGAAGACAACAACGGCCTAAATATTGCAAAGACAGAGCTATCTAAGACTGTATCATAGCAGCTTCACTGGATGCAAACCAGAGGTAGTGTTAGTTTTGTAAATACTTCTGCATCACCTCATCAAGAGGTGTGGGAGCAAGAGGCAGAGTTGTAACCCCCGAAACAGATATAGAAGCAAAGAGATGATGGACAGAAGGATAGAGATTTTACTGTAGATGACCTTTAAAGTCCTTCCCAACCCAAAACTTTCTATGATAGGAACAAATTTGTGAAGCACAAATCAGTGACTTGGTACCTGAAAAAGGATGAAGAAATTTTTGGTTTATGGGCTTTGCTTTTGTTCAGCCTCAAAAAAGAGTCGCGCAGTTGAGATACCCAACATTTGAGTTTTAAAAGGAGTGCTCTGGGATGACCCCTCATTAAGGGATCAGCTCTATAATGAGTCAGCTAATGGGCCAGGGTGCACCATCAACCCTTCTAGTCAAACCTCTGCTCCAGCATATTTATAAAGCTTTTTCAAACAGGGTCCTGGGTCAGACCAGTCATAACAGTCTTACAATATTTTCTTAAAGTATTGCCCAGCCTTGGAAATACAGCTGAGCGTCTTGGATTCTTCTCATAAAGTGAAAAGGGCCATGTGTCTTGTAAAGACAAGCCCCAGGGGAACTGAGGTAAAGTATTTTTGTAGCCTTAACACAAATTTTCCTTGTGTTTATGACTTCATTATTTTAGTGGGTGTGTTATTTCAGTGGGTTTTTCAGCTACTTATTTTCTATCTTCTTTACGGTTCTCTTTTCTGTCTACTTTAAATAAGGAAAATGGACTCAACAGATGATGCAGAAGTCTTTACAGCAGAGCTACTGGTTTTCATTCCTGTTTCCTGAACCTCAAAGAATCATGCGCTTAAGATGCTCAAAGAATATTTCTGTAACACAATATTAAAGTTACTGTTGATGTCTGGTCAGTGTAAAAGCTCCCCATATGAGCAGAGGTGAAAAATTCAGGCATATATCTTCTGTTAAGTGTAGTGAAAGAGTTAAGACAAAGTGAATTGAGAGAACACAACCAACAACAGAAAAATTGTTTCTGATTAGCAGGAAAACCCAGGATTAGGATGTGGTTACTCTGTAATTGCAAAACCTGATCTTCAGTAATATCTGGTGGGGTTTAAGGGAAAAAAGCAGCAAAAGGACTGAAAACTAATCCTAAGCTCATTTTAGGTGAATTAATCTAAAATACTGGTCTCCATACCCATGAGGTTCCTCCTATACTGGGAGAGCCCTATCTCAATAGAAAGCTGTTGGGATTGGTAGGACAGATGTGGTGTAGCACATCTGTCTGGCCTGGGCAGTGTGGTTATCACAAAAGTGCCCTTTTTTCTTGGTGCAGCTTCAGCCAAAATGCACAGAGACAGCAGCTATTGATTGAACAGAGCTAAACCAGTGACCCGTCCAAATTGCTGGTTTATTAATTATCACTTCTACTTTACCTAATGTCAGCTCACTTGCCATATCTGCTTTACTGATAGCTTGTTTGCCCAATTAGCAGTAATTTGCATTTTAACTGAGCCTGCAAGTTCCCTGTAAAATCTGTGCTTGGGGACTCCAGTGATCACCAAGTTGCTGGTCAAAGTTTTGATAAGGAGTAATGCTTGAGTAAATCCTACAAGCCATCACCCTAAGGCAAAGTAATCTCGTGGTAGGGATGGCTGAGTAAAATAATAGCAAGCATGGAGCTTTTCTGAAACCCAGCGCCAAATGTTTTACAAGACACAAAGTTCTCATTTTTCTTCTTTTTTTAATTTGTCATAGACTTTTGTTCTGCACAGGGTAAAAAAAAAAAAAAAAGAAATACCAAAATATCAAGACAAAAGTCTATTCTTGGATTCACAACATGAGAAAATCCAGGAAAGAAAGGAGACCACATGACACAAGCCCATTTTTACATAGTTTTCAAAGCGTACATAGTGGCAGAAAAAGGTACATTTAGCTAAAAAAACAAAATCTACGGAAAAATGAGGAGTCACTCTCCCTACCAAGTCAAAAGAGTAGGTACAGGGCATTTAAACTTGGCAGAGCCCTGACATTCCAGTCCATGATGTGCAGGCTACATTTTCAGCAAGAGCCTGTGAAGACTGAGTTGTCCAGTGCTCAGCTCTTCCAGCTGGAGGTGTCTCAAACACTCTGTTAATTTCATTCAAATATATTCAAAATATGGTGGAAAGATAAAAGTACCTACTTCAGGCATAGGAAATGTTCAAGGCAACAGGCAGAAGTGAGTGTAAAAGAGAGCAAATAAGTTCCTGTAGTTGATGTTTTCCTGTTTCAAACAAACAAAAATTGCAAGAAAAATATAAATGTAATAGATTTAACACATAAAAGAGTTTGGTAGGAAACACCAATGCATGGTTGACTCAACTGAACACAGACTAGAGTGAGGAACCCTGCCTTATGGATTATCTTAAGGACAACCGATGTCCCTTCTTCCCCACCCAAAAAAAGGCAACATAATTGAATTTCACACAGACGAGATTGGACTTAACATCAGCTAAATAAGGATGCACAAAGCAGGTCATAAGAATTAATTAAGAATGTAAAGTCTATCACTCACCTCTCCTCTGTAGCTTAATGTCTCCTTTTGTTTCCTTCTGGTTTTGGAGTTTCAGAGAACTCTTGAATTTTAAATTCTCCTGTTATACACAAGACTATCCATTGCACTTGGTCTTTCTGCTGAGGGACCTCAGCCTTCACGAAATAACCCAATTCTGCTGGCAGACCCTTTTGATTGGGCACTCCTTGTTGAGTGAGATCCAACAAGTAGAAAAAAAAGAAGGATATGTAAAAAGATGTTGGTCACTAACAAAATCAAAACAGCAGCCAAAGGTGCCTACTCTGCAAATGCTGTGTACTGTGGTTAGAAAATTTGAATCCCATGGAAACCGGCCTTGGGTTTAGGCAGGAGAGCTCAATACTGGCAATAAATTATATGTACTAATGATCAGGATCTGGTCATTGAGCTGGACAGATTTTCCCACCCCTTCTTTTACCAAGAGATTTTCTGAGCCTCTTCTCATATGTGGTGTAGGGCTCAGGGACCTGCTGCAATAGGGTGATGTGGGACAGCAGCCTCATAAAAGTGGATATTGGTGCCCTATTCACTCATTCATCTAATTTTCCTAGAAAAGCACCAATGAGGGAAGCTGCTGCTCACAGTGCTCTAACCTTCTATCCAAGGGTTAAAATATTGATCCTTACCTACAATATAATGTAGCTTGACATGTTTCATCAAGCATGTTGTTCTCACTTCAGTTCCAGAGCACTTCTCTGAAAAGTAAAAAAAGTAAAAAAAAAAAAAAAACCAAGATTGCTACTAACATGTGATATATATTTAAATAAACCAAAATAGCAGAGAGAAAAAACTTTATCACAGCACAATAGAAAATTAAAAACCAAACTTTAAACAAATAGCACCATTTGTTTTTGCGGCAGCAAAAAGAGTTTATTATTTCACTATTTCATCTCACCTTGTGTCATTAAAATATAGGACACAAGTAGTAAAACACAAAGTAAATATGCACATATCTTTACACCACGTAGGGCAGTTATAAATCTTACTCTTTGATAACAGCTGTACTATAGCAATCATTTGAGTAGTGCAGCTGCCACAACATTATCAAATTTTATAGTTAAAAAGCAGTCAAAACTTTAATGGTACAGTGGAGGTAGATATATATTGTGCTATAAATAAACATTATCTAATGAAGAAATGAAACATGTTTATTTTTCCTTGACATATCGTTCAAAATCATATATCTTTGCTCCTGCAAGCTGCTATAATAGCAGCCATTATACTTCAGCATGTATAACAACAAGGTCTGTAGTTGGGCTAATTATGCTGGATTTAAATGAGGGATGGGAGAACTTCAGACAGCGTGGCCTTGCAAGCAGGGCTTTCATTTCAATAGAGCAGTATCTTAAAATGTTATCAGAGCTAACATGTCCTGGCAGAGGTTCTGAAGCAGTTGGGAATGCAGTGAGAAACGAGTGGGTTTTCCCCTCAGACGATGACTTCTGCTGTGTTGGTGTGACAGGGTGTAATCGATCTGGGGAGCAGGGGACCATGAGAACTGGTGTGCTGGTTCACTCACTGCCACATTACTCAAATATAAAAAACCTCTGAAAGGATTCAGAAAAGCATGTGTCTAGTGCAGCAGACAGGCTTATCTCCCTCCCAAGGTAATAATATGCCTAAAATGTGGTTTCCATGAATTTACTGAGCTCACACTCAGCCTAGGGATGCACTGATGGCACCTATGAAGATATTCACCTGCCTCCTTCACAAAGACTGAATGAGGGCATGGGAATGATTTTAAGCATGCTAGAAACATCTAATATTGGAGAGTTTTGAGAGCACAGCTCATCGTGCTACGTAAGGTAAGGCCACAAAACATTGTCTAATGTTCAGGTGTGTGTTTCTACAGGAATTTCCTCTTGACCCCAGAATGAACTTCTGAAAGACATCTCCCAGTCCCTGCTATCCATCCCACTGCAAAGAGCTGGCTGGAAATCACTCCCTGGGTGCCCTTGGAATGGCACTAAAATGCTGGTGCACAGCAAGGGCAAAGCCAAAGCAGTCCATCAGGGAGTCAGTCTATGGGACTGCACCTGACTCAGTCCAAGGCTAGCCCCAAATATGTGGTAGATTTGAGGCCCTCAGCATCAGCTCCATCTCCACGTCTCACTAGGATCATTAAGGTTGGGAAAGACCTCTAAATTCATTAACCCAGCTCTGCAGGTCCACCACAAACAAAGATGTAGCCTCAGAATACCAAATAAAAGACCAAAGTCCACAACTATAGTATGTCACAAGATGAGAAAGAGAGCTGGGAGTGACAAAAAAATATATCCTAGGTTCCTGCAGCACCAGGGAGACTGGCAAGTAAAATTCATGAATTCCATTGCCTTAAAAATCTTCCTTAGGAAGCTCTGATTCCCCTCTTCACATCATAAAATTCTCCCTGCCAGAAGGGAGATTACCATCTTGCCTGGAGTTTGCCTCCTGTTCAGTGTGGGTTTCTCTGAAGGTGACACATGGACACCCTGGTGGGAACGGCTGTGACTCGGGAGAGAAGATCCATTGGAGAGCAAATCCCTGACAAACAGCTTATTACGGTTAAACTTTGTGCATGCCCACCATTAGAGATCTTCAGGGTGCTTTTGCTTGCCATCAGCAGAGCATTTATCCAAAAAACCCCATGAGATGCTATAAAATAAACCCAACAGCTGTTAGCAGAAGATGACAAATCCTAGATACCTTTTTGTCACATTGCAACCTATACAATTTGCTCCATGTTTACAAACAAATTGCTACAGAAAAATATTAAGTCCTGGCATTTAGAGAAGCTCTAGAAATTACTCACGCCCCTGGAATTCTGCATGACAAATTAAGACTACACTTCTACTCCTAATAAATGTAGCTAGAGCAAAGTTTCATAAACATTCTTGAGATTTCTTCTGTAACAGCTTTATTTTGGCTCCCCACTTTTCCTGCTTAAACAAATGGTAAGGTTGGCTGATATTGTCAAAATACAGCACTTCTCATGAACCAGGAGTAATTTATTAACGTAATTTATTGAGCTGGCATTGTAAAACATAAAATCATATTTTTACTGTGGGACTCACACACACTAAACAAACAACAACAACAACAACAACAAAAAAACCAGCAAAAAAGCCCTTGTTACCCCCAAGCTAAGAATATTTTCTTTTAAAAGTCAAATTATTGCAACTGTGGATCTGTAAGTGTGAGATTATGTGCTTCCAGAACTGGCCTTTCAGAGGCCAACAGGGTAAGTGTTAATGAACCGTGCAATGTTGGGTAAGAACAGAACAGATGTTTGCACAGCCATCAGGTAGACCTTTGTTTATATAAATGCACCACAGTAGATAATACCTAATACCTTTCTCATGGCTTAAAATAACCTTCCCACTAAAAATACAAACAGGCTTTTCCTCAGTTGTGAACATGCTTAAAATCTAATTAATACACAGCTGACTGCAGACCCACCAAACTGCTCAGGCAGGGTTGGACCTGTCACCCAGCGTCACCTCTTTCATGACACAGTCTTAATCTCCTCCTTTGTCCTTATATTGCACTTTTTGCTCTAAAGGTTTCTGCACTAAAAAAGTGGGGAGGTGAAGCCACAGTTCAATTCAATTTACTTTTATATTGCCTTTCATACAAAGTCTTTCAAAACTCTTTATAGTGAGAGATAAAATAACCATATAACACTTGCCAGAATTCAGCGTGGTGACTTTTACACTCAGGGCAAAAGCTATGTACCAGGAAAGTAAAATTAAGAAAACTTAGAAATAGAGAGAGGTTAATAAATACATATGGTTTCTGCACTGTGGGAGAAGAGGGAAGCACGTCCCTATTCTGGTTCATTCATAGCCCTTCCATTAGTTTGGAGGGTCCCAACATAAAGGGGCTGTTGGAGAGGGTGAGAAGGGCATCACTTAAAGGAGCCCCCTCCAGCAGTGTTGGGCACAAAAACTTCAGTCAGTTGTTTTCCTTCATATGGAAAACCCAATTTCCATTCAGAAAACAAGAAAACTTCAGCCTATCCTGAGGAAGGAATGGAAAAATGCACCAAGTCACCCACACTCATTGTCTGACAAACACAACTCAGGAGTAGCCCCACAACCAGGGAGGGAAAGATTTTTGCAAAAGACAACCAGAAAAAGCAAAAAATATTTATGGCAACACCATAAATTATTTAATTTAAATTATTTATAAACACTTAGTGTCTAAAAGCATGACCTCACAATAAGAAATACAATAATTCATAAGGATAACCTTGGAACCAGGTACATACCATACACTGGCAGAATGACACAAGCAGCAGTCATTGAGTGGAATTTTTTTACCCTCTTATACCCATCAGAACAAGGAAATAAACACCAAAAAACTGCCTCTTGGGCTCCCAAAGTAACTCTACCTCATATCTAAACAAAACCTGAATATCAGCACAGTCACCCAATTTATGCCAGTACAAACCTCAAGCAGCTCGGGAGAAAAATGC
Source organism: Rhipidura dahli (assembly GCA_013399225.1). Taxonomy (NCBI): domain Eukaryota; kingdom Metazoa; phylum Chordata; class Aves; order Passeriformes; family Rhipiduridae; genus Rhipidura; species Rhipidura dahli. The sequence continues at coordinate 189,233 of VXAC01006013.1, forward strand.
TCCCGAAAACACACTTATAATTAAAGAAAGAGTGTTATAAATTCTGTGATACAGTCTTAAACTGTCATTGTAAAAGTTTACTACATCTTTGAGGTCCATCGATTCAGAAGCCCACACATAAAGAAGCCTGGTAAAAGAGCATCTAAGAAAATATTTGGGCAACAGCTAATATTTCTTCCCACCTGTCTTCGTGCTCACACCACTCAACACAAGCCACATCTTTATAACACACAGTAAGAAAACACAATATATAGTAACTCATTTTCTGACCTTTTAATATTTCTGCCATTGATTGTCAGAAGTGAGGACGGCTCTCTATCCTAAGGTGATGGATTATTTAATTAACTATTGACCTTTTCAGTATCAGATGTTGACAATGAATGCACTCCTGTGTAAGCTGCCTCCTCTGGATGCTGTTCAGTCCTCCAACGCACATGGATTTGTCTTACAGTTTGGTTTTAAGCATAACATTTCTATTATTTTAATCTAAAAACAAGTCAAAGTCTTGTATTTAGTGTTGAATACTTTTATGATCTACTGCTTTGAGTTTTCTTTTGAACTGCATTTCTAGTGGAATTTATATGAATATTAGCAGAACTGAGTCTTTCTTATATAAGACCATTTCTGCTGCTTACCTATGACTTAGGTTCCTGGCATGCTTTCAGGACAACTTCTGCACCAAGAGGCAAAGAAACCAACCCAGAAAGGAGAAATTATTCATCATCTGTGCACACGGGTCAAGAGACATCCCAGACTGAAAATTGTAGGAGTTATTTGATATTACACTTTGCCTTTGGGCCCAGCAAAGACTCCAGCCAGGAACATGACATTTACACTGAGCACCTTTAAAAAGAAAGCATTTCACTACTTTCCCACAAGGCATGCAACGTGAAGCCTTGTTTACACACAGGCAAACTGACTTAAGACTTTTTCTCCCCCTAAATAAAGAGAAAGGATCCAGATCCTCATCCTGGAGACCTGGGATACCAGTTTTCTGCTCTCAGCAATTACATATTCAGCTACAATCTTTTTATAAGCAAACAAGGTATTTTCCTCCATGAGCTTGTTGTTGGAACCGAACACTGAACAAATGATCCGTGCCTCCAGGTTGTCAGAGAGATTTACATATGACTGCACAGCAGTTTGGGTATTCCACTGTGATTTCTCTCCAGGACTGAGAGAGTTGATTAGTCTAACATATTCCTGGTAGAAACCATCTAACATTTCTCCAGGAAAAAAGTTTGTAGCCTGGCACACCTTTGTAATAAATATTCTCTTCTGATTTCATCTGTTCACTTAGAAAATGCATATTTGCCAAACCAGGTACCAGAGAGATTTTGGGTTTTTGGGTTTTTTCTTTTTGGTGGTTTTTTTTTTTTTTTTTTTGGGTTTTTTTTTTTGTTTGTTTCCTTTTGTTTTTGTTTTGTTTTGTTTTTTTTCCAAAACAGACAAGAATACTTTTTCAAGGTGTTCCATTTCCTTTGTTATTTTGGTAACTATATAACCATAAAATCACTTCATAGGAATAATTCTACAATGTATCTGCACCAAATAACAATTAACAAATTTCTAGAAGGTCTGTTTACAACAAATCATGTCCTCTTTTTTTTTTTTTTTTTTTTAAATCATATTTTAGTCTGTGAAATCAGCAGCACACACAGCAGTATAAATTCCTGCAGCTGATGGATTTGGTAAGTGGTTTTCATCAGGACCTTTCCTTTTGCATCAATCAGCCTTCCCCGCAACCCCGGAGAAACCCCTACATATGTCATCGATACACCCAGATAGCGGAGCTATAAGTCTGATTTTTTGTGATGCTAATACAATATTATGATAGATATCTATTAGTGGGGAGAGTGGAGCAGCAGACAGACACCAGCTCCTCTGACAGCGGCTGCTCTTTCTTTGTCAGTGTCAATCTGCGCCGGAGTCGCGGGGAATGAGCGAATGTGACAGGAGAGGACCGCTCCAATTATGGATGAAGGGATACTATCTACTCCCACTGGTTGATGTGATTTATTCGACGGTCCTTCTGCATTTATAGAGCAGCAGATTGTAGCTGCTTATGAAGTGACAAATAGTGCTCAATGACATTGACTGACTTGTCTGATCAATTTAGCTCGTCTGAGAAGTAGCCGTGAATCGCTGTCCTTGTTGAATGGCGGCGCGAAGAGTCCCGGTTCAACTTTGCCAACGTGAAATCTCAAATGCCATTAGAAAAACTATTAAAGAGGACTCCTTTTAATCAAATAACACAACAGTTCCATACAAGGAATGAAAAATAGAAACCTTTCCCACAGCTTTGTTTTGAAACGCACCTCGCTTAAAAAATGTTTTGCCTTCAAGACCGTGTCAGGAGAACATTTTTATTATTTTATAGGTTCCTGAATATTTGATATATTTTGATGGAGGAGCAATGTAGCTGACAGAGGGGAAACAAGTGAAGCTTTCTTGCAAGAACTCACACAGCAACTTTTCATATTTTCTAGAAAAGTTGCCAACTGTCCTGATTTTATTGAGCCTCAAGTCATTAGATTAATTTTAAAATTCAGAGCTCCTGGAATCTGGTGATGATGCAATCTAGCTTTTATACTAAAATCAAGAAGAAAAATTTTAAAAAGGAAATTTCTAGTCTTATGGTCAGAAAGCAATTTAAAAATGTGATTATAATGAACGCAGTACAACCAAAATCCAAAATAAAATTGGAAGTGAACTTACAAATGCTGAAGGGTTTTTGTGAATTTTGAGAAGTAAACTTAAGACTACTGGAGCCTGGCAGGACTTTTTCCCACTTGGGTTTGACAGCACAGGAATTTCTTAGAAATCTGGCTCATTTTGTTAGAACTGTTAATACCCTAAATATTGAAAATTGTCAAACTCTCAGTGGCTGGAAGCCCTCCTGGCAGAGGGAGTTGTTAAATGGGAAGAGGTGGCAGAGCCAGGCTCTTGGGTGCCATAGAATTCCCACTGCTTTCCTGAGCCTTGGCACAGCCCTTCTAGAAATGCTGGAATTATGTGATAAGGTATCATTTGGCATAAGCAAAGGCCTCACAATAATTCCTTTAAACAAACACTGAATTAAAAACCATCAAGAAACCGTTAACAATTGTATTTTATCTAGCATTAGATTGGTATTTTTTTATGTCATAATGTCATGTCACACCTTATAAATAACACTTATGATATTTCTTATATGAAGCAGGCACAGGAGTTGTCTGTGCATGGTAATTCTGTGTATAAATATATACAAACTTGTGAGGGAGTCTACACACACATATCAATATATATATGGTCATAGCACAAATAAATCAATGTCTACATGTTGGGGGGTGCGTGTGCGCCGTTCATTATATATTACAATATTAAACTGTTATCCATGCACAAGTATATTTATGTACATATTTCAATTTATTAGAGCTAGGCAGGCCTTTACAGACTTAATAAAGAGCACCAGCATTATAAGCCAAGAACCATTTTTCCCTTTCCCTGTATTATTCAAATTTATTAAACAATATTTCACATTTGTTTGACACAATGTCAAACTCGGGACTCCTAAAGAACTGCTGCAGCTTTGGAACTGTTATGCTTTCTTGGACTTTAATCATTTTTGGCAAGGCTCCATTTCCTGTCAGAAAGTGAAACAGCTTAGGAATGTCATTTTCACGAAAGAAAACAGAGAGAATCCGAGAGGAAGTTCTCCTCCACTCCAGAGCCCCTAAGATACTCAAACACACTCGCAGGAGGGCTGGAATACATCAAACATTAGCAGAGGGAAAAGGACACACTTTTCCCACATTAAAATACATGGATAAAGTTGAACTTTTGCTAAAAATAGTTCCCATGACTAATCCTATTAAGTTTTTAAAAAATTGGGCTGTATCTCCCTTGAAGTCAAATTGTTTTTTAACTTTAGAATGACATTAGAAAAAGACTCTAAAGTGCCTTTGCTTAAGTCAAAGTCCCTGGAAGATTATTTTTTCTTTCCTGCTTTTTTTAAAGTGAAATATGAAAAATGAGGACAGGAGCATGGATCACTCTTCTAAAGGGGCAATTTACCTATTGAAGAGGTGAGGAGGATCAGTCTCTCCCAGATCATTGCTGGTGATTTACTGCCTAAAAGAGAGGCTCCCTACAGAGGGAAGAGGTTCAAGGGAGCAGACACAGACTAACCCTTCCCTGGGCCAGCTCAGTGCCTGCAGGAGCTGAGCACAGCCAAAGGAGCAGGGATGGAGGAAGCCCTGAAACACTTTTGGGCAAGAATCACCTCTTTTCTTTGATCAGAAGGCTGGTTATGTAAAAACCACCTTGACTGCCTGTTGTGATGGGGAAACAAGTAATGGCCAGATGGATTTTGAGAACACAACCCACACCCCAGCAGGAAAAAGAAACTGCACCAGGAAAGTTAGCAGTTCCCACTGCATCGTGGCCACGTTGGCAGTAAATAGAACTAAGGACTTCTGACAACCACCAGATCCCTCTACAATTTATGAATCCTATTTGAAGCTCATCTGAGTGCTTTTCCAGCAGACCAAACACTTCCCAAGGTTTACGCTATCCTTGTTCGTCCTAACATCCCAGACAGAAATCCCAAGCTATGGTAATGCCACGGTTGTTTCAGTGGGAAAGCAGAAGGGAGTTGGCTGCAGAGGAGGGTGAGAACCCATTCCTAAAGGAAAAGCCATTTGCAACAGGATGCTGAGATAAAAAGGATATTTATCTCATTCAAGGAATTTGACCTAAATCCAAACAACACTCATACACAATAAGGAAAGGAAGGTAGGTTTATCTATTGCATTTTCCCTAGATTTGGGTTAAATACCAAGTGGTGGGATTTAAGGAGCCTTGCAAATGTCTTAGCCCTGATTGCTTTGGTTGGGATATGTGTTTAAACCTGTGTGTTACAGACCCCAGTGGGGCACAGGCTGCCCTGGGGCCCAGATCAGTGAGGCCAAGCTGGGAGGACATCCCAGAACTCTGATCCACAGCATCTAAACACAGGAAGAAAGCACCCAGCTGGCAAAAGCTGAGCAGAGTATGATATGTTCAAGGAAAAGATGAAATCCTAAAGGGAAAAAATATGACCTATACACGTGCTTTGAAAAGCATTCATACTTCTAGCTCAGTCACGAGAAAGATCAGGGCTTGGTAATAATGAAAAGAGAATGATGTTGTAGAAGGAAAAATAAAATGAAAATAAATTAATAACTCCCTTAACAATAAATTTAAACTTCCGGTGATTTGCTGTTTGGTTTTTTTTTGTCTGTGGATAGATGAGCACAGAACACAAGGGGATGAGGAATGGAGGGGTCACAGGAGTTGTCTGTTTCCATAAACCTTCACATCTTCCTGTTTAAATTCATCCTCCATCTACCTTCACCTCAGCACTGAACAGGGAGTGAATGTAACAGCATAAACACCCCTCAGGTTTGTACAGGTAGAGGCACACAGGCATTCCCTTAGGGAAGGGAGAGAGCAGAGCAGGTTTCGGTGGGAAAACCACCCCCCTTGCATGTGCTTTTTCTCTCCATCTCTCAGGCAGCCAGGTCAGGTACAATGGGGTGGTCCCAGCATGTCCCTCACACACCAGGGGACTGTAAAAACTCTCAGCATCAGCCTACATCTGCTTGCCTTGAAGTCGTCCCCCCCACCCACACTTCCATAGCAGCTGAGTGAGGTCAATCCCCAAACACTTGTGGTCACGTCGCTCCTTCCCACCCCCCTGAAGCCCCTCTGGCAGCACTGTTTTCTTTTCTGCCCCCAGCTGAGCTTTCATGGTGCTCTCTGATGTATGCAAGTAATAACTCATTCCCCCAGCCCAAACCTGTGCAGTAGGTACCTTTGCTTTTCCCATTGCACCACTGCCAGTCATCCTGACAGCATCATTTTCCTCGGACCAGCCTCACTGCTGAATCCCTAATTCCAACTGAGCACATGACATTTGTTTGTTGTCAAAAGCATAGCTCGGTGTTTGCACTTGCAGTAATGTCTTGTAGCAAGTTAGTCACCGAGGAACATTTCCAGTCATTTATTTTCCAGCACAGACTACAGGTTTCCATGGCTATATTCCATAGGAAAAAAAAAAAAAAGAGAAAGAAAAAAATTCCAATTTCATGTGTAGATTAAATACTTCAAAGTCCCAAACACTCAAGCCATCACTAACACATGCAATAATATAAACTGGAATGAATTTCGAGGATGTAGTAGGTTGAAACTCGGCTTTCGGAGCAGCAGGGTTGAAGTGCACTTATGACACCAGCCCTTCACATCCCCTCTCCCCACACCAACAGACTCCTCCTTACCTCACCTTCTTCTCGTGATTGGCCCAGTCTCACAGCAGCTGGCAATCACCAATTAACACCAGAGCATATGAATTTGTCCAAGCTACAGCTCTGTCTGCACTTCTGACCCATTACCACAGTATCAGTTTATACTGCAAACCCATGAAGTCAACACATTACATGTTCCTCCAAAAATCTCCCCATTCCTCAGCATCCAATCTTCATTCACACTAACCTTTACCCTCATTGGATCCTGTATACTTCCCTGCATGTTAAGGCAAACATAAAATAATTTAGGTTGGGAAAGCCCTCTAAGATCATCAAGTTGAACTATTAGCCCATTGCTGCCAAGCCCACCACTAACCCATGTCCCCAAGTGCCACATCTACAAGTCTCAAATCCATCCAGTGACTGGGACTTAAACAGACTGTATGAAGGGTTACATGATAAATCATTGTTAAAAGTTTTGTTTGTATTGTTGGAGGAGTCTTCCATTTGTATGGGGGGGAAAGAATCTGGATACCAAAATCTGTATCTGGAGCTAAAAATACTCCTATTTTTCTGTACAGTTAAATACATGTAAGGATGTACTGAACTTCCTGAATGTAATAAAAATATAAAAAATAAAAAGAAAAATCTGTAAAAACCGTACTGTTAATTAGCTGTTAAGCAATGAGCACCATGCCCATTTTTCTTGATAAACTGTGTCACTCAAATCCCAGCCTTTTCCCACTCCCGTTGCTATAGGTGCCTCTCAAACAGCAGTTCACACATTACACTTGGCCCTCCTCCCTTCTGTCCCAGCCTGGTACCTCCTCAAGGGTGTCACACGCAGCCATCCATTTATCTTCCCTTTTTATCAGCTTGCTGAGCAATTCAAAGATGGGCAGAACTTCTTGAGGCCTCCCCCCTTTTTCTCCCCCCCCTCCTATTTCCATTTATATCTAGATTTTTCCAAGCCCAACACAACCTAATGGGCAGGAGAAGGCCTAAGCCCAGATTGTTTAACAATGCCTTGAAGGGCTTATTCACCAAAGTTCGACGCTCTGACGAACAGCTTGCTGCAGCTCTAATGGTAAGGCATATAAAATGCATCATACATTAAATTTAATGTTGCCTCATTAGTCTTAATTAGATTCCTACATTACACCAGGATTATAGTTTCTTCGTGTTTATGTTTGTTCCTAAAATGAAGTCTACACTAGACAACAGTTTGGTGTACTTTCTAACCTTTGAATAAATATGCCCTGAATGGATATCTATGGATATTCTTAACCTTGAAGAAACAGAAATTAGGTGTTGTTACAAATGCCTTTCAGACAGAGAGACTGCTTAGAGTCAAATACAAAGGAATAAATTTGAAGGAAAAAGAATATAGCGTGCAAATATCAGAAATTACCTTCTCTTTCAAAGAGCAAACAGAGGAGGGAAAGGAATGGACTGCTTGCTTCAAATAAGTAGTGGCTTTTCTATTTCTATTAATGCTTTGGTAGATTGCTCTCATACAAATTAATTTTGTCTTCTAGATTAGATTTTTTTGCAGCTTATTTTCTTTCAGCTGTAAAATCTGCTTCCAAGTGACACCACTAATTCCTCTTTGGAACTTGGTTCCAAACACCAGCAGAGCTCATCCCATGATTAGTCATAATGATCTACACCCATGTCAGAGGTGAACAGTTTTTTAAAATGGAGCACCCCACTTTTCTTCCTGCAATTAATTAAACAAGCAATTTTAAATTTCAAAAAGTTTGGAAAAAATATCTTTTTCTTTGGTGATGTCAAAGAGAAGCTTGATTGTCATAAGCATTGAAAAAGAGAAAGTTGGTTTATCAAATGTTGCCATTCTCAGTGGTTTGGCTCAGATCTTGCCATGAAATAGTTCAGCCTCTTGAAGCTCTTTCTCACCCAGCACAGAGTGCAATTCATACAAGTCCATCTATTTCTTTCCAACTGATTTATCCAAGCACCCACAGCAATGTAGGAGCAAAGAGAAGTCAATTAGAATTATTACCAGTTTGTGTTCTGCTGATATTTTAAAGATTATTTCCTTTCATGTCCCATACCATTAATTTGATAAAATTTAATAAAATTTCATTTGAATTTGTATGTGGCCTGGTTAACTTGTTAATTAGAATTTGAAGAGTGTTATTGAAAAGACAGTGCAAATCTGTATATTTCGTATTCTTAAGGGTTTAAGAGAAATTATTTTGTCCTGTTTGGATTTACCCTTTTCAGAAATCTTTGCACAAAAGCAAGCAATTGAGGTTTCTTAATATTTCATTGGCCCTACCAGGTACACTAAAATAACATTATTTCCTCTGAGAAAAAACAAGCTCACTTAGGCTTTGAAAAATCCTTTCCTTGGCTCAGGAAATGAGGAAAATGCTTAGGAAAATTTTCAAGAGCTATCTGGCTTTAAAGTAGATCAAAGTCTAAATATTTGTTTCACAGACAGTACTGAAACAATTATTTAAATGACAAAGACTGCGCATGTACTCACTTTGTTCAAACTCAAATTTAAACTTTTCATCCATCTACACTACAGTAGCACGTTTTCCTTAGGAATGACATCTCAGGAAAGGCCTGTACAACACAAAAAGTAAAAGGTTTACATTTTCTAAAATCCCCTAATCCTACCTTTTTGCAGTCTCTCCATAAATTGTTACCTTTTTCCTGAGGGGATAAAAAGCTCAGTAATTTCTTCGGTTCCTGGGGCAAACTGCAGCTACGGAACAGCTTAAATCCCAAACAAACCAACCAAAACCCCAGAAACACAGAGAACTACCATTCTTCATCATGAATTCAAAGAATAACAAAATCTATCATTAAATATGGATGAAGGCCATATCAATGGGCTACGGATGGATTCACAGGAGGAAGGACTGGATGTACTAGGGACGTATCTTTAGCAGCTAATATCACGTACAGTTACAGCACAGCGCTGAGCATCTGAAAGAAATTTGAGAGTGGAGGGGTGAAAAAAGCAGTTACTGGATGATGATCTGTTATTTAGAAACTGATGCCCAGGAACACGCACTTACTTTTATCTTGAAACCACACAAAGTGTTTCAGAACGGGTAAGACTTAACAAAATTGTTTCTTTTGCCAAAAGGCCCAAGAAAAGTCAACTCTGTCCCTTGCGTGGGTTGGCTGCAAAGCAGGATGCAGCCAGGCAGGATACATCCACCTCCCTCCACCCTGGTTCCTACAACCTCCAGAAAAAAATAATAGATATTTTAGGAATGCTGTGATTTTTTGTCTTTTTACTGCCTTGCTGCCGTGGCCTGCTGGCAGCAAGGACAGCCAGCCATGCTGGGCTTCACTGGGAAAGGCTCCCAGCATGGCTGGAACTGGATCCATGGAGAAGGGGAGCGTGTGAACCCCAGGCACCCCATGCTGCAGACCAGACCTCCAGATGTTGGAAGAGCAGCGTCTCCAGCGCGGCAAACGATGGAGGAGGCGACGAGGGTGGTGATCCTGCCGTCGGGAACTGCTCTGCTCTGCAGAGCTGGCAGGAGATGAGAGGTACGCTGTGCTCTGCAAAGAGCTGCAGCAACTTCCTCCAGAGCAACAGGGAGCTGAGCAAAGGGCGGCTGCACTGTAAATCACAGCTCCAAGGCTTCCACAGGTGAGGCACAGCTGAGCAGGGCTCTGCACACCGTGACAGAGCAGGCAGGATCTGGTCCAGCCCACTGCTGTGCTGGTTGAATCCAGACTTTTCATTTTGCTGGCTCTGTGTGAGGGGGGGATCTATTGCCTTCCGGTTGGATTTCTTTTGAGACATAAAGAAAGCTCTGGGACAACACCCAGAAGTGGATTAATTAATTTATTCTGCCTTCCCAAACAAGGTTCAAGCGTTTCCGGGATCAGCCGCGCTCCTCGCACGCACATGAGCTGTTCTGGCAGGGGCGCCTCAGCCCAACTTGGTTTGAGTGACAAAAGTTAATTTTATTGATGCACAGCCTTCTGTGATGCTAGGTAGGAGGTCCGACGATGCAAATCAAACTGCTTCTCCCAAAATATCCCAGTGATTGATAATGAGGCAGTGATGCAGATTTTTTGACACTTTTGATCCTACCACAAGCAAATGTTAAATTTAGCCCCTAGAATTTAAGAAGCTAATGCCACATTGCTTTAAAAGTGATCAGTGAAAGATATACATAGTTTAGCAAAGTCCAATGTTATTCAATGAAGATTTCTTTTTTTCAATGCCAAAACAAAGCTGTATCAAAGCAAGATTTCAACAATAAGGGTGAAAAATTAACTTGAAACAAACCTAGGTATAGAAACCTGTCAAATATGCTCTTCATGTATAATTTCACTTCTTGTGGAAAGGTTATACATTACATTTTGATTTCTCTACTGTATATCTACCTACATATATGTGTCAACTATTCTGCAAGGTGCATAAGGAACATATCCAGAAGCATTTGAACAAGGAAGATGACTGACATTTACAAGAAAAGCCTTTATTATATGTCTATATTTTGTTTCATTAATCATGCATGTTCATTAACCAATCATGGTAATTTATTATGCATTGTTTGAAGACATGTTGCATTACAATGGTGTCATTGTCACTTTGATCATCTAAAGATCTCACAGGATGACATTTCCAAGCAGAGGACCTGGCTCCTCTCTACGTGCTGTATGAATATGTACTAGAGACTCAGAAGTGTTAAAAAAAAAAGGAAAAAAATCAACAACAAACCTGCAGTGCAACAGTGTTTGCAAGATACAGAAATTAATTATGTAGCTCAAAGATAACAACCCACAAATTAGGTAGAAATATTCAGGTGAAGTGATTTGCACATGATTTTAATAGTGGATAAGCACCAAAAGGAGATGCTATTCATTTTGTCGTGTAATATTTGATCATTAAGTGTTTTGCTAGGTTGTATCATGCTCGATCTACACAACAATCTGAAAAACACACTCTTTACAAAGCAACCTAAAAATGTTCTCAAAAGTCTGGGCTTTCATCATGACCAGCTATTGCATTTATATAGTGAGAAACGAAATATGTGTTTAACAAAAGATAGTTAGAGGCACCACTACGATAATGCAGCACTTCCTTTCTCCTTAGTCTAAGGTCACTGCAAGAAATGTTGTGAACCTGAGCATTAGATAGAGTCTGATTTTATGGAACCAAGGTTTACAACTTCTTCACTGCTCATTTCTGCCTTCTATAGCACCTTTCATAAACCTACTGATTAATATCAAACAGTGAACAACTCTGACAAGCAGGATTACTAATCCAACATAACTGTTTATAGTGTGAATGAAAAAAGTGCTCCATTTCCAGCCACTGCACTTAATAATAAATTCCTGTTGTACTTAAATGTTGAAGGGATTACATAACTGTCAGAGTTCCTTTAAATGTTAAGGGGAGTAATCATATTAAAGACATACTATACAGAAGCAAAAGCAAATGTCAGTTTAGCTATTATTACCATATTTGCATGGAGTTTGGAAATATAGGGCCAGATTCCTAAACACGTCACGTTTGGGCTGGTTGTGGCCGAGCAAAGAGGAGAAGGAGCTGCAAACCAACCCTGCCAGTCGTGCTGCAATCCTGTGCCATATAAGGGTCAGAAAAAGGAGCTTCACGTGCCCTAGCAGAGCCACGGGGCTGTTCTGGATTCCACCAGCTGAAACAGGACCACCAGGACAATTGTGCCAGAGAGATGGAGGGGAATGCCACGCATTCCTCCTCCCTCGCTCCCTCTTCCGCTGTGCATACTTCCCGCAAGGAAGCTGCTGGATTGGCTCAATACCATCCCAGGACAATTCTGAAGCACCCACTTAAGACATGCTTATGACAACTGTGACCCTCTTGGGTATCTCTGAGACAGCGAGAGCCAGGAATCTGGGGCAAGCAAAATCAAATACGCAGATGCTCTCCGTGTGGTCTTTAGATACTGTTCCTCTGACCTCTGCTATTGGCTTAAACACATTTAAACACCCTGGAGTCAATCACTGCTTTAGTAACAAGCAACACTATGAATTGTCCAGAGAAAATTAAGATAGATATATTAATAAATTAAAAAACGAAATTTAAAAAACCCCAAAAGCACAGCAACAAAACCCCCAGCATACAGACCTCCAAACCCAATGAAGACCTAGATCTCAGATTGCACTCTATATTTACCTCCTTCCCTGCATTGGAGTCATTTGCAGGATTAAAACCTGAGCCTGGCGCCTCCCCACGCTACGATTATTGGCAAAGAAACAATTCTTTGACTGTCTTCCAGTACTCTTTTAAAGGACTGGGGTTATTCATGCAGAGCCACACCCCAAATCCAGCAAGACAAGAGGAATGCTTGCCTGTGGAAGTTATGTGCACGCAATGAAACCCTTGTTCCCAAGTTAGAAATGGGACCCCATTATTAGCATTCCTGATATTCATAGCACTGCTGGCGTTCCACAGCACCCAGCAGGGCTCAGCCAGCAGCCTCAAGGAAAAAAATGCCTATCCTTGAGTTCTGTGTCATCATGAAAAGAGTTAATTTCAGAATTACTCACCTGCAGTAAGCTGCTGCTGTGTTTGCTTTGAGAGAGAGAATTCCAGCCATAGTCTCACCCAAAAGATGAATGCCAGTGATGCCAGTTGGTGCTGATGTCTTGGAAGAGCATCAGTGTTGAAATCCTTCCTCCAGTGCTCCCTGAATGGCATTCCATGGAAGTTCCCCACTGACACACTGCCTCACCAGCGGGCTTTGCCTCATAATAAATAGAATAATGAAAAGGCAAAGAGGAGCAACGTAATTAATTGACTGCACATTAAGGTCCAGGGATAGTCACAACATATTTGATACCTAAACATTAAGCATTGTCTGGTAACCTACTTAGTGGTGGGTGGAAAGCAGTCTCCCATGGCTAAAGAATCCCTGAGATGTTGAACATTTTCCTCTACAAACACAAAAGTTCAAAACATTTGCCAATAATACACATGTAAGAATAGAGATGTCTCTGGATAGGGTCTAGAGAAGGTCAAATTGCTTTCAAACATCGTCTCTTTTTTTAGGATAGATATCACTATGGCAGTGATAAATATTTTGTGAAAAATCTAAATAAAGCAGGCTGGATGTTGCATGCTTACAACGGGTGTCACTAAAGAAGTTTTGGTTTTTTTTTTTATTCCCCCAAGTGAAATTTCTAGGAAGGATTTTGGCAACTTTGTTAGTGTGGAAATCACCATGGGAAGCGCATTGGCCCCAAGGCATTCGATGACCTACGACACGTTCTCTGTCACCACGTCTGGCCCCTCTTCATGTCAGCCTCTTCCTTCACAGGAATTTTGAGGTGACAGAGGAATTGGTCATGCTCTTATTTCTCAGCATTCTTTTCCGAGAAAAACTATCAAAACAAACCACTTTTTAAATTCTTTTTTTTTTCTTCAGTCAGCAACTCTTTTTTTAATCTCTGGTTTGGTGTTTGTCCACAAATAGAGAAGGAGACCTTGTGGCTCAGCAGATGGTCACCTTAGATGTTTTCCTGAGGGTTGGAAAGGTTCAAGGAGGAAACCTCACACTCCTTCACTGGATCCTGAGGTCCCCCTGGCCCTCTGACATCTACCATCTAATGCCTGATGACAGGGCAATGGAGACTGTGTGTTTCAGCTGCATTTCTAACACTATCAAAGCCCCTTTCCCTTGTAACTGAACTGTTCTAATTATGCACATTTCCCTTTGCTGTATTCCTCAAGGTCTTGTCTCACCAAATGATGTAACTCTTGATTACAGCTCTTGTATTCAGCTTGTACAACGAGGCTGAAATACTCCTGAACACCTTGATGACAAGTACATGGATTTGCCTGGCAAAACAATAACCACGCTAAAGCTCTTTTAACATCCTGGTTCCTTTGCTGAAAGCATCTGCCTATACTGTCAATTCATCCCGTGCCTCTTGGGTGCCTGACTTCAGCATAAGTATGCAAGTCCTATAAATGAATACATGCCGCTGGGGGTAGCACTTACAGTAGAAGAGGATCGTCTCATGAGTGATAAGGGTGACAGAAGTGCAAAGCAGAGCTGAGTGGATCTGGCATTCACATTGCGAACAACACAGCATCCGTACGGGAAGATTTTCCCACAGAATGACATGCAATAATTTATTCTAAGCCCTTCCAACTTGTGTGTGGTTGGTTTTTTTTTTTTGATTTGGGTTTTTTTTTTCTTCCCCTCCTCTGTGAAGTTTCTATCTTCTGCAGCTCTTCTCTAAATAACTATCTGAGATGCCGCTGCTGAAATGAAATGCATTATTTGGAGGAAAACTAACCCGTCTGACCTAGTAAATAATTACTAGTCAACACTATCCCCACATAACTACATTTTAAAAAAGAGTATCACTGAGAAAAAAAGGGTGGTTTTTTATACTAAAATGGTATACCATACAATGGTCCAAGGTAACAGTTTTAAAAGACTCCATTTTTAATCAGAGGTTATAAGTACACAATTAAAATAAAAGTATGCCTCACAAGGTTTTAAGCAGGAAATGCTGTTTCTTCAATGACAACCCTGCACCAAGCATTTCAACCTCCTAAAGGTCAGAGGATGAAGGACTTCCAGATCCCCCCAATGCTGTGCAGCACAGAGGAGCAGAAAAACTCTCATCCTGAGCCAGACGGGTTTCCCAACACATCCACTGTAATGTCTCCAACACCAGCCACCACCAGATGTTTCAGCAGATGCCAGAGAGGATGAAATAAAGGTGGCCATGGGATACTCCTCTTCTGGAGGAGATCAAACACGTTCCAACCACATATGACCTGGAACCAGATAGGTACAGGCACTGTGCCATCACCACTGAGAGCCATAAATCACAATGGGACATCCTCCCTTGTACTGCTGCCCTGACCAAAACTTCTGCTGGAATAGGTAGAATCTACTGATCCCGGGGTTTGAAGCCATAGTGGAAAGGTCTGAAGACTCCCTGGACACCTACAGACATCCTTCTGCCTTTCCTCCAACTTTTCTTATCTCCCCCTCCCACCTAAGCCCTCCCCCTGTTGCTGCTTAGCTGCATTGTTCAGCAATTTGGTAAAAATAGCTATAAACTAAAAAATCCCCACACATTGCTACACTTACCTGATACATAAAGTCCAAGGACAAAACTTAACACATTTTACAAAGATCTGTACTAACATTTAAAAAAACCCCCTTCCATTCCATTTAAATACAGGCATTCAAGCAAAGGCAACAAAAAACCTATACCTTTTCCCCTGGAAACTTTTCTAAGCCTCAAGCCTTTGCTTACATGTCCATGAGACGTGATCCTCTTGCCTCTTGCTGCCTGTTCTCCAGCTGTTGGTGGTTAGTGCAAAAGAGACAGCGAGTCCAATCCCACTCTTAAAAACATTTTTGCTTCATTCTCAGGCACCTTCTGCCTTCAGCAGCCTGGGCAGAGACTGGTTCTTAAACATGTTCCTTTAGTCTAAAACTCCCCCCAAAAAAAGCACTGAAAGGAGGTAAGCACTCAGAATTAGTCAGTTCACTTAGTCTTGATTTTCCTAGGCAGCAACCTCAAAATACAAACACAGCCTTCAAAACACAAGCCTGGAATGTCAACTAAAGGTCATAATTTTATTATTTTTAAACCAGTTAAGTAAGAGTCTTAAAAATTCCAAATGGAGAAGAAAGAGTAATGATGTAGCAGTTTGAGCCATTTAACAAGTTTAAAATGAGAAAATCATTTAGAAGAAGGAAATCCATATGGTGAATGACCAGCTCTCACCTTGGTGTAAAGCAGAGGGAAAGGAGAGAAAGAACTTTTTAGAAATGTACCACAATATTTGCAATAAGTGGTGGATTTGAAAGGTGAGATAATCAGAGATAAGAATCCATGACACAGATCTGGTGTGGATTTAGCAGCGAGATTCTCCGGGTGGTAAACCTCACAGAACACAACTACAGCACCATAAAAACCACACCTAAATTTATATATATGCAGCAAACAGATTTTTTAAAAATTACCCTAATTAACAAATAGGAGGAAACACAACAAAACAGGTTTGAGAAACAGCCTGTGAGGTGCTGAGCAGGTCTCTTCCATCAGATATCTGTGATGCTCCCAGGGCATTGCTGCAGGAGCATGAGAATCATTGCTCTGAGCATATGCAGAGGCTGTCTTAACAGATGCCTGTAATACATACATGATTTAAAAACACACTTTCATTTAAAAGTTCAGTTTTTGTAAGCACATCAAAGCTTTGAAAATGTAGATTTATTTCTTTTGATAGTGCATATTAATAATATTGATATAATTACCACTATTCATATTTGAAGACTCACGAATACAAATTTTTCACAGATTACTTGAAATTCAAAATGGGGAGTAAAGAGATCCATAATTTAGCGGGTAGAAGTGGGAATCAAGTTTTCTGGAGCCTAATTTTCCCAGAGTTTAAATATTGCGAAGAATCAATGTAAAGCTCTGAAATGAACTTTGGAAAAACTGTTCATTCCCTTTACTACACTTACCCAATACATAAACTCAATAGGCTAAAATTCATCTACTTTACAAAGATTTGGTGCAGCTTAATAGAGTGCTTTGAGATCTTGTGATGAAAGAGTGAACCCAAGTACAAAGTAATATAATAAAGATAGCACCATTAATTAGAATTATTAAAATTCATACACTAAAATCTATAATCTAAGCAGTAGAGACCAAGTTATTCATGGGTGTTTAAAATAAGGAAGAACATTAAGAATACTAATTTGGACAATTGAACCCGGCATACCAAAACTGTCCCTTTTGTTCTGTTTAGTCTTTGGGGAACAAAGAAGTTCACACGGAAAAGAACAATAAGCTGCTGGGTCTATAGTCTTTGATTTGGTTTTTAAGATGGTCAGTTAGTACTTAACAGAAAGTGCTAAAGAAAACTTCAATTCTGGATCAACTAGTGGTGGGATGGGGTAAAAGATGACATTTTTTTTTTAATTTAAGAGGAGAACAACACTCTCCCTGTCACAGGAGGTGGCTGATGAGGAGATGAGGCTGAGGGAGGAGATGTTTGGATGGGGCTCTGAGCATCCTGGTCTAGTGGAAGATGGCAGGGCCTGGAATGAGATGATCTTTAACCAAAATCATTCTGTGAATATAAAGATGCCAGTGAGGGCCACAGTCCATGCACAAGCCAGCTCCTCGTGCCTCAGTTTTCAGACTTCAGCCCTTCTTGCTAATGCCCTCAAGAGAAAAAACACTAGGAGCCTCCACATGCAGCTTGCCTAAGCCACACCTAGGGTGGAGAGACGAAGAGGTGCCATGAGTGTGCTCCTTTATATCCCATCTTGCCATCTCCATGCAGACAAACCTCATTCTAGCAGACAAACTCACACATGTGAAGTTCTGCTTGGAGGCAGCAGGATTGTCCAGCAACACTGGTGTCCAAAATAAGCTCCAACAATGGCCACATCAGATCTGCTGCCAGCCTGGGGACTGTGACTAACTTGCGCATACATTTGCATAAGTTATATAAAAATGAATGTATAAAGTTATATTTATCTGTACTTATATCTTCTTTGATATGAGTGGATGTTGCTTGTCCACCCACAGTAAAAACTTACAATATTGTAGGCTTATAAATACAGAGAGCAGGAGAGCAAATTACAACAGATTTCTCCTAGGTTACACTTCAGATGTTCTTCAGAGGAGTGGAGTTGTGGACAGCAGTGAGGGCTTGTAGCACATCAACAAATTGGCCATCAATGTGTCACTATTTCCACTGCTCGTGTTCCCATGAATAATGGAATTGGTGTGATAAATAACTTCACTTCTTCTTCACTCCCCATGGCATCCAAGGTCCTCGCACCAATCCCATCAGTTACGGTTCTCTGCCTGCACTCCTTCTCACCATATCCCACCCCAAACTGGACACAAATGTGGGAAGCCAGGGTCTGAGCCAAATCCCACTGGAAGCTGGTGGGAGTTTCCTTGTTGAGTTCAAAGGGAGCTGAAGCAGGTCCTCACTGCATAGCAAGGAAGAAGTTCATCAAGAATTATAAACATGATTTTTTGTTCATCTTTTTACTCCCTAACTTCATAATCTCAGTTTCCTGGACTGATGCCATGGATTGCTGTCCTGTATCTGATTTATAATAAACAGAAGAAAAATTCTGCAAACATATATTTTACTGCCATTAACACACACTTGAAATTCTTCCTATATTTTCAATGAAAAAAAAAATATTAAAAAGATCTAGAGAAAATACAGTATCTGGCTTAATCCCTAATTGAAGAAGAGTAGATTGTTATGGAGACACAAATTATATTGTACATAATGAATTTCATCAGAATACAAATATAACAATATTGCTTTTTTGCCTTTCAACTAGGGAACATCCTATTTTAAACTTGGGAATCATTTAGCTTTCAGATTTCTCAAAGTATTTGCAAGGAGACTTAGAATTTCAAAGTAATTGCAAGGGTATGTGAAACTCAAATCCAGCTTAATGACAAAGGGGGAGAGAAACCAAGAAATCTTAATTAGTGTAACCAGCGATAGCTAGATTCAGTTTCTGGATGAACAGTGTCAGATTAGTACAAGGAAACAAAACACTCATTTAGGAAACATCAAGGTTTTGTGGGAAGGAGGAAAAAAATGTTGGGAGATCTTAAGTTCAAGTTGCCATCACCCCTCTGAAACACCAGTGCTCAAACTGTCCAAGATAACAAAATGATTGAACTTCCCTCATTGAGACTAATTTGATTTATCATTAAATTTTTGCTTCACAAGTTGCACAGTGGATAAAGATAATATATTTAGTTTCAGGAAGAGAATTAGGAAGAAAAAGTCCCACTGAAATATGATGAATCCCTACCTATGTATAGATTTACAAACACAATTCTCCAGGGAACAAACTCGTAGGTAACTGCCTCAGCATACAGAGATGTATTTGCAGTTGTTGTTATTCCATGCCCATGCTCTGATCTCTGTAAACACAGGATTAATGAGTTTTCTTGAAACTTTCATTGTGTATCCAATTGAACAAGAACATCTTCTTTGGATAACACAAAATAAATTACCTAATTAAGACACATGATCTGTGTAATAAACCCACATATATAAAACATGTGCAGCAAAGAGTTTTTCAGTCCAAATGTGTCAATGGATTTTTTTTTTTTATTTTCAATTCAAGGGAAGAAAAGTATGCCACATGTAGACTAACAGTCTCCCAAATTTCCTTTTTCTTTTTTCTTTCAATTATGAGAGCATTGTCGTTACACAAGTCTAAAACAGAGCTCCTCAGGCTGGGAGATTTGTGATTTATTTTCAGATTTTAACCAAAAAAATGCATGAAAATGAATGATATTTTCCACTTTAGGAGTTGATACATATCTACGATGTTCTAAATGCGTACAGCAGCACTATAGATCGTTCTATATCACCATTATGACTATTGCTGAATAAAAAATTAACATGATATAGACTAAGTATAGCATATAAAATGCCAACAGCTTGAAGTTCCAAAGTAAGAATGTGATCCTTGAGTACATAAAATGGAGGATAACACAGCAGCAGAGTGTTGCTGTCTCCTCAGTGTGCAACACTGGGGACACTATTTGAAAACAAACTAATGCTAAACCCAAAAATACTCAGTTCTACAGCGAACGCAATAAAATGTCTGGCTAAACCCCTGGAATTTACTCAGGGGGAAAAAAATCAAAAATCTACAATTTTTAAGAACCATTACAGATTTCAACTCCACCTGTTTCATTTGCAAAAGAGAAGTATTTTGATAAAAGTTAAATTTGCTCAAGAATAAATAGCAAGAATCAAATTCTGAAGGCCAGAGGGCTATAGAAATTTAAGTAAGAAATATTTTGTATAATGAGAAAAATTTACCATCGAACAACATATTTTTTTTTTTTTTTTTCTGAGGAAGAGTATATCTCAAGCTGAGTTTTTGGGAACTGAAGCACAAATTTAAGCTGAAGCATAAATGGGAAAGATCATGGTGATATCAATGAACAAAGCTGTATGGCCTACAGATCAAGGGGTCAGACCAGTCCCTTCTGACCTTTAAATATAAGAGCAGCATTTTATTTAGGGCTTCTACTCTTTGTATTGTCTCAGTCCTGAGAATTCCCAGTCACAATTAAACTCTGCATCGTGCAAGATCCCAAGTAAACAGACACATTTCATGAGCTGTCCCCAAGAGTCTGCAGCCTTTAAGCTCAGTTTTACAGCTTGCAGTGGATGAAGTTCCACACAAGCGGGACCATTTTCCCTAATTCAACGATAAGACAATACAGACTTTTACTGTAATGGTATTTCTTTCATTTTGCCATCACAATATTTGGGAGTTGGACTGCATTCCTAGCTAAGTGGCCTATTCTGTTTTGCTCGTACGAGAATCCAAATTGCCATTTAAAATTCCCTAGTTTATTAACTTTAAACTGGTGCCTGCTATTTGAGATGACAAAGCAGAAGGCAGGAAGGGCCCTGTGATGGAACATGACATGTACATGTTCTTGGAGAATACACTGGAGACTCCTCTCTTTGATCTGACCTCTCCAGCACAGAACTGCTCATTGCATTGACCACACAGATTATTTTCACATTTCAAGGCCTCAAAAGTTTCCAAGTTACCCAGGGAAAGATTTACTAATGATCATTTTGGCATATCTGAGCTAATGGGGCATCCCAACTTCAGTTATAGGATCACAGAATGGTTTGGGGTGGAAGGGGCCTGAAAGATTATCTCGTTAGAGCACCCTGCCATGGGCAGGGACACCTTCCACTACCCCAGATTGCTCCAAGCCTCGTCCAACCTGGTCTTGGACACTTCCAGGTATGGAGCAGCCACAGCTGCTCTGGGCAACCTGTGCCAGGGCCACACCACCCTCACAGGGAAGAATTTCTTCCTAATGTCTAATCTAAACCTTCTCTCTGTCAATGTGTTGCCATTCCCCCTTATCTTGTCCATCCCTCCCTTTTCCCCACTCCCTCTCCAGCTCTCCTGGAGTCCCTTTGGGCTCTGCAAGGGGCTCTGAGCTCTCCCTGGAGCCTTCCCTTCTCCAGGTGAGCACCCCCAGCTCTCCCAGCCTGGTTCCAGAGCAGAGGGCCTCCAGCCCTTGGAGCAGCCCCACGGCATCCTCTGGACTCTCTCCAGCATCTCCACACCCTCTCACATTGGGGACCCCGTAGCTGGATTCAGTCCCCACCTGTTGGAACAGCCACACTTTTGAGTCTCTGCTGTCCCTTGGAGGTCTTGTGCTGGCGAGTGTGCTTCTGGCTGCTGGCCAGACTGCACACCCCATGTTTAAAGCAGCATAGTTCATGTCCCCAGAATTGTTGTATTTCTGCTCACCACAATAGTTACTAAAAGCTTGTGCTCCAGACTGGTGGGATTAGGCTTCAATTTTTAGCACACTATTTTCACTGCATCCTACACCCAGCCATAGCTTATCTATCATTTGATTCTGACGGATACATATTTTATATTTTGACAAGCTACCCACTTGACTGCTTTCCTGTGACATCATCTTATCTCTGACTGTACCAACCTGTTAATAACTTCATTTTCTGGTTGAATTTTTCCAAATTAAATTAAGCAGGCGAAACATGTTAAGCTCACCAAGTCCTCTAAACACTTCTGCTGAAGGGCATCCTCTGATAGCTTGATTTTGAAAAGGGCATCACACAACCTGCTCAGCCAGGGATCTGGTCCAAAATATCAGGTTTCTGAAAGGTAGAAGATTCTCCCTCAGCTAAGAAATATAAAAAGGACAAAACACATGACTTAAAAACAAAAATTAAACTTTTACCATCTGATAACTGATATTATAAAAATTATATCATTATTTAATGGTACTTGAAGAAAACTCTTATGAGATAAAAAGGAGCAATAAAATCTAGCAAACTAATTTTCAGGTTTTCTGTTGTAGATAGAAAGATGGAAGTTAAATATAGTTCAATGGTAGCATGAAATAATTTTCTCTCTATCTTGTGACAATATAAATCAGCAGAAACTTTTACTTCATGTTAATTAAAACAATTTTAGGGAACAAAATCTTCTTCCCGAATATACTATATAGCAGTAATTAAATATGGGCACTTTCATACTTATTTTATTCCATAATTAGCTTTTCTGTGGAAGCAATACTGCACTGGACATGAAATCACAGGACAGTGACAAAATTTAATTGGATAACACGGACACAAAATCAGAAAACCAGGCTCTTTTCCCAGTTGTGGAGCTCAGAACATTCCTTCCCATTCTGTGCCTCAGTCTGCTGCCATTTAAATTGAAAATGCTGCACCAAGAGAAGGAAAATCGATATGAAAACATAGCACAAGTTATTTTTTTTCCCAGTTGTGTTACAAGGCGAAACGGAGCACTCTTGGCTCCTGAAGGTTTTCAGTGCACTTGGGTTGTTTCAGAAACAAAGTTTGGCATTCACAGAGCCACGATCACAATTCCTGACCCACTTGGCTACTGGTAGTAAAGAGGAGAGAGCCACTCTGTGCCCAGAGGTGAATCAGCATCTCTGGCCACCATCCCATCCTGGGGACAGTCCCAGTGATGGACCTCTGCACTCCAGACACATCCTGCCTCAGAGAAAAGGGTTTTGGCACAAAACAAAGCCACCAGGACCATGACAAGGAGAAAACCCAAAAGCCCAACAGGCTCAGCACCAGATAGGAGCCCAAGGTCTGCAATCCCTCCATTTTCACTGTGTACCTACAGACTGCTCTGCACTGAGAGGGGGGATGATGAGCTGAGAGAAAGGCTGCTAATATTCCCCTGGACTCACACCTTTGACAGCCTGCTCAGAGACCTGAACTGCACAAAATGCCCCCAGATAAATTACCACTATAGTGGGACTTCATTAACATTCATAGATTGCATTGCTTGATATACCTGAAAATTTCCACTGAGGGCCAAAACCTTCACTCCAGAAAATCCAAGGAGAATGTAACTTTTGGCTTTATCAGGGTGTCAGATTCCAGCAGGGGTTCTCAGAACACAGTGGATCTTGTTGGGCCTCATACCTTTAAAGATGCCAAATGTGAGCAATGCCACCCACCACTGGAGAGAGTAGCAAGAACATGCCAGAACCTGCCAGAGCTCCCCAAGCTCAGGCCTTCCCTACCTCACTTCTCTTCTGTATGAACTTCTGAACCAACCTTATATTTATTGGAAAATACATTAGGACTCAAAAATCTGAGTTGTGATAAATTTTTTTTCTTACCAACCAAAAGCAAATTTCTGACAGTGCTCACACCAGCCTGATCCCATCCATCATGTTCCTGTAACAACCCAATTTTAAATCATTGAGAGTTTTGCCTAGAAAGAAAGTTCAGACCTGAGGCAGAAGAATGTTGGGATCAGAGACCAGCTACAGAAAAGTCTCTTAAGCAGTGATCTACTACTGGGTAGCCACGTGCAGCATCTGAAATGCATTTTCATTGTATTGAGGAGTGGGAAAACCAATCCGTAAACTTCAACTTGTTTGAAATAGATTTAATTAGAACTAATACAAATGCATCTTTCCTACATGGTTGATCTAATCAACAGTGGCAGGTTTAATTACAAGCCTATTTAAGGTGAACATATTGCGTTACCGTGGAAAAGATGCATTATTTTACATTGTAGGTGTACCTCCTACTTCTCTATCTGTCACACAGGCAGTGCCTTTAATAGCTGTTAATGCAATGTCTCTTTTTCCAAGCTCCAGTTTTTGAAGTTTTTAAGTAGAATCCAGTGGAATCCAACCCAAATCTAATAATTGCAATCTATTTTGTATTTTTTTTCCTTGCTATTTAGTTTTCAGCACAAAGAAAATGACAGGTCTAATATGAGGCTCCTGAAATGTAGTTACATCTAAGCTTCAGCGCTCCAGAGCACATAAAATAAATATATGATCAATGAAATGAAACATGACAAAATGTTTCATATTGATGTTATTTTTCTTTTCAAAACGTCTTTTATGGTTAATGCCCTCAGTCACTTTTTCCATACATTTTCTTTTTTTGTAATATATAGCTTTCCTAGTTCTGATTTCAAGTTCAGGGTGCCTGGGGAGAATTGGAAGATTTCTTCAAACCAAGACTGTTCCTTCTGCCTTTCACATGAGAAAATTGTTAGGCGCATTAAAGTATTCCTGACTATGTTGCATTCCTTTGTTCAGAGTGAGTTTTGGGAACACATCCTTTTCTCATTATATTTCCATAAAATATATTTGATCTATTCTATTCTTAGAATACCTCTGATGTGGTCTGTGAATGGAGCACAGTATAAAAATATTTCTTTTTTTTTTTTTTATACGAGACAAAATGTTTCCATTTCTTAGACACATAAAAAGTCACTGTATAGCACTCCACGAAAGTAAAACTTTGCAGAGAGTGTTGGTGCAGCTCGGCACAGATCTCAACAGCAATCCATCCTCACAGCATCCAGTTGTAACTTGGAACCTCATCAAATCCATGGTGACAGAGGGAGAGAGAGCGAGAGGAACAGAAAAAAAGAAAGAGAAATAGAGGAGGAACGAGACCTGGATAATACTACTGGGGAGTGAGTTTATATTTAGAAGCACAGAAAGATGTTAACCATGTGCCTGCCAGAAAAAAAAAAAACAAAACAAAAAACAAAAAACCAAATCTACCCTAATTGTGGTTGACAATAACCTTTGGAAAAAGTCTTAAACTTTCAGAGCACAACCCAGGATATTCCCAAACGCAGGCAGATATTTGAAATGGTCCCACAGACAGAGCATTGCATCAATTTTGGAGTTTTCCCTCTTCACTTCCCTATCTGCTGATTGTTTTTTTCCCTTCAGGACCTCAAGAAACACGGAGTAGCAGCCGCTGAGCTTTTCTGCAGCTCAGGCTTGGCTTGGCTGTTTATTGCTACACCCATAAAATTATGGTTTTGCTCAATCCCTTCCAGGACCCTTTTTTATTCTCTGAAGTTTTCCACTCGCCCGAGGAGCGCTGCTCCAATCTGACACGTTGGGAACACGAGGGCCGGGAGCAGGTCTGGACCCAGCGTGGCCGGCGGGGAGCGAGATGCCCCCTCCACACGTGCCCCCGATTCTCCCTGCAGGAATGTCATCTGATGGGAGCTGGGAGCCTGCAGCAGCCCAGCTGCCTTGGGTACTGACCACAAATGACTTAATCCCCAGCATAAACAAGGCCTAATGTTCATCTGCTGATTCCCTCGCAGCTTCCTACTCACAGTTCACGGGAGATGACTTCTCCTGGTTCCCACGACTGGAGAGTTGGGATCAAAGGATTGAAGAAAAAAAAGAATATAAGGCTTTTCCTGGGTCTATTTTTTTTCTTTTTTTTTTTCTTTTTTTTTTCCCCTTTAAACTCAGGTTGCAAAAAGTCTTTCCTTCAATCTGTTGAGGTGTTTAAAAAAAAATAACCATATAAAAATTTAAGCAGTAACAGGCTTGTGTAGGTATAGGCAGCAGTGACTGCATGGGGTGGAGTTTGTGCCTCTCACTAGCCTCAAAAATTCATATATTTATTGTTGGTTCTTTAAAGGACAAACTGTCCTTCCCTCTATTTGAGTGGCCATGGGAAATCTTCAAATGGCTGAGCCAGAAAGCAAATGAAATAGGGGAGGTTTGATCTGTTGTTTCATTTTTAAAATTCTCATCAAAACAGAAAAATATTAAAGAAAAATTACGTCAACAAAAAATGTAAAATCAGTGAACAAATTTATTTTTCTAATTACTTGATTTCATTTTAGAGAAGTGAAATATAATTTAAAAATCAGACTGGTGGTGTCTGCTTGAGACCCTTCTGGGTATCAACAGCACAAAACATCTGCCTGGTCCTGCAGGAACAGCAGAGCCTGGAAATGTGGGAATTATTCACGAAGGTGTGTTGGCAGGGTTGTGTCATCTACCCCACAATGCACCTGGTTGCTATCACTTTTACTTTAAAGATCACTAAAACTCAGCTAATAAAATTTAAAAAGAAAATCATATAAAGTGACACATAAGCAGGTTTCACATGTGAGTAAAAAAGCTGTGGCGTGTTCTTCCACACGTGAAGCGTACATTCCCTTTTATCAGGCTTTTCCCAATTAAACTAATGGAAAACATGCACTACCTAAAAAAAATATTTTAAAAACCCCTCAAACCAAACTCACCCACATTAATAAGTACTGCATGCATAGCGGGATCATTCCAGCACAGGAAGATTTTGCTCCCCTCTATGAAATTTTCTTGGGTAACATTTGACATCACACTGTTCACAGATTTCCACACATAAAGGAACTTATATGAAGGCAAGTTTTTTTTTCTGCTAGGAAATCTCCATTTACAGCAGTTATTTTAATTGCCACATGGCACTTCTGTGCCTTTAGCACCCTTGGCTCTGCTATTGCCACCCCAAAGGCCTGAGCACTGCCCATCTCAGGAGGCCCCAGCACTGCAGGCAGATCCAGGCTCCAGGCAGGTGCTCTGTGTTATATGGGTAGGGGACACTATTTCTTATCACTGAGAGTGGCTCTGTGAGGACTGGTGATGCTGACAGGAGCCAAGACCACCCCAGCACAAACCTTCTGGATGTACTCCAGCAAAGGGATGTAAAGCAACCTGAAATATTTAAGTTAATTAATTGAAGGCATGATAAGTTATCACATAAAGCTGTTCGTGTGAACTCCCCTCGTCACTGTGTGGTTCAGTTTTCAACGTCCAGAGTCACAGAATACCTTGAGTTGGAAGAACCCCATTAAGTCCATTTTCTCCACTAAAGAGGCTCATAAGCTCCTGTCCTCACGACAAGGAGCTGAAGAATCTGTGTGTGATGGACACCATCTCCCTACCACATCTCAGCTTCATAGCCATGCCCCTGACCCCCTTTGCTCACCATCAGCCCTTCCAAGTCTCTCCATTCCCCAGGTGCCCATTTACAATGTCTGGCCACACATGTTGAGTACAAGAAGATGCAAGGATCACACCTCAAGTGAGAACATCCCAATGCATTCTTAGGGCTGAGGCTTTCTCCACTTTAAACTCTCAACTGTTCATCCAGAGTAAAAATAAAAGGAAAGAATCGTGGGCTTGGCTTCCCTCAAAGTACAAGGAGTTTGGAATGACTGGGATCAGGACAGCTTTACCAGCTCAGTTTCCCCCAGCACGTGCTGCACATCTACTGATGTGCATGGAACAGGCCAGTGACAGGGCAAGCACTTTGCTTATTGACATTTCTTCCTATCAGCTCAGCGATCTACAGGATCAATCCCTTAATTTGCAACATCTTTTAAGCATGTCAGAGATCAGAAATGAGCCATATCTTGGTTCTTAATAAGTTTCTGTATAAATCACTGCCTGATTAAAAACAAAACATAGTATCCTCCAGTAATGATCAAATTCTACAGTATAGCAATGTTAATGACCCTTTACTGTGGAACACTGGAATATTTTTATAATAAAGGTTATGACTTGCATTGTATTTATTGTAAGCAGAGGTTTTATATTCTAAAAAAATCAATATTTTAATATGTAACACCTTAATATACGACCTTCCTATGGCTACATTTCAAAGGCAATGTGTGTGTTCCATTTAACTTTTTTCTTACAAAAAGAAAAAGGCTTGCTCTCCAGAAAGTTGTAAATATTCTAGAAAGCCTGTTAATCATGAGATCCTGCAAGCTGAAATTTGTTTAGGGCGAGGGGAATCTGATTTTCAGCAAATTGTCTTTGTTTCAGATGCACCCGTCCCCGTGTCAGCACGCCAGCGTGTCATGCCTGGTTACATGTGTCTTGTTGGGTTAAAATGATGTTCCTGACATACCCAGGCTTGCTGCCCCATCTCCATTATGTGCCAGGCTGCCCGTTTGAAGAACATTAGATTTTTATTTCCTTACTCTTGGCATGGCATGGGTTTGCCAACCAGAGAGCACGACTGATGCCCTCTTCTGTCACTGGTCCCAGTAGAGATGGCCCAGCGAGGCTCCTGCATCCACCAGGACTCCAAACACACTTAAATCATCCATGGCAGGAGTCCAAGCAGGGAGGAGAGGCTGTACAATAAACAGCTGTGTCAGCTGAACATGACAGTGTGGCTTGGCTGTTCCTTTCCCAGAGCCCTCCCTGGAAGCCCTGCTCCTCAAACAAGGAATAACCAGTGTTCAACACCTGTACTGGAGCAGCAGGGAGATGGTGTGCAAAACTTCATGGTTAACTAGAAAATGTAGATAAATCAAACAAAGTGGGCTTTGGTCCCACTGAAAGCAACCTGGGTGTCATTGTTCTAGGATTCCTGTTCTACAACACAGCTCTCAGAAACTCAGGCACACGTCAGTCTCCACTATTAACATTTGCTTCTGTTAAATTCATGTAAGTTCATCCAAGTATTTTGCCTCTCTTCCTCTGAAATCCTGTTATAATCAGCCCAGCACACAGGGCTGACTTTGGGATAGCCAGACATCGTTAGTAAACAGATGCTTCCTTACAAGGGCATTTTGAATTTCTTTTCCTTCTTACGTACCAGCGTTGAAATGTTACAACTCTCATCAAAAGACTGAAGACTTAAATGTGTATTTTGGCAAAATGGTAACTTTTTCCCCTATATTTATTTATAATGTTGATAAAAACCATAGCATCAAGTTTTTATGGGGGGCTACCCTGACAATATGACAAGTGTCAAACAAACATTTGTGCATTAGAGGTAAAGTTTTTTAGTTCCCCCTTAAACTGGGGCACGAGGTAGAGGCCTGTAGTAAAATGCTTTGTGATAGAGATGGGTGTAACTTCCACAAACACCCAACCTTTTTCTTATTTTATATGTGTCCTCTCCAAACATTTGACAACCAAAAATGGAAATTTCCTTGAGTGAGGTGGTCTAGAGAACATTTCATATAAAGCTGCAGAGCCCTCAGCAGAAGCAGCAATGATTAAACTTTCTGAACTCCTGCACCAGAACTACCTCCCCTGTGGGAAAAGGACCCTAGACCTTGGAAATTTACATTATACATTATTTATAGAAGCACAAAAGTAAAGCAAACATGTTCATTAAGTGAAGACTTTTGTACAGCTGACTTTGCAAGTATGATCCATGCTTGGGTCTTGAGCTGAAATACTTCAAACCTGACAGAAACCAATTTTATAAAAGCAAGAAGTAACAAAGCAATGAATAATTAAGCTATCAAGCAATAGCTACATCACAAGTCAATGTTTCTCCAGCAGCAGCAGTTGATGTACACTGTATTATCTCACACACTCAAAAAAAGTACCAGATATTACTTGTTGTTGCAAAATTCTAACAGCAACCCTGACTTTTCAAGCTGATATAAGTAGTGACACATATATGACAGGTGATCATAAAGGTACTTGAACAGTTAAAAAAATGAATGAGTATGAAAATGTCACACAATGACAAGAGCCACACTGGACTACATTTTATATTTGATAATTTAAATTTTAACTTTTCCTTATTACAAGGCTCTGTATTTCTGCAAAGCAGTCCCCTACCCCCATTTTCAAATGTGCAGTTTCTGACATGTTAGGACCCTGAGATAACTTGGGGTTTTTGAACTGCAGCAGCAGTTTTCTGAAGAAAATTTGAAAGGCAGATTTGTTAGTCTGAATCCAAACATGTTTTTATTTTAATTGAAATTGACTGCTTTACATCTTGCAGCATTCCAAAAAATAATAAACATCTGAGACTTGCTGCCTCTTTAGCTGGACAGGTTTCCCACAGCTGAATCCTTTGATGATACTCTTTAGACTTTCTATTTTAGGAAGTCATCCCTTTCTGCTTCTCTCTAGAGACAAACTCTTTTGCTGTCCTGCCAATCTTCCTCTTGACCTCTCTGTCCTGTGTACTTGGTCCTTCCATCTCTTTTCTAAAGTCTTCTCTCCCTGCTTCCACACTTCTAGACCTTAATTTCCAGTGATTGTAATTGCCCCTAAATTGCCAGAAAACCTCTTCTTCTGCTCTGACTACCAAACTGTTTATTCTCCTAGCCCTTCTTCACTTTCCCTGGAATATTTCTCCAATTTTCAGAGAAGGTGTACTACCAAGACCACCCCACGTATTTGCACTGGTGTAATAGCCAATATTGATACAACTGGATGTATTAACTGCAAGGAACCACACAGAGCAGTAAAAATCTCTGTTATTCTGACACTGAACTTATACATAAACACTGAACTTAATTGCACATCAAGAGGAAATTATTTTTCAAATGTTATAATTTTAAATCAATCTCTAATTTCCAAACCAAAATATTATGTTAAAGAACACATAGGAGATGTACTGGAGACCACCTTTCTTTCTGCAGAGGTTTGCTTAGTAAACACCTCTCTGCCATGAACACCATAAAAGTGGAATTATGGTTAGATCAGCTGCTTTGCTGTGTTTCGTGTGAACTCCCTGTTATTTGTTGCAATGGTTGCAAGAAAGCAAGCAGAACCCTCTCCTCAGCACACCCGCTGACATATTTCTTCATGAAAACTACAACTCTGATTAAAGATTTTTTTATCAGACCGCTCCACGCCTTCTGTCAGACCAAGAAGAACTTTCCATGCCTAAGGATGAAGGGAGAGTGCTCGTTTTGGCCTTGGACAAAGACCTTATTTATAGGCACACATAATTCTCCCCCATTACAACATTATATCTCTATCTGCTCCAGTCAGATTAATATTACAACATGACAACATTGTCATTCAAATGCTTCAGGCTTGATTACCATAGTTCTCACAGTCACAGTAGGAAGCCACTGACTTTAAAAGAATTACAAATCCTTCGGAGCACAGCAAAACCAGAAGCAGAGGCAGCCTCCAAGCCCATCATCTTCACACACAGCCCTCCTCCCATTAAATATCACGCTAGATACTTCATTTCATTTCGAGTTTTCAAAACCCTCAGAGGGACAGAGCAGCTCTGTGAGCTCCTTCACCCAGCATGAACACCTGGCACCTGAGAATTGCCTTCAAAGAGGAACACAACCCATAATCAAACTCGTGGAGACAAATAAGTGGCTCAGGCAAAAAAGAGACTCCTAAAAATATAGCAATGATTAGAAAACCAGCATTTCTAAAAGCCACTAATAAATCTTGCTTTACTGACCTACAGCAGGCTCACAAAAATAACACCATAAAATAGACAGCTCCACAGACCCTTCCTCACAGACTGGGGCAAAAAAGAATAAATGCCTTCTTTGCAAAATTTTGAAACAAGTAAATTGATAAAAATAATTGTGAAGTTAGCAAAAAAACTTTAAAATATTCTGCTTGCCTGATGCACACTCTCCTAAATACCAGGATAACATGTTGGGCTTAGAACATTTCAGCTTAAAAACTCTTCTCAACCTCAGATCTGTAAAGTCTTAAAATCTTCTGGTTTTGAGGGCCTTCAAATCTGTCATTGTGCCAGTTCTTACCTGGCAAAGGTACTGATCCTAACATTCATGCTTACATTTTATGCAGTGAAGTAGAACAGCTTTCAATTTAGGGAATAAAACACCCTCCAGCTGAAGAAAATTCTCACATTACAGTATGTTGAGAAGAATCTACTTCAATTGTGGTCAGTTGTCATGGAGAAAGAAGGAGGGGGGAAAAAAAGGATATTCCCATGTGAAAACCTTTCTCAGTTATGAAAAAGAAGATATAAAAAAAAAGAAGAAAAACACAAACAAAACCTCAACTCCCCTCCTTCCTGCGCTTGACATTTTATGCAAAGTAGGTGAATCTGGAATGAGAGATCATTTAAAAAATACTCATTATGCTATTTATGTACAGAAATGTGGTTGTGTAAAAGTATAACAGGAATGCATTCACAATTGGTTTAAGTAATTTTCTCTTGGCAAACCACCATAAAAAACGGGCGTCATGGCGCCACCAGAATCCTAAATTGTGGTGGAGAATCATCAGTACACATGGCATTAATCTCTGTCTCCTTGCAGGAGACACCCTTGCCTGCATTGCTGGACTGCCTCTTAAATCTAAGACGTTGTAACTTGAGTTTAAAATGACACTATAAATAAGATACACTCTCTCCCTCCTCACCAAAAAAAAAAAAAAAAAAAAAGAAATTACCCACTTTATTAAAAAAGACACATATTTTAGACAGTTTATTCCTGTTGGAGCTTTTCATTGCCAAAGAACACCGAAAGCACAATACTAACGGGTTAATAATAGATCATGTAATCCTCAGCATTCACACTGGACATGATTCAGACTACTGAGAGACTTTTTAAATATATACATATAATTAGTTAACCCATTGGTATTACATTCTTGCTACTTTGGATTGATCACAAGACTGTAGGGATCTCATTATACCATCCCAGTTTATTTTCCCCAGTGACTGAGAACGCTTAGCTGTCTTTTAATATCTTACTATTAATCGCTTACTAAGTTTTCAAATCTTTTTCCTTCTTCCAAATTTAGGCAGAGTTTTGTTAATAGAGCAATTTAAAATATCACCATTCTCCCTGCAAATTTCTCCGTGGCATGTAAACATTGTTAAAATGTTCTACCAGATGAAATTCATGTCTTTTAAAGGAAACTGTGTCTCTATTTTGGTGGAGAAAAAAAAGAAAAAGACTGATAGTTTGGGAACACCCACTCAAGATAAAATAAGGATTCTGGAAGATTTCCTGTGGGGGTTAATGGAGGCCAGGCCAATGGTAACTGACCTTGAAGTCCCCAGATGAAGCTTCGTGTTTCTCCTCAAATTATTTCTGTTGAGGTTTTTTTAAGGTTTCTTCATTATGTAAAGCTTAGTTTGTCAACCCTGATATGGTGAGAGTCCAAAAAATGTCACCGATAAGTGCCACCTTTCTATGCTCTTACTAAAAAAACAAGGAACTCAACATGGAAATATTTTTAGTTGATTTTCTTATATTCTTAGCAAAGCATTGCAAGAAACACGCTAGCACAATTCAGAGATAGTACAGCAGCACAGAGTTAGCATTTTGAAAAATTAGCAGAAATAGGTATTTTAAATGAAACTTACCCCCAATGACACACGTTTAATTCAGATTGTCAGCCACAGTGTGCTTTTCCCCACAAGTTACACGACTTTATTACTGTCTTAAAAAGCCATTATTTTAGGTACCTCGGAAAAAAGAGGGGGGGGGAGGAAAAAGTGTTAAAGATCCATACACAGGGTTTCTGCAAATGAATATGATGTATTCCAGAAACAACATGCATTCACACAGACACTCAATAAGAAAGGGACTGTTTACTCAGTTTATAGCTTGAAAACCACTAGGGACTGTGTTCCAGTATGGGAAATTTTAGTACAGTGCATTGTTAATACAAAATAAAAAGCAAGCCTGGGAAGTTAGGATTATAATTTTTTGAAAATGCTTGTTTGGAGCATTAAAAAAAATATTGCCTTCTAATGTCAAAGTACGAACAAATACTTTTTCAGATGAATAAAATCTGTAATCAGTTAGATAAGTGCAATATGCCTTTTTTTTTTGGCATTTAATCAAACAATGAAATCACATACACATTTCCTGACACAAAAGACAAATGATGTAATAATCTGAAGGAGTTTCTCTATCTCCTTGGAACTTTGCATACTTGACTTGTTTTCCATATTTTGTGACTTTAAATGGTGGGAAAATTATATTAAAATGCTTGTAGCAGTTCCTCTAAACTAGCATCCTTTTTGTTTTATTGTATTTAATATAAAAGCAGCAATTATTTGATTTCAAAGTTATGAAAATATGTACCTTATGAGAAAACAAGCAATTTAAGCTTTAATTGGTGTCATTTTTCACAGAACTGGCAAGATTCTTGCATCCCTGGCATGTTGTTTTCTATAAAACTGCAGAGCTGCTTTCAATGAATGTTTTACGAATGTATAAGTTGTTACATGAAGGTATGTGAGTGGATGCCTGGAAATATAAGATTTCTGGGGGGATTTATTCACAAAAGATGCATTTCATTTCATAGTGTATATACTGTAATTTTTCCTTAATATTCCTAATGTGCTTTGGTTCCCATTAAGCATTTCTTCCATTCTTGCATGGGAAGAAAGGGGAGGTATGCAAGAGGGATATTTTGCACAGGAGAAATAGAAATAAAGATGGGGGAAAAAATGAAGGGGGGAAACAGCCTTAAAAAAATTATTTTACATACATTTTTTTGTGTAAAATTTGGCAGCAAGACCAGTTGGGTTTTGGTCTGTTTGGGTGGAGGGTTTTTTTTCTCCTTAATAAAAAACTCAATCCCTTATTTAAATTTATAATACTCATGCCCTTACCCAGGTGAATAGCCATGATTTTATTTTTTAACTTATTTTAAATTGTACTGATATGATACAAACTAGAGCCCTCTGCCACTCATTCCTCTAAGGATGCACCAGAAGAGATGATCCCAGTTGAATACCTTGGGTTGTGTGTAGCATTCAAGCATAAGAAGGGGCTGCCCATGGAACGGTGGAGTCACCATCCCTGAAGGGGCTGCCCATGGAACGGTGGAGTCACCATCCCTGGAGGTCTCCAAGGAACAACTGGATGTGGCACTCAGTGCTCTGGTCTGGGTGACAAGGTGGGGATTGGGCACAGGCTGGACTCAATGGTCTTGGAGATCTTTTGCAGCCTACATGATTCTGTAATTCTGTGTACAAATGTCCAACCCCTCACCAATCATGGACTGCAGAAACCAACACACCCAAAGGGTTGCAACGGCCCTGCTTCAAGAACGACACTCCTAGAATTGAATTATAACCACAAGCCTGAGACACAGCCATAATTTTGGTCAGATTTGGAGCCTTACAAAGGAGCGGGAGCCCTGTGGATGCCGTGCCCTACTGCACCACACATCTTCAACACTCTCTGACAGGACCAAGGTAGGAAGGGGCCTCACTGGCCTCCAGCAAGAGGGCATCCCACAGAATCACGAAATAATTTGGACAGGAAAAGACCTCTTAGATCATCGAGACCAACCCAGCACTGCCGGTTTTACAGTGGTGTGTTGGTCCAGGACTCAGAGGAGGAGCAGGGTTCTGTCAAGAAGGGTGTGGAGCAATGGCATGGCTGTGGACCCATCACCCCCATCACAAGGAGCAGCCCCATCCCAGTGTCCCCACGGGTCACCCTTCCCTTCACACAGAGGCCACCACTCCACAAACACACGTGACACCAGGACTTTGGTGCTTTGCAGGCACTTAGACATGACATCACCCAAAAGGATTTCAAGAGCAGATCTTTCACCCCGCACAGGGCCCAAACCAGTGAATTAATTCACTCACACATCCAGGAAATTCCTTCTTCCAGAATAGCTGCATTCCACCAAAAACCCACCATTCCCACTGGTTTTGGAGTCTGCCCTGTACACTCTGCCATGCATGAGGTGGTGTCTCAAAGAGGGAGAGCGCAGGACTTTTCCCCACCTTGAAAATCAGGAACACCACGAGCTGGAGCTCCCCACAAGCCCCTGTGTGCAGACTACCCCAGCACGTCTCAGCTTCCAGCGGGAGGGCACGTTGGTGCTGAGCGCTTAATTAAGGGTTCACAGCCATTTAATCCCTCATTTCTCAGTTTGAGATTTTACGAGGCAGACACCGATGCCTTTGGCTCACAAATGCTTCCATTCAGCCTTGTGTTTGCTGGAACCAGTAGTGGGTACCTGTGAAATACCCAAATGCAGTGACAGGCTCTGCAGCCTCTCCTCTCCCCATCTCCCCTTCTCACACACTCCCCTCCCTCCTTACATCAAAACACCTACTACTGTGACTCTCTATCTGCCTGTGACCATTCCTTCTTTACACTTCAACATTTTAATTAAAAAGCAATAAAACACTTTAATTTGAGGTTTGTACATAAAAATACAAGTAAAAATGGCCTGAACACTGGGCAAATACTATTGAAATCTGAGCTAAAAGGCAGTTAGAGTAACTTTAACCACCTGAGAAATGCAATAATCACCCTGAAATGCACAGTCTGGAGTGTTTTATTGCCATTATAAACTGCAATTTGTACATTAAAATAAGGAAAACAGTCAGACCCATCCATTTATGAGCTATAATAAATATGGTTATGACATCACTGACAACCAGTCACAAACTTCCAAACACATCCAGAGCTCTAAAGCAATTTCACGATTACCTTTTAAATCTGTTTTCTATCAGCACATGTGTATTTCTTGAGTGTGCACGTAGCCACAGGCCTGACTCAGCAGCCCTGTCTTCGTGGATTCAAAGGTCTTCTGTATTCTTCACTCAACTTCATCTTTCATATTTCTTTCACCCATCCAATCTCCTCCTACTTTTACATCCTTTGTCTTCCCCATGAATTCTATGCAGGAAAAATAAAGCAGAAAATCCTGACTAGTTGAGAATCATCCCTAATTTTGTTTTTGTAGCCCTTAAAACACCACCTTAACAGCATTTGGGGGAAATGCTGTTACTGGGGAAACCTCTAAAATGACCATTACAACTCTTGGGAAGTCCCTCTCTTTGAGAAACAAGTGCTTCTCAACTATTTACACTGAGTGCCTGCACCCAGAAGAGTTTTTCTTTGCATGAAACCTTGAATCCAATTGCTCACTTTTCTTAGATTCCTCCTTCAAACACCATCCCAACTTTTGTTCTTTCCACTGTCGCAAGTTTCTTGGGGGATGAGAGTTTCTAAAAAGGATAAATTGTACCTCAGGGAACAGCTCTTCTCTAAGAACAAGCTAACAGGATAAGCCCATAATAGAAATATAAATCAACTGCAGAACTATTTCTTTTTTTTTTTTTTTTCTTTTGGAGAGCGTTTTTCTCTCAGAACCAGCAGAGCAACAATTTCCTTCTCTAATGCTCAACTCCTTTCCTGATGAAGCCTCTCCTGGTCCCTCTGCCATCCAGCTGCCAATGCATGTGCAACGTGCACTGCTCCTCCATTGGAATTAAAGACCTTTGAAGCCCTCCTCGGACTGGTAACCTGGATCTAGCCTGGAGATGAGCCATGGCAGCAGTTCCATGGGCCTGATCCAGCAGTAGCTGCCAAACACGAGGGTCCCCTACATGGAGGACAACAGCTGAAGGCATTGAGATCAGAGGGAACTCACTGTGCTAAAGCCAGGAGGAGCTGGGAGTCACAGGGCGAGGAGCAGCCACCAGTTTGGTGCCATGCTGTGTGTGACAGGCTGGAGCAGGGCATTCACCACCACAGGGAAAGGCTGAACACCAAGTGAGGGAAGGAAGGGGCACACATTGTGCTGGAGAAGACACAGCCTTTGATGCTCTTCGTTAAACACAAAGTCTTGTGAGATACAATGGTTCTGACCCTGTTATTTCACGTTTCATCCCTCCTGCTCAAAGCATCTCGTCACTCTCCTGTTCCTCTCTCCGCAGCCCAGAGGTGGTCACTTCTCATCTCCCCAAACATCCTACATCTGGCAGATGTGCATTTAATTCCAGCAATGTTTTGCTTTCCATTGATGAAGACACCATCCATTTCTTCACCTGCTTCCCCTTCTTTCAGCTTCAATAGATTCTGCAGCACATCCACATTTCTTCTCCATTTCGCCATCCTGCACTGCATTGGGTCAGTAAAATCCCATGAAAGAGCAAGGAGGCCTTCAGATTTTGCAAACAAATCCAGTGGTAGGACTGCAGCTGTATGAGGAAAACCATTTACCTGACCACAGAGGAGATTTGGAGCAGGTCCATCAGGAGGGTCTCAGTTAAGCAATGGTGTTCATATTTGAAAGGGTTTATTCCCAAGAACTCCTGTAGATTTGGTTGATGTAGTGCTGTTGGGGGAAATGAGAGAGAGAAGAAAGTAGTTAAAAATAATCAGCATTAGTGGTTGATGGTAAAATAGCACTGGGAAGATGCTGAAAGGAAAATAAATAAAATAAAGCTTTTTTTTTCCAGCCTTCATCATGTAGCAGAACAAGAATATAAAACATTTTTTTAAAATGTAAACAAGTTAATATCTCTCCTTATGTTCACAACTGAGCAAAGGCAGATAGAAGATCAGGCAGGGGAAAAGCTCTATTTTTATCCTGGCATAACTCATGATGAAATACCCATGGACAAACACCCCCACCCAAAACTTCTCAGCCTTGTGTGTGCAATCTCAGTGTTCCTAGTGAAAGGAGTCACTTTGACAATCTGAATTTTAAGAAAAAGTGTAATAGAAATTCAAAATGTTGACAAATATTATGAGAATGGTTGTGCACAGGTGTTTCTCAAATATATATTCTTCCGGGACAATAAAATTTTATCACTTGAAACTTTACTTAATTTCATGGGCTTTTCATCATTAGCACATACAAGTTTTTTACTGACACAGAATAATTTTTCTCTCTTTCATCAGAAAATCAGAAAAATAACTCCTCAGTGCTCCTTATGAATATCTTTAATAATTTAAAATGTTTATCAGTTTACTGTATCCTAGAAATCTAATTATTTGCAGACTTTCACTTACACATTGCTAATGGGACAAACATCTTCTGGCCTCATTTGTTTTTTAATTTGGGAGAAGTATTGGGTTACAACAAATGCAGTGCGTGATCAAAAATTCTGAATATTTGACCTTTTCATGGCATCCAGCTGATAAGCAGGGATCACTCCTTCTCAAAACACTGAGAACACTGTTTCTCTCAATATTGGATAAATTATTTGCTATCTGAAATGAGTGTTCCATCACTGTAATGCTCTTGTTCTTTGATTACGTGATCTAAACTGTAGAAGCAGGTGGCTACTCTGAATAATTTGCTCTGGCCTTGCTTTTCTCTGAGGTATAGTGGAAATACTTTTGTTGGTGGGAATGGCAGGCTAGGAAAGGATGGAAATCAGACCAATGGAATGATAGGGATTTTAAAGCCTTTCTCAGGGTAGAGAGCGAGGACTGTGTGTAGCTTAGTACTTGAATCAACGGGTTATTATGTCCAGCTTTCATCTTAGTGACCAACGCAGTAAAACAGCAAAATTAAAATGTATTTGTAACACAGAATTCAAGCTTTTCTTTTTAAGACCTCGAGTGAAAACCAATCCATGCAATTGCAAACCAAGCCCTAACCCTGCAAAGACATATTTATATGTTTAGCTGTACCCAAGCTCGGCAGCACCATTTTCGTCAATAGGATTCATCATGGGACTACTTAGAGACATTAACACTAATTAAACACAAGCATAAAACTCTTTGCAGGATTGAGACCTAAATGACTTCAATTTCCACTAAAAATTATTTTCATCTTGTAATTAAAGCAAATTTTTGCTACTGGCATAGTATCTGATCTCGACTTAAATGTATGGAGATAAAACTCTGTTAGCAACAAGTGGCTTTCAGAAAGCCAACAAGAGCAGTGAAAATATCTGCAGTTTAATATCTGGTTTCTGATATTTGACATTTTTACTTTGTCATTTTTCATTATTACCGTGACTTTACTATTAGCCCATAGTCTATGACTTATTTTCTTTATGTCCTACAGTCTATTCCTATAGACATTCCCTTGAAGAAAAAGATATCCACGAGGATGTTAATGAGTACAGGCACTGTGCCTTTTCTGAGGTCAAAGTCCTGTTCCTCCCAAAGTTGAAAAGTGAATATTGGACTCATGACCAGCATTTTGTGGTTTAAAATCCAAGAATCACTTAGCCAGCCATTTCCCCAGCACTGTCAACCACAGTAGAGAGTCACATCTTGGTACTGAGGCAGTTAGGCTATTAACAACATAAATGTGGGTTTGGGGTGGTTTCTTGTGGGGGTGCAGGGGGAATAAACAGCCCCCTTACTAAAAACGTACTGAGGGTTCAATAGCAAAGCCCATCTGACATTTTAAGCCATTACTATAAAAAATATATTGTTAATTTTCCTTTTTTATTTTTTTTCTCAGAATAAATGCACTTTTAACTTCTCCTGGGCCACTTCCAACCACTGTTTTTTTAAAATGACATCAGCAAGCCAAGGCCAAAAACTTAATATGTCTGCTCAGTAAAATATTACTATTTTACTATTTATATTGACCAAACAGTTAGGGAGGTCATCCTGCCCTTCTACTCCACCCTGGTGAGTCCAGGCAGTGCTGCCTTCAGCTCTGGTGTCCCCTGCACAGGAAGGACATGGAGGTCTTGGAGTGAGAAGGCCACGGAGAGAATTAGAAGGATGGAATACCTCTGCTATGAGGAAAGGCTGAGAGAATTGGGAATGTTCATCCTGGAGAAGAGAAGCTTCAGGATGACCTAATTGCAGCCTTCCAGAACCTGAAGGGAACCTACAGGAAAAATGGAGAGGGACTATTTACGAGAGCCTGGAGTGACAGGACAAGAGGGGATGGCTCCAGCTGAAGGAGAATGGTTTTAGACTAGATATTAGGAAAAAAATCTTTACTGTGAGGATGGTGATGCTCTAGCACAGGTTGCCCAGAGAAGCTGTGGCTGCCCCATCCCTGGAAGTGTCCAAGGCCAGGTTGGACAGGCCTTGGAGCACCCTGGGACAGTGGAAGGTTTCCCTGCCCGTGGCAGGGTGCTCTAACGAGATAATCTTTCAGATCCCTTCCAACCCAAACCATGCTATGACCCTATGAATTCCAACCACAGCCATGGCCACGGGTGTGATGGGAATCCTGGGATCTGGAGCAAGATGGGGGAGCCCAGGGGAGCAGCACAGCTCAAGGGGTGACAGTGTGGGCTGGAGCCCCACTGCCACCACCGCCCCGCCACCATCAGGTTCAGCACAGAGACGAGGAGCTCAGCACGAGCTATTTCTGCACCCTGATATAAACTGTTATTTATACCACTGAAATCCTATTTTGAGTATTTTGAGCTCTATTTTTAGATTTTTGAACAGTCTTGTGACTCTACTGCACATGTGATCCGGGAATATCAGGAAATATAACATTAACCAAAATATTCCTTCAAAGAGGGCATTTTTAGCCTCCTTTCTGGAGCTGGATGGAAATGATCACAGGACTTCACCTCCCATACTGTTCCACAGCACACCCCCCACATCTGTGCCACTGCCAGCTCAGGGCTCTGAAGCCTAGAGACAGCCCTAAAATTATGGGATTTGCTCAAAAATACCGGTTTTTTTTAATCAAAAGTAATTGAGAGAGTGGGAACGTTCGCTTGCTCTTTGCTATGAATGTGCCTCATATATTTCTTTAAATCTCTCCATATGGGCAATCCACCAGGAGAAATAATTTTTTATATCTTAAAAATGAAAAAAAAGCTGAAAATTTTGTGCCACTGAGGTTTGAAGAGGAGGAGCATTGTTGTACTTACTGAAGCTGACAACTTCATTTTTTTTCCTGTGAATGCCTGTAAAGAAGGAAATTTTAGCAAGATCTTTTAGCATAGGAACAGGAAAAGGGACAAGTACTGCCCATCATGTCTGGATTTCTGTTTTCTAAGGCAGAATCACAAGTGAAATTTCTGCAGTAATAAATGCTATAGCACAGCACTCAATTACCTTCTCTCTGACTAACATTTCTGTATCAAAGGACTTAAACTTCCCAGTCCTATTATGGCTTCAAACCACAGTGCCTGATTTGCATTTCCAAAAAGGAAATTGTTTTCCAAAAGATGCGTGTGGCAGCAAGAGACT
The DNA here is from genome assembly GCA_013399225.1 of Rhipidura dahli. NCBI lineage: Eukaryota > Metazoa > Chordata > Aves > Passeriformes > Rhipiduridae > Rhipidura > Rhipidura dahli. Next base: position 230,979 of record VXAC01006013.1, read on the forward strand.
CTGAACAGCATTCTCATAGTAACACGCAGTAGCACATTTCAAGCCAACTAAATTTACTGAGCGCTCCTCTATGTTTTCAGCATGTTTCAGATAATTTTTAAGAGCCCAGAAAGTGAGCAGCAGGCATGGGTGATTTGTTGAAAATGTAGTCCTTTAAATCTCTCTGGTTTAGAGGCAAGGCTGTCCTGCAGGACAGCGTCAAATCCTTTGCACAAGTCCAGGTAGATTATGTCAGTTGCTCTTCCCTTATCCACAACACTCCAACCCTATCACATCAGGCACTATTTGCTGCAGTGAATCCATGCTGGCTGTCACAAATCACCTCTTTATTTTACATCCTCCTTAGCACAGTTTCCAGGACGATCTCCTCCACCATCTTGCTGGGCACAAGTGAGCACCTTCCTTTTTCCCCTTCCTAAAAATGGAGGTTCTGTTTCACCTTTGCAGACAGCAGGATCTTTGCTGGACTGCTGTGATTCCTCAAAGATGATGGGTGGGGGCCCAACAACTCCATCCACCATTTCCCTCAGGACACACATAAATGTGTCTCCTCATGTTCCACGGCTTGTGCAGCTTCGGGTTCCTTAGATGATCTCACACCTGATCTTCCACAGTGGGTGGCTCTCCATTCTCCCAGCCCCTGTCTTTGCCTTCTGCACCTTCGGTGGTGTGGCTGGAGTTCTTCCCAGTGAAGACTGGAGCAAAAAATTCCTTGAGTAGCTCATCATTCTCCATATCCCAGGTAAACAGAGTTCCCATTTCTTTATGGGAGGCCCCACATTTTCTCCAGTCTTCTCTTTATCTCCCTCTTAAGGTATTAGGAAGCCAACAAAAAATAGAAATGCCAACCTGCAAATCCTCATGGGTGCCCACCTTCACCTTGGGCTGAACACATCACAGAGCAGGGCTGACACACAGAGCTCATTCCTGTGCCCCCACCTGCTCATGGGTCACAGTCCCTGTGCTCTGGTGGCAGCACATTTGGTGGCAACATAAGACACCATAAGGTAGAAACTTCATTCCCTGCTTTTGTCCAGGTGCCCTGCTCTCGGTCTGAACATCACAACCTAGATGCTGTCATGTAATGAGGCAGAGCTATTTTAAGATCTATTTATGTGCTCATAAAATAAACGTAAAATGATGATCAAACTGAGGAATAAAGCCCCCAAGTAATGGCCATATGTTTCCCCAACACCCAGGTATTGGCTGTAGATTTGACAGTGTAAGACAGAACCTTATGGAAAGTGTACTTGGTCAATTCAGGTAAGAGTTGGTCACATTTGATTGCTCAGGGTTGTTTTGCCAAAACCAAGACCAGTCAAGAAACAGAAGATATGTTCCTATCACACACTGCTAAAATTCTTCTCAGAGAAGTCTTCCCACCTGTGATCCTCTATAATTTTTCAGCACATTAGCTCTCCATCCAAAATTAGATAAAATATGATAAAAATCTATAGCTGGTCCTATTAGTGAATGCACAACACTTTCTCAAATAATAGCTTCAAAATAAAATATCCTCTTCAAACTAAATACATAGATTTCCTTTTTAATTTTTTTTACCTTAAGATAACCTTCCTTAGTCATGATATGAGCATGATGACTGTCAAGCAGAAAGCTGAGGAGAGAATGGCATTATGTTTGCAAAGGAAGTTATTTTTGGAAGATATTTTTCACTTAGGGAAGGGAAAAAAATATCCAACTGAAGTAAACAATTCAGTTCATAATCATCAACACAGGGACACTTTGCACAGACATTTCCTTTCATAGGTCACTACATTCATTGGATTAGAATTAGTTAGAGGACTGAAAATAGTAAATGACAAAAACTACTGGAAGTAGTAGCCCATGAAGGAAAACAGCCAGCTGAGGTGAAAATTAGATCCCATTATCCTGAACCTACTCCTACCTGTCCCGTAATTCAGGATCCAGTTCACATACGTGTAGCTTGCTATAATGAAACATAAGATTTATTAAAGATTTCAGCAGTGGGGAATTGATTCAGCCTGTGGAATTATTCTCAGATCAAATATTTTATTTTTTTTTGTTTTCTGGGTTTTTTTTTTAATCATCCTCTGCATAGCTTTAACACTAGCTAATACAGTGTAATGCATCAATACACTATAGCAAATTTTCTCTGCTTTAAATACCACCCTCATTCATACTGTGATTCAATTTAAGAATCATTCAAAGATAAATCTAAATAAATAACAAGCTGGCTTTCAGGCAAACAAATGAATTTGCATTGTTTTATATTCATCATAAATATTTCACTTAATTACTGAGGTACTATGTTCAGAAATACAAAACAACATTATAAATTTATTAGCACTGTCCCTGCTGATTTTACAGAAGTTCTGTGGAATGTAAGAGCCAAAAGTAGAAACAGGCTCAAGAGCATAACCAAAAGAGCAGAGGTTGCATTCGAATGCTAAACTGGATTGACACCCTCTGCTTTGCTCTGCATATTTACCCCAGCTAAAGCTTCCTGTCTCGAATCAGGTGTTATCCTATTTATTCTCAAAACCCAAGGTCAACGAAACCCTCTTCCTTCTGTTGACTTTCGAAAGCTAAACATCTGAATCAGGCTGCTTCGAGTATTATCTTGAAAACTATCACAGGAATTATTTTTCCCCTCATTGTAAAATTGTGAAAACGTAAAAGGATGTAACAGCATTTTTCAAAGGTTTAGGGAGGTCAGCTGTGTGGAGAGAAAATAAGAAGTGCTGCTAAAACATAAAAGGTAAAGCACAGCATTTATCCTCAAAATTATTTAAGTTCTTTTAATGGCTCTAAAGGCTATGAAAAATGTTTTTAAAATGTAAATATGTGGGTCTTTTAGAAGAAGTTATCCTTCTTTGTAAACCACAGTATCACTGGTGATTTATAATTTTCAGAAAATCTTAATCCCACAGGAAACATATAAGTGTTCCTCTTTATTTTTAACCTAGTGCTGGATCTAACATGGAATGCAGTTTTTATTATTAGTAAAAAAGCTATTATTTTTATTTGCTTACAACAAATTAAGATAAAATCTGAAAGAGTGTAAGTATGAAACCATTTTAAAAACAGATTACTCTTTTCCCTTTACCTTTGAAACAACTACAGATGTAAATAAAATTGTGGCTATCACATTTCCCTAGGGATTAAGTACTCTTACTGTTCAAATGTCATTAATTACCCTTAATGCCGTTATGAACTATTTGGAGATTATCATTATTAAACTGTTAGAGTATTTCTTAATTCCTCACCAGAAAGCCACAGAGTGACTCGCTGAGCCTATCCTCCCCCTCTTTTGTTGAAATAACAATAGCCTAGAGGAATTTTGTCTGCAAAGAAAAAGTCAAGAAACAACAATAAAACACATTTTGTTGGACTAAACGAGCAGTAGGGAGAAGAGTTTGAGTTTTAAACCACGTTCTGTTTCATAAGTGGAGTGTCTGGGGCTGGTGCAGCCCCATGGGAGAGGCCAGGGTGCTCTGAGGGATGGGAGATGCAGCAAAAATCCCTCTGATAAAAGGGTCTTATCTGCAGCAGGCCTGTTTGGGCACACTGACATCTGAAAAAATAAGTTTTAGGATCCCAAGGACGTTTCACTTCTGTAAAAAACCAGTCATTAGAACAGAACAGGGACGCTGCATAGACTGGGTTTGGTATCAAAACACTTCATACTCAAAAATTCAAAATACACACATTTTTGTCACAGCCTCATCCTTTTTTTTTTTTTGCTTTTTTTTTTTACAAAACACTAAAGCACTGAGGATTTTAGCACAGTTGTTATTTAACTGTGTCACTTGGCTCTCTCTCTGAATAACCATTGGGATGGGAGGGTTTGCTCCACCACAGGAGCCACGTGGTCCTACTACAGCTCAGATCCTCAGCTCTTCCAAGGCAAATCACAGTGCTTGGATTCATGTTTTGAGGTCTGTATTTTACTTTTCTGTTATTATTATTATTATTATTTAACTTGTGTTTTTCATTCAAATGAGTGCCAGCACCTTTATACTCTCAATGTGTTTAAAAACAAAAGTAATGAGTTTAGCTGCAGGTAAATTTGATCAAACAGAATAAAAGCTCAATGGAAAATTTTAATGACTGCCTGGAAAGGCGGGAGCAGACAAATCTAAAGCATTTACTCACTTCTGGTGCTGGAAATCAAGGTGCTTGTAAGCTTGAAGGCAGACATTAAGACCCACACTCTCCTACTTTGTGCTTACACATTAAAGTAGCTGCTCTGGGGATTTCTGGGTGTCATTTTTGAAACAAAGGACTAAGGGGGCTCTCCAAGGACATGAGCAGAGGACAGACCTCAGTGGTTCTGCTTTCTTGGTTTGCATTTCTATCTCCCCATGGCTCTGTTGTGGGAGAGTTCTCAATCCACGCCTGGAGCACCCTGGGACAAATTTGTTGTTTTTATAGGACAGGAGAGCTGACAGGTGATGCTGCCAGTCACCAGCTCTGTGAGTTACCCCCAACCAGCCAGAAGGATTCTGGGCATCTGTCCTAGGGGGACACTGGAACAGGGATTGCTGAAAAGCAGTGCTGGTTTTAGAAATGGGGAAAGAGTCTCAGAAAGGCCATCACAGAGTGACACTAATGAGATGGTGTGGTCTGGGATGGGAAAAAGCTTTTCTCTGCCTCTTTTCCTGATCAGATCTACACATTGCAGAGGCCATGGCTCCCTCACAGAGCTCTGCTGAAAGGTAACGCAGCACTGGGGATCTGTTATGAATTATTCCAGTGAGGAATGTCTGGCTTTTTATGGTTATTTTAATTGGTGACAGTACTCACTGCTTAAAGTACTCAATCTGGCACTGAGGTTCTCCCATGTCCTGCTCCATCCTGAACACTCATCCTGTCTCAGGGCTGCTTTCTCATCCCTGTCAGAAGCTGCTTCCCTGTTACAGTCCTTGCTCAGGCATTCTCTGGTCTGGTCTGTGTAACACCAACCCAGGGATAGCACTGACATATTTCACCAGAGATTAATACTCAGGCTGCCTGTCCAGTGAGCATGGAAAGCTGATAAGTGCAACAAGCTTTAATGCAAACCTGAACTCGATCCCCCTTTTATATTTTCTTCACACTAGCAGTGAGCAGTTCTGCCTGTTCTTTGGTACAGAAAATAGGGTTTATATCAGTGGGAAAGAGTCACTGCCAAACTTGTAGGCCTGAGAAAGGAAACTGTGCCACACACCTTGATATATATCTTTTCTTCTGAGCACCTCCGAGAATTTTACTACCAACAGCAGCAAATACTCGCAATATTTGTTGAAGACAGTCATCATTATGCTTTTACAACTGAAACATGATAACTTAAATGTCTTGCCAAAAGACAAATGGAATTAACAGCAAAAGTCAATGTCTCTTGCCTACTCTTGCCCACTCTGCTGGGTAATGGAAGTTTGGTGGGCTTCAGATCCAGGCTTGACTCACATCTTTGTGCATAAGACATGGAAAACAAAGCCTACATACATGATTCACCCTCCTTTCCCATTTTGCTGGAGAATCAGGAGCTAAGACCACCGGAGCTCACCAGAGTACTTGTCTTGGCCCCCTGTTGTACTACGGATGAAAGAATAACTCTGAGCTAATGAAGATGAGCAGCCTCCTTCATTTAAACTCAGAAAAGAGGAAGGAAGGTGAGCTCAGCAGCTTCTCTCTCCAGCCTCCTTTATCACCCATCCCTCACAACCTTCTCCTCCTTGCATTGCTCCCACTCCTCACTCCACTCCCCATCCCTTTCCCACATGCAGAGATGTTGCTCATCCATCCTAGACCACCACATGGAAAAATCCTTATTCTTTTCTTTCCCAGATTAAGCACACAAAAAGACACGACAAGCCCAGAGACACTACCTGGGGGAGGAGACAACAGGCTGCCAGTCATCCAGCCAGCAGAAAAGCAGTGGGAGGCTGGGGATGGGAACCACCACATCTCCCAGTTTACGTCCTTGGAGCCACCGTGGCTCCCAGCCCTCACTCCTTGCTTTACGCTGCTCAAAACCAGCCCACGTGTTGTGCTTTGCTGGAGCTTGGGAGGCAGCTAACCCCCGACGTAGGTCATGGAGAAAGGACTTTCCTTTCATCCCCCCAGGCAGCTTTTGGCAAAAGAAGGCCAGGGAATAATCACAGGACAGTAGTGACTCACTGTTTCTGTCAACGGAAAGAATCTCTGCTGCCCAGTGCTCCTCTTCTCCCACCTGGCATCACCACCAAAACCACCACACCGATCAACGAGGAGGTTATGCAAGGCTGTGAGGTCGGAATATTAACTTACAAAAGTCAGGAATGGTGGGAAAGGGCTGCCAGCTTGACTGCATCAGCTTCCCTGGCCTGCTAGGAAAAATAGGTCAAGGTTTTCCAAGGTGACCAACAATTTTGGATGTTCAACTTTCTGCATGTTTTAAAAAAAAAAAAAAAAAAAGGGAAAAAATTTATTATTTTGGAAAAACCACTAAATCTCTATCACTGAGGGGAAAAAAAAGGCAGCCAGACAGCTGCATGTTTCAAGGTCCTTGCGGTTGAGCACCCCAGAAAAAACAAATTACCTTGAGACAGAAGCCCCTGAAAAAAAAAATTAAAAAAAAAAAGAAGTCAAGCACTGTGTAAAAAACAAGGGAGGAAAGCCCATGGGTAAATAACTAGTGGGAGCTCACAAGAGCACGGCTCAGGATGCATGTGTGTTTCTACTGTGGGAGAGAGAACAATTGAATTACGAGGAGCTCTTAAGCAAGTAAAGTAAACATCTTTTGGCAATTTAGTGCTGCACTTTGAAGCCTGGCGATGTCATACAAATGGTGAAATAGCACGGACACCCTTCTGCTGGCTAGTTTGTTTAATATGGTGAGTCGGGAGTTTTTGGAGCGCAGCACTCTTTTATGAGCTCACGAGCTGGAGGAGGGAAAGTGTGGAAAGAGCAGGAGAGAGATGTTTAAGCAAAGCTGCAGTTGCCCAGAGCCTCTGAGAAGCAGCACGAGCGGGAAGGGGCTGCGGTGGGAGCCCAGCAGCATCCGGGGGGCTGCCACCATGGGAACAGACCCTGAGCATCCCCCACCACGGGAACAGAGGGGGAGAAAGAGAGAGAGGTATGGGGTGAGACAACGGGGATAATCACATAAGCGGGGTTAATTGCTATAAATATCAAGAATCAAATCAATATGTCAAGATGTGTGTTCCACTTTTCACATATATGTGGCACGTAAATGAGAAACGGAGAGAGAGGGAGGAAGAGCTAGAAAGAAAAAGGAGAGACTACTAAAGAAATAAGCCCCCCTGTACAGACAGCCTGACGCCAGATGGCTTCTTCTAATAAATATTCAACCTTAACTCAGTTCCCATGTAACTTTGTTGTAAAGCTGCCAGCACACCCACACAGATCTGGGCCAGCAAAATGATTACAGTAGTACAAACAAAATAGTGCAATAGAGGAAACAGGCAGACAGGGTCCTGTATACAGAAAGACAGAGCTGTAAAGATGTGAGTTGATGAACCTTTAGATTTAATACTGAGAAACTTGAAATAATGGCTTGGGCAGAGGGGAGAAAAAGCCTTGGTATGGGAGGGAAACATGCCGACTTATTTTTTCCTCACTGTTGCTTTTATTGTTGGGAATACAGAGAACATAGTTCTGCTAAGACAGCAAATGAGGCACTATAAATCAGTTGCTCTTCTGCATATTTTCTGCATTCAGCTGGAATTCAGATACCTTCCCTGAAATCATAGCCCAGCTTACATTTCCTCTGTCTCTTGTGCTCACATGGGGCATGAGTTAAAAAGGAAGATTTTGTGCATGACATTTGTTATATTAATTGGGAAGAGAGAGAGGAGGTTTGGTATATTCTTCTTAAGAAAACACTGGCTCAGTGCTCAAAAACATGCATTTCAGTTGTGCGAGTGCTTTTGCCCCGAGCTCTTTAATTTCAAAATTGGATTATGAGATCTGAATATCAGAACACACCACGTTGGCAACCCCAAAACTATTTAAATAGGACCTTGACCAAATCATGATCTAGTGCTAAGATTAGGAGGAGGGGAAAGGCAATGAAAAAGGACATGCTTTGCAGAAAGGCTTCTATTGATGAAGTGAAGCAAGAAAAAACATAGAGATTATAAATTAAATTTTAAAAAATGCTAAGGATTCATCCTATTGATCTATTGGCTCTTTTCATGCAGAATATCTTGAGTTTAGAGGCTGATCTAAACTTCTACCTGCAGCTGTTTAACAACCACCTACGAACCAGCAATGGATCAGGGAATTAAATTATGCTTTTACTTTGGTTGAGAAAGAACCAACATGAGGCAAAGCGCTTCTTTCTCAAGAACATAATCTTTTGGTGTTAGAACTCATGATGTGCTCCTGGAAGGGCATTATTTTGCATGATACAGAAGAGTATAAATAGAATTAATAAGACAGAAATGAAAAAAATAAAAGTGAGGGGTGTAGGCTGAATGTCAGAAAATATTTCCTGGTCTGTGAAAGTCTCCCTCTGCAAAGCAGATCGACAAGGAGATGTAGTAGGCTGTAGAGTCAGGCTTTCACCACTTCCCTCGGGAGATTGTCACTGGAGGTTTTAAAAACAAAGCTGAACTCAGCACTAGTAAATATGCTGCAGGGAATAACCCTGTGTTGGGCAAGATATGGACAAGATCAATTAACAGATCTCTTCTATGCCTACTTTCTATTATTTTTGACTGTTGGGAAGAAAAACTTTGCTAGAGAAAAGCCTAAACCTCCCTCCACCCCCTGCCTTTTCTTTTTTAAAGAGAACAGACTCTCTGGCATCGCGGGCTCGCTCTGTTCATTTACAATAACAACTCTCCCACCAGTTTTGCTCTGCTCATCCTGCATCCCCACTCTTACTGAGAAGCCCTGGAAAGAATTTCCTGGAGAAAGAAGAAAGGGGAAAAAAAGATCTGAATCTCACCTATTTCTGATCTTTCCAGACCCCTTTATAATATTAATCTATTCTGAGCAGCATTTGACACTTCCTTCCCACCCACCCCTATTAGGAATCAGCCGTGGGTTGCCTCCTTGTGCTCCTTCTTCTCCAGCCTTAAGGTGCACATTACAATTCTATTCTTATCCGGAGCACGAAAGCATCAAACAAGGGAAGGAGTCCGGGTAAGCTCCACGCCTGAAGAAATGCACACCTTTTGTTTGTGGCAGCAGGATGAAAGCCATGAGCTGGAGCCGGACACAAATCTGTCAGCCCTTGGGAAAAGGAGCTGCTAACGACGCGGCTCCGCAGCGCTGAGTACCCCGAGCACATCAAACAATCCTTCATTGGCTATGCTGGCTTGAAGTTCAACATATCTGTGCTTACCTTAATAAACCAGGCCTGAAAAATCACCGTATAAAGCTTAGAGGTGCTTAGAGGTACAAGGGCTCCACTTAGACTCCTCCGGGCTCTAAGCTTCATTCTGCAAACAAAATTGGATCAAAATTAGGGCTAAATTCAAATCAATTTAAATCCTCCCCGCACACTTTTTATTAAAAAATATGCCAGATATAATAAAATCAAAGCACGTGGGTTTCTTCCTTGTAGAGAGGCAGAGAGATGAGCCCATGGCTAAGAGCAGCATTTCCCTGTGGGCTGGGGTACTGTGGCGTGACCATACGGTCATAGAGCACAGCTCCTCTGAATCAGCACACAGACTTTGATTTTTACATCCATTTAATAATGTCAAGTTTCTATAAGGATTGTTTAGTTCAGAAAAGAAAAGAGACAAAGGAGAACCAGGAGAAAAAATCATGGAGAAAATTAAATAACTAAGAGACCTTAGCAGAAGGAAAACGATGGACACAGAAGGTTCTACCCCACCTCCTCCATGTCCTTTCCACTTCCAGTCCCATGGTCCCAGAAGAGGTGCCACAGCCTCACCAGGAGGCAGGGCTGGAGCAAACCTCAACCCTCTCTGGATTCTCAGTTAAGCACCAGAACAAATCAAATAAAGGCAAAATCAAAGAAAGAGGTGAACAGTGGGCTTGGGGCAAAAAAAGGAATGAAGAAGGAACTCTGCAATGCCTGGAGGCACCCAGGACATAAACAGGAACATGAGGAGGTTCCAGTGAACCACTTTTCCATGCACTTGCCTTGGTTGAATTCCCCCCAGTGAAATCCTTGCCCGTGTTCCATCTCCTCCTGCCATGGAGCAGAGAGGGGAGTTTTGGCCCAGTGTGGCCACAGTGGCTGGGGGACTAGAGAGACACTGCAGCATAGAACATCCTGAGCAGGAAGGGATCCACAAAGAGCACTGCCTCCAACTCCTGCAGTGGTGGAACCAAACTCCTCCAAGACGTCCAGCTGGAAGGAAAGTGGCAGGATCACTATCCCAGCTGGTGAGGGTCAACTTCTCAGCTATGTGAGCCACCTGGATGAACACTTTTGTCATTCAGCTTCTGGGGATTCTGCCTGAGGGATCATTGTGCTTACAGGCTCAGCACCCTGCTGGAAACCACCAGGATTCATTAGGAAGGCATGCAGCTGGATGCATTACACCCACATGATACAATTCCCATCACATGAGATTTCTTTAGAGCAGGGTACTCAGCTGGGTGGAGGGGCAGCAAATCTCACTGTTGCAAACAAATTAAAAAAAAATAGTCAGGGAAAATAAAAGCTGTCAAGCATACTTTTTAAAAATTTTTTTGCAAAATTCTCTGTTGCCTTTGAATCACAGGCAGTGATTTTGGACATGACACTGAGCAGAATGCATTGTTGATGCTCTCAGCCATTAGTTTAAAAATTGAATAAGATAGATGTGTTCGTTCATATGAACTAATGTAGTTTTTCTTATGAAGGTTTCATATTATACAAATCCATTAGCATATTTACAAATTAATCTTCCCTTAGGAAGAAAAAAGATCAAAGATTTACAGAAGGAAGTGCTTTATTACTTTTAAACTGCCTTTTTTTTTTTAAGGAAAGAGAAAAAGAAATGAAGGGAAATTATGTTGAACCATAAATGTTTCTTTATGACTACTGTACAGCAGCTTTGTGGGAGATTTAAATTTACTAAAGGGCAAGGGGGACTTTAAGCCATCTATATGAGTTCAGTATTAAAAATATATATACATGACAGGTGCCCATATAAGTTCATGCAGTACAAAATATTCCATAAATGAGCTCATTTATCTGAGTAATTTAAAAAGAGCTTCTGCACAAGGGGAGATATTTAGTATGAATTATAGTCCGTTTACCTTTCATAAGTTTTTTCATCACTTCCCATACCTCCTTTGGTGCTACTGAAAATATCTGTAGTTATCAAGCCTTATATTCAACCTTGCTATTCCCTATTCCCAGGAAAGCCCTATTGGTGAAGTGACTCCATGTTCAAGATATGCAGCTTGTAAAGCCCTGCATGAAAGATTATTTCTTCATCACTGATGCCAGATATAACAAGAACAGGCTAAAAAATCTTTTACCTAAGCAAATAACTTGAATAACAAAGAGTATTCTAGGTAAAGAAAAAAAATCTCTGTGTTTATCCCCATTATTTAGATTTGACTCAGTTGTAAAAGATTCCCCCTTCTGTTTTCAAAATGACTTTGTACAGTGATTGGAAATAAAGAGTAGTAGAGCAGCAAGGAAATGAAATGAGATGCAAACCTTTAATGATTTATTAATAACCACTTTCTGAGACATTTCTAACGACTAAAGAGAATCAGAACACTAAATACATTAAGATCTTCAAGGGCGGGGGGCAGAAGGAAGAACTATTGGAAAGTTATGAAAATAACAGAAAACTTCCAAGGCTGAAAAACCTTCTGACAACCAAAGCACATTTTGGGTAGAACTGCTCCTGTCTTGAGACAGGAGCTGGAACTAGATGACCTCTGAAATCCCTCCCAGATATAAGCTTCATGCTTCTATGCTGAAATGTTTGAAGAACTTTTCCAACATGTACCATTAATTTATTTTTTTATCCTTTAGGATATATTCCAAAGGAAAACTTCAAGGCTATTACTAAGACTACAGTTAAATCATCATTCATGAACAGAATAACACTGATTTTCTCATGATCACTGCACTCACTCAAGTATAACTTCTTTCACTTCTAGGAGCTTGCTGAAAAATTGATGTTAGTTTGGAAAGGACCAGAAACATTCACCTTTCCTCCTGCTCTCCACTACACATTTGGCAACAAATAAATTCTTCTATCATCAGGACAGATGTGGATTTGCTGTACTGGAGTTATGGACACAGACAGGCACACACAGAGACTTCCCTGTCGGGCAGGAAAAGGTTTCACAGGATCTCACTGGAGAAAAGAAAGAGAATCTCAATAATCACACTACTAAGAAATAGAAACTTCACTGCTATTCAAAAAAGTTGTGCATTCCCTCTTCACAGGTTTCATGACCAGTGACTGAAGCCTACACAATGAACCAAACTGGACATGTTCTCCTACCTAACTCCTCGTCCAAAAAAATCTTCTCCCCCTCCATCCACATTCCACCTATCCTCATGAAGAACACATGCCTTGAGCAAGTTTTGAATGAAGGATATTCTTCCTCTACTCTGGAGCTGACTTTAATTGCAAAATCCCTCCACATCCTCCTGGATCCCATTCAGGAATGGTCTTGCTGAATAACCAGGCAACTTCATCTCTGTGTCTTTCCCTTTGTTTTCCTGAGGGAAGCTCTCCAAAGGGTTTCCCTGTAATAGTTAGAGGGGAAATTCAGTGTCATTTTTTGTTTTCCTTCAGACACTGCATTTGACTATCAGAGCTCTCACAGTTAGCAAATCAGAACTCTTCAATGTCTCAGTTGACCCACTTGGGAAATCAATAAAAGATAAGACTTCGCATGTTTCAGTGCTGTGAGGGTTGGTAAATGTTTCTAAAGTGCTTTGAAAACCTGGAAAGGTGCAATGTTTTTATAATGGCCTGAATGCTTTGTAGTGCCACAGAATATTTTATTCCAAAATCTTGAGCATTTACAAGTAAACTAAACCTAACTAAAGCAGTCCTATGAGATGTCTGTAAATAAACAATAGTGCTCAGGATACTGCTTAGTCCATCATATCTTAGTCCAAAATACTGACGTCAGATACTGTCATTTATCATTTGTATGATCTTCTAGTCCTGCTGAAGTCTACAAAACCTTTCTGTTGGAAATATTATTGGCAAACCTACTCAGTAGATTAATGCTAATTAGCTTAGGGTGGGAAAGTTGTGTATTACTCGAAATTTGGCTCACAAAAAGAGAATGAATAAGCAAAGAGGCATGTCCTAGAGCCAGTAGGAGAGAAGTCAACAACTGAGGTTCAACTACACCAAAAAAATTTATATATATATATTAATATATCTCACCAGAAAAACCCTTGGGCCAATGTTCTCTCAGTCCAAGAGGCATTTAAGGTTAGGACCTTACACTTTCCAGTCATTCCACTCTCCAGCCATCACCACCTTGTTAAGGATGCTGACTACATCGCACATGTGAGAGGAAGTTTGGCACCACAAGATTTCCAGGTGAAAAAGTGTGTCATCAATGAAGAAGAATTACAAGTCATTAAACTGGAGTGCATGCTGTGCATGCCTCTTCAATTCAATATAGGGAATTAAGAAGTCAGATGCCTGTGGCATTAAATATGAATGATGAATGCGAGAAATAAAATAAGTAGAAGAGAAATCTATGTGTTTCATTACATGAGGTAGCTGTGCCACTGGCACCTTTCACTTTTGTATTTAAAACAAAATGGTCTAAGATTAGAAAGCAAAGAAAACTCTGTTTTTAAGGAAATTCACATACCCTTGTGATGAGACTAAGAAATAAAACATTTTCCAATCTGGATTCCATTCTAATAATCTGAAAAGGTCACAGTGTATGATACTTTATGAACAATGACTTGAGAAGAATAGCACACACATCTTTCTTCACAACGGGCTGCTGAAAGAACAGCCAATATTTAAGGAAAGAACACAAACTATAGAAAAAGAGCAATGTCAGAAGTGACACATTATCCCATTTTAAGGCATATGTCTGACTCTCTCTTAGAATACGAAGGATAAACAACGTGAGCCACAAAGGCTTCTGTGTGTATCACAAAGCGCGCGGCATGGGAAACCACTTCTCCCGCTCGCCGACGGAAATGGTTTCTTTCATCTCTGATCAAGTTTCAGAGGTATTTTTATTTATTTACACATGAAGGGCTGTGAACCAAATTCACCTCATCATTTTGTACAATAAATTGAAAAATACACCTACTCAGCAGCCTCACCAAGACATGAAGAGGTTGGAGTTGTGTCCCTCCGACAGTCAGATGTCATCTGCACCCAAGACATCCCTCTAATGAACATCCAATATTAAGCAAAATTCTATGAATCCTCTGTATGTAGTAGAACTGTGACTGTTCGACCTGAAAAACTGAGAATTGAGAACAGCCAGGTAACATCTAGGAAAAAAAAGAAAATTCAAATGCTTGTTGAATATTTTTCAAGATTATAAACATGAAGGAGAAGAAATTCTGTGAACCAATCACCAATTTCACCAAAGACTGAGATAAAAAGTGAAGGAGTGCTTGGAAATAGAATATATTAGTGAGAGTGTATTAGTGATTATCTTTTTGCCTGTTTGGTGATTATGAGGTTCCAAGACAACATGATGTCAGCTGAATATCAATAAGTTCTTATCCATTTTATATTACTTAATAGTATTTCTGGCTTGATAATGAAAACAAGAGCTGCTTGAAAACCTGTAAAATTTTCTGGTCCAAATGAGCCAGTTCAGAAACTCCCACTGAAACATAACACACCATTATTGATAAAATTGAATTCTTTTGATTTTTGAGGATAAAAGCATGAATTACATATATTCATAAACACATAACTATAAATAACATATAGGATGCACTTTGGCACACAGTGCATTTTCTGTCCCATATAGTCTCATCTATGTTTTCCACAACTTATTTTTAGGCACAAAACATGAGATGTTTTCTTCATGTAATTTTCTTCTCACTACATTTTTGTGTGATAAATCATGATGAGGGTGGCACAGATCACATCCCAATTACCAGAATCACTATGGAGGAAAAATCAACAATTTGAACCTGACACTCACCAATCCCAGAGCATCTGATATGGGGGCTCCTTTAGATCACTTAAAACAGTCTGGCTTTGTGCAGGCACCTAGAAAGGGGAGAATATTGCAATTAATCCCCCAAACCTCAGGCATTGCACCTTTTTACAGGCACTGTGTCTTTTCATTAATTCAACATGTTTTTTGACATTTAACACGTGCTTTGTTGTGGGAACTGGGTCACTGGAAGTTTTCACAGTTTGTTTTTTTTCTCAAAACTGCCATCGTGAAAAAAATCACAACTACACCAGCACCATCCACCACATCCTTAATATGGTTGATGGAATAATTCAGATGGCACAGGGATCCTTGAGAATTTCAATCTGAATTAATTTTTTTTAAATAAGATTTCTTTCCCCCAGTGCCAAAACTAAAAATGATGTAAGTGCAAAAATCTCTGTAGTAAATTAGTGATAAAAGAATAAAACATTTAAACGAATATATTTTTCATGCTTGAGGGCTGTATGTTTAACAGTTTTCTAACTGTTCATTCATTTATATAAAAATACTTTGGTTATTATCTACTTGAGTTGAAATTAGATATTTAATTGACTGGAGGGAATGAAACTCGCTCACTTTTAAATAAAGCAATGATTTAAAAATATTCCTGTAAAGTGATTTGTAAGACCACACCAGCACTAGTTCTTGGCAC
>VXAC01006013.1:252253-286866 GCA_013399225.1 Rhipidura dahli
AAAAAAAAAAAGAGCTAAAAGTATCCAGTAATTGTGAATTGGAGTCACAAGGAAAACTAATACTTTGGCACATGGCCCATAGGAAAAAAGAACACAATGTATTACTTCCGTCATACATGTACGAACTACAGGGGTTCATTTTCCTACGTTTCAAAAGGCCACTGCTAATGATCAGCAGTTGATTGGCCAAATTAACCCCAGGTCTACCTCCAAAATGATTATGATTGCATATCATAATTAACGATGACACTAAGGATATTAGGCTCAGAAGGGGTTTTGTTTGTTTGAATGAATGATGGATCATTCCATTCAAGGGTAGATGTTTGTGGCATGCTTTGGGCTTATGCTTCTCCATGAAACCCTGGAGATAATCTCATGGCTGAGGGTAATTCTGGAGAAATGGGAAAGGGAGGGGGGAGTCCCTTCTGGATTTTAATCTTATTTCTTCCCTTATGGAATGAAATTATCTCAACACTTCTTGGTTGAACTCTAGTCTATCATTTTAATTAAATGTATCTAAGCAGTCTTTGTGAAGTCTAGATCGGAGTAATAGGTTGGCAAACTGAATTTTGGTGTCTAAAGACAGAAAGGAATGTCTGCACCAGGTATTTATGGCCTCTATATGGGCCTTAGTAAAAGACAGAGGTTTTATGCATGTATCAAGAAGCAGAAAAAAAGATTTCCCAGAAAAAGAAAAAAAAAGAAAAAAATATCTAAATTCCAAGACCAAATCCAAGCCCTAATCCCAAAGTTTGGGAGTCTGAGTGACCACTGATCTAAATCTTGGCTATCATCAGCCTCTATCTCTGAAATAAACCAGCACCTGAAGTCACATCCCTTGAATTTAATAATTCTTGAAATTTGGCTCCAGTTTTAAAGCTTGGCTACAATCATTTTGGTTTTGTCCTCTCACTCGTCCTCCTTCCTGAAAAGATGAACAGGTGTTCATCTAAGAGCAGTTCGAAAATCCAGGGTTCTGAAGCTGAATTAGTGAACAGCCCCAAACACAGGGCTGGCTTCACACTCCATCACAGGGGTGACACATGTTGCTGAAAAGGATTGCAGCAGAAGGCTCTGAAACCTGAAATACAACGTGATTTACCTTTCAACCACCTTTCCAACCATGTTTAAAACCTCCAAAGTGAGAAAAAAAACCTAATGAGAGGCAGGGCTGTGGACTCACTCCTGGACAGATCATTCAAAGCAAAATTTGGGCTTTTTCAAAACAAGCTGGTCCCTCTTGATCCAGAAGCAGAGACAAGTGAACAGGAGATATGGCTCCTGAGGTAGTCTTTGCAATTCTCAATGTCATCTCCCACCACAACACTGAAATTCTTAAACTAACACACTTCTTTAGAGTGTGCAACGTATCTGTTGATGGGTTGTAAAAATTACACACAGGGTGTGTTATTTCATGTGCCAAGCATGACCTTCAACACTGGATTTATCAAGAGATTTATGCATGGTTTGGAGAGAAAACCAACTTTTTGTTTTGTTTTGTTTTTATTTTTCCCTTCAACATGATTTCCCTGTGTAACTTTAGAAGAATTCCTTCTAATACCATGTAAGAGCAGATTAAAAGGCCTTTCTCTGGGTCTGTCAGATACAAATTTGAAGCCTCAGATCAGCAGCTCAAAACTGATATTTGCCACAGAGAAATTCTGGCCCAGGAAAGAATTATCCTTTACCTATTACTGGAAATTTGGTAATAATAACAATAATCTATCTACCTGTTATTCCACTCCAACTGCATGTTACATATAGAAAAACAAATATTCAAGTAAAAAAAGATAATGTTGGGCTGCAGTAAAAATTAATTTTCTTTCCTTTCATATTTACTGTTACACTTTAGTATTCATATAGTAGTTAATACCTACAATTAAAATAAACTAGAGGTTTATGAGGCAAAATATAAATTCTGAGTTACTTGGTCTTTATTTTAATTTTTTCGTTATTCTAAGTGCATTGCTTTCATGAATATACAGGTGTATAGGTACTTGTGTTCTCTTATGTAGCTTGGAAATAAACATCATAAATACTTTACCTCACCAATTTTTCCACTACTAGGATCTATCTACCTATAGTTTTAAATACAGCAGCTACTTGACAGAGTATATTGATGGGCTTTAATCACTGCTGAACATTTCCTGTCTGCTTGTAGGCACTCAGAGAAGCCCAAGGGGCATCATTTACAAGAGTCCAAGCTGAAGAGATTTGACAAGATGTCACAGGGAATAATCCAAGAATTATGAGGGTAAAAACAGATATTGAATAGCACAAACCAGTGCAGCCCTGGCAGTTCAGCAATGCCTGTAAAACCAGAAGAATCAGGGCTGTGATCTCTTACCAACATGGCATAGTTAGAACAAATTACTTAGGAAATCTTTTTGGGAAGGTCAAACAGTACTGAACCCCAACTGAAGCTCACAGACAAGTTTGAGAGAAGGGGGGAGAAAAAACCCTGATGTCCCAGTGTTTCCTCATTTTGCAAAAGACAGTGCAACCAAACTTTGAGAGATTTTAAAACTACACACATACACAAAAGGAAGAAAAGCATTTCCAATTTTTTGTTAGAAACTGTTTATTAAAAAAAAAAAAATTCAACTCCTTCAGTGTTTTATGGCTCACACAGGAATAGAAATCATGTTTAAAGCTGGAAAAGATCCTATTTGCTACTCCAAGCCCAGGAATTGCAGGTGAGCTGTTTGAATAAAGGCAGTTCTTCATTGCTTTACCTGGGCACTTCCTTCCCCAGGGATTCAGAAGCAAAGAAAGGCCCAAGTGACGTGGAAAGGCCACTTCTGTTGTCCTGCCCAACCCCAGAGCACACTGTTTTTGTTTTTCACATGTAGCAGCAGCAGAGGTGGTGATTTGGCAGATGGGAACTCAATAGGACCAAGTATCTATGGGAAAGAATCCAAGTCGGAGAGGTGACAAAGGAGCTGGGGGTGATGGGGAGAGAGAAAACAGGAAAGAAAAAGCAGTTGACAAGAGAAATGCTGACTCTGAAAAAGAGTCAGAGGAAGAAAAAGGGGAGAGAAAGCCAACATGAATTATATTGATTAGGGGATATGAACACCACTAGAAAATAATATGAGCTGGGGACATTATTATTCCCTGTGGTCCCAAGAGCTTCACCTTCCCATTTACAGAAACCTGCATTCCTTGACTGCAGACTGACAGGGAGCAGGTGAAAGGGAGAAGGTGTTGAAGGACTGGGAGGAGGAAAAGTGGCTGCAGAGATGCATTAGAGAAACTGGGTTTTGACAGGGCGCTATGTGTAATTCAGCACAGAAATGCCCTTGACAGTGTCTGGAGTGAACCCACCAAAAAAAGTCCTCCTTGTGTGCTTACAGCTTGATTCTCAGCTCAGCAAGTTGCTAAGCCAGGGCCTTGGAGAAGGGAAGTTGATTCCTCTGGTAATGAAAAATGCCTGTGAGGGAGAAAAAGACATACGTGCATTGTGAAGAAAAAAGACCACAGCCCCTGGATTTATTATATACATAATAATTAATAATGACCCAATTTTTCCTATTCCAAATTTCAAAATTCCTTACTCACTTTAATTAAGTTCACTCTAAAAATAGGATGCTGTAGAACAAAGAACTTTTTTACTACTTTAAAAATGCAAGCTTAGTCACTAGTTAGGATTTTCCCAGCTCTCCTTGCTTTGGTACAAAGAGCTATTATGACACGATTTAAATGCCCTATCAATGGGAGACATTTTTAGATAAAACTTGATAATGTAACATTTACTGATTCCATCTGTCAAGACAGATAAAGAGAATGAGACTTCATAGCAAAACATGCAGGGAACATAAAGACAGCAGCAAAAACAAGTGCATGTTGTGCAGACCCCCACTTATGGACTTCAATCTGAGTTAATTTTTTTACCATGGACACAGGGTCCACTTTCTACACCAGTATGGCTCTAGGATCTCCACTTTAAACAATACAATTGCATTTAATTGACAGCATTATTCAGAGCTTATTTACATTATGCATTTTTAAAGCTCTTAATTCTGTCTCCTGCACACAATTTTAATGATGAAGAGCAATATGGGGGTTTAGAGTTGCCTAAATACACGGCCAGTCCCTTGAGATCTCCTTCTCTGAGACCCATCAGCAACACTGGGCTCATAAACACAGCTCAGAAGCCTCACATTCCCCTTCTGAGCCTCAAACCTGATTTAAATTCTGAGCATCCCCAGTGAAGAAGAGCAATTGCTCTTTAAACAACTTTTGTAAATGCTTCCTGTGCCAACGAGGGAGCGCGGAGTTTGCTTAGGTGAAATAAAGCAGACGGACAGACCTCCCCACATCCTGCTTTGGCTCCAAGATTTCAATAATGAACAGGGGTGTGCAAAGAAATGAAAGAGGTGGAAGTGCCAAAGGTATCCCTTGGAGATGTGAGTATCCTGTTGTCATGTAAAAGAGCTCTTGAATGATAAAGAAGCGGAACCCAATTACAACTCGTTTCATGCTAATCTGAACCCATGACTAACTGTAGGTTTTGGATGGTGTCGTGGTGTCCACAGTAATTAATTCACCTCTTCCTTCCCAAAACACGCCAGGAAATTAATTTCCATTGCAGGAATTAATTTGGCACGAGAAGATGTGTAAACATTGTTTGGAGTTACCTGGCAATGATTTTGAGGTCTTATCTTGGATGCAGAGAAGCGGTGTCTGCCACCGCATGGAGGCTCAGAAACACCACTGCCATGGAAATCTACACTGGTCCACGCCTGCCACTGGAGAATGGAGTTCATCCCAACCTTTCTTTGGGAATGATAGGCACCACCAGGCAAGGAGAAGGCTGCAATGGGCCAAGCTGGGGCATTTAAATGGATGAAGTCCAAATCTTGGTGCTAACACAAGACGTTCTTTCTGACCGCACAAAGGAAGAAACAATTTAAAAACAAAACAAATTAATGAAACACATTAATTCAAAAATGAAACAAATTAATTAAAGAACAAATTAAAAGTGAATAAGCTCCTTCCAGGCCGTTATAAGTCAACATGAACACCGCACCGGCTTTGTGACAAGATGGTGATAAGTATGAATTTAGAGGTGCTAAGAAATCTTTGAGGTACAAGTGTAAAGTGAAGTCTGCTCTGTAAAGTAAGTTAAAGTCAGATTTTAAGTGGTTTTTGGATTAATTTTCATATGTTTGGGCACTGAAGGATTCCTAAAACCATTTTCACTGGAGCTTGAATTCCAGTTAATAAGAAGAATTTTACATGCAAGCAATCTTAGACTGTTCAGAAATATTCTCACTAATTATCTATATTTTTTCTGATATGACCAACATTTTATAACTGTGTGCAGAAAGATCACCAAGACTTTAATTCTGTCAGCCCTGTGAACTCATCCTGCCAGATAAATACTAGCAAACCAGGAAAAGTGTGACATAGGATTTTGGTTGTGTGGGGAGAAGTAAGTGTTTAGTACAAATCTTCCTTATTTTAAAAGTTTTCTGAAAGTAAATAATCGTCCTCTATTCTGTTGGAAACCAAATTTTTTTTAGCTTAAGTGCAAAATTAACATGATACAAGAATGTCACTATGTACCCAGGGTTAATTTACAAAATTGGCATGGGTAAATAAATAAAATAATTCTTATCAAACTGGTTAACTCTACTTTCAACCAATCCTTCTGTTTACTCTCTCTCAAGCTCTGAAGGTCGATGTTTATTTGTGAGCTTTTAAGAGACATTAAATAGCAAAGGACTGCATCACATCTCTGATGCCAAAGAAGCTTTACCTCCCCAAACCTGCAGCTGGTGACACTGGACCACTGAAAGGGTCACACAACAAGGTTTTGGACCTCGGACAACATCTGGAAAGCATTTGCTTTACCTCTTCACTAATTTTTTTCTGCAAAAAAGCCACTTTTTAGAACAAAAACTAAAGCTTTTGTGAGAGGTAGGCATGTGCCAGAGATACACCTCCCTGCATCACATCTGACTTTTTAAGTAAAAAAGGGTTTTAGCCATCACCTCAAATTAAAAAAAATACCTCCCTGCACTAACCAAACTTAATTTTCTGAATTGCAGCTTTTTTACTAGGTAGAGAGGGGAAAAAAAAAAAAAAACAACCCTTGAGAAATGGAATTTTGCCCATAGACTGATGACTACAGATCACGTTTCTAGTGGGCTTATAACCTGCTCCAGTGAAAACATAATTTTTAATTTGCTTTTAGGGTTATTTATTTTTTTTATTATTACACTAAGGGTTTATAATTTAACGTCAAACATAATTTTGCACGAATTACGAGGCTGCACTATGATGCTGAAGATAAGATGTATGTGACTGGTTGGCACGGCCTCAAACTCGGTTTCTGAGAAAATGGATCACTAATTGGCAGGCTGCCATCCCATACACTGCTCAGTGCAACTTTACATGAAACAAGCTATCTTTTGCAGGGAGTTATGCACATCATCCTCCCAGACACCGAAAAGAAAAGTAGACACCTTTTAACAACGTTGTATTTACCATTTCACACCATACAGGCAACATTTGATGTTGGAATCACATGATAATATTAAATTCATGCTGTTCTTAAGGAAAAAAAAAATGTATTCCTAAATGTTTATGCCTTTTAAAAAAATAAGACTTTTCATGTCGCAATTAAAATCTTAAATTATTGGTTGTATCACTTCATAAAAATCACACCAATTTTGATTAATTGTAGTTCAGCCATTTAAGAGCTGAAAAAACATGCCATTTTACTATGATGTCATTTTCCCATTCATTCCAGTGGTAAAAGTCCACCACCACAGCTACAGAAAGAATAATATAAAAATTAAAGCATGGAAATGATCAGAGGAAATAATTTTGACAATGAAGTAATTTCCTAGATTGGTTTTTAAGTATGACTTCTTTGTCAGCTTTAAATAAAAAAATAAAAGATGCCATGATTTTATTGAACTTGCATGGGGAATGAGTAATGAGCATATGTAAGAAGTGGTGTCACTTCACTTGAAAATCAAACCATATGCTCGAGCCCAGCTAGAGCAGAACACCCCAAGAGTAAACCCAAATCAAACATCTACACAGGAATCCTGAGCCAAAGTGTGGTGCCTTCAGAACCAAGGATTCCTGATCATAAACCCCACAAAAAAGTAGGATGTTGAGGTCAAGCACAATTCCATGACAAATGGACCATACTTTATTCCAATTTTTCTTGAAAACTGTTATAGATACCTTACATTTCCTATCTGTCTGTAAATTTCAAAGATTTTCCTTCCAAATCACCAATTTCAAAATTTTGCTGATGGTTTGGGATTTTTTTAATATTGTTTTTGAGTGCAGTTGAAAGTAAGGCCCTTGCATATGTTTATATTTTCATAGGTGCCAAACTGATGCTAGGATCCAATCCAACTTCTTTTGAAATCAATTGGAATTTTTCACTTGACTAGAATTCAAGCATCTGTTATTAGCAATTTCAAACGAAAAAAAAAGTTAAAAATAATCCAAAATGTGGTGTCAGGACACCAAAATTTTCTCTGTTGCCTTATTTCCTCTAGAAATTGTGTCACTTGCAAACTTCTTTATTTCCCAAAAGGATACCAAAGATGAGAGAAAGCAGCAGGGACAATACCCTGGTGATAAACTCCTACCCAAAAAGTGACAGCAAACATGAAACTCAGATACACAAAGCCCTCACAAAGTCCTGAACTTGCAGTAGGATCCAAGAGCAGAACTACGGAATGAATTTCCTTTTACAGCCATTTACATCATCCCAAAATGCCTTTGGACTGGAAACAAAACAGAACTTCTGGAAAGGACCTTAAACCTTATCTCATTCCAACCTCCCTATCATGAGCAGGGACACTTTCCACCAGACCAGGTTGCTCAGAATTCCATCCAACCAGCCCTTTTTCCAAGATTCCAAGGCCTCAGTTCCCCTGTGCAGAGGGTATAAGGGCCCTCAATTAACCCACATTCAGAACAAGATCCATCCCTCTTCAGACTCAGAGTGCATTTTTTCATTACCAACCTCTAAGCTAAGGAAAACTTAAATTTAAACCCAACATCTCCAACACACCCGGCCCCCAAATAAATCTACTTGAACGTGCCTGAAAAAGAGGGAGTCCCCACTGCAAACAACACAGCTCTGAAATGTTGCAACTGCCAGGAAATGAAATTTCATGGGAAAAAAAAAAATAGAGAGAAGAAAGAAAGAAAATCAGAAAGGAATCATTCTGCCTGGGCAGAGCCACATGGAGTGAATCATCAGTACCAAACTGGTTTTGCTTTAAAACCATGCAACAGTTTGTGTATTTAGGAAAAGATTCGTTTAGCAAACAGACATCAACAAAATTTGCTCAAGGGAAGTGTGCATATGTTTGGGGTAAGGAGGTGACCTCTGGAGAAGAAGATTCAGGCTCCCTGCAGTGCTGAGTGAGGACTCCCTTTGGTCCTGGCTGAGTCTCCCAAGGCTGCTTCTGTCTCAGAACTGACCCAAGGAACGATGGATTTACAACCTCAGGCAACTCATTGCCATTTACTAACTGGGAGATGCAGTCGTAGCAGCAGATAAACTTTGATTTTTTTAAATTAAACCTCCATAAACTTCCACTATTTTTTTATCCCTAAGGTTTTTCAACACACAGGCAATTTCTTGCATATAAGGTGGTACTTTTGCAGTTTTCATGAGGTTGCTGCACTTTTTGTTCATGTGGTAATCTGATGTGTAAGGTATTTTATTTAAATCACTGAAATTTAATAATAAAATATGCCAGACACCAGAGGAGAAAGAAGTTGTTCCTACAGTGCCAGCCAAACATAAAAAGTGACAGCACTGAGCATAGAAGACCTGGGAATAAAGGATCAGTAGAGTGGGCTCCCTATCTCTTTAAAATTCATGGATGGTTTCTTTGCCAAAAGCCTCATTTCACATCAGAAACCATAACAAGCAACCAGAACCTAGCCAGGGGTTTCATTTTCCTGCATGTATGTGGGATATTTCATTAGATGATTTCTGTGTCCTGTCTTGCATTACTGGGAGTCACCAGGATATAAAACTCTCTTTACCATCCAAGGGAAGCTCCTGGAAAGCGAACTTTAGCTAAGTCCAAGAATTAACTACAGTAATGCCAATACTTTGCACAAGTTTCTCAGTTTTTCTGGTAAGGGTCTAGAATCAGAAAGTGATTATTCCACAAAATGATTTCACGTAAACACATAAATGCAAAGTCAGGAGTTTCTCTTTCCATAATGATTGACTGGTACAAATCTTTCAGCTTTGCTTGAAACATCCAAGTTTTTCTTCTCTTGCCTAAATTATGTGCATAATCATCACTTCCTTTTACCAGATTGCTCTAATGAGTGTACAGGAAATAATATTTCAAAAGACTTCTACAGATTTGTAAGAGATCATTCCCACTCCTGAATGACTTGATTAAAATATTTTTCAGTTCTAGTTAAGAAATTACTTTCTTATCATTTTATTTTGCCTTTTATTCATGTTTATACTCCACCACAGTGCACCATAAGAGCCTCACTTATCCCTCACTAAGCAGCTGGAAATCACTGAATGATTTGGGTTAAAGGGACCTTAAAGACAACCTCATTCCAATCCCCTGCCATGGGCAGGGACACCTTTCACTAGACCAGGTTACTTCCAAGCCCCAAACAACACTTGAATAAAAAAAATATATATATATATATATATTTATATATTTATCTATATATATATTTGAAAGCATCTCTTTTGCCAGCAAATGGGTGAGCTTTGTCAATGACTGATTTCGCTGTGGTGAGAAATGACTGCTGTGGTACCTACAATTTACTAATACAGCAACAAAAAGCTTCTACTGATCTCTGGAAACTCATCTCATTGACTTCATGTCCCTCCCATCTCAAAAATCCTGCTATAAAACTCCATTTCTCCTCATTCTCAGGCACTTGTTTCTTTGGTGACTCACCCTATCACTCTCTGACCCAGATCACCAGAACCTTTAAAATGACAACAAAATTATAAAATAATCTGATCTTTTGCCAGAGTTTTTGCATTAATTCAGCAGCTCATAACACTGACCAGACACAACCACAAGCCCACAGCCCAGCACCCTTTTGCCTTATCCATTAACTCAGGTGCCAAGGTGGCTTTTCCCACCAAAACACACCTCTAGTCTTCAAGTTCTGAACCCAAGCACTGTGCATTTTCCTTTTCTTCCTCCTTTTCACACAAATAAACAGACACAACCCCAGCACACAGCCCAGTTAGCACAATATCATGGACCTCCAGGTCTTTTGGCAGTGCTAAAGGCTCTATGAAGGGCTGTTTAATCAGTACTGTAACATTAACACAAATAAAAAAGAAAAAAAAAAACAAATGAAAAAACCTATAAAATGTGTCAATCTCCTACCTTTACACATATCAAGAATATTTTATTCCAAAAGTAGTGAACTAAAATAATTGGGCTCTCTCTGAAGTGTTTCTTGGACTGTTTGTTTTTAAGGTTTTTTTTTCCTTCAAGGAAATAGGGAATACATGAGATCAAGTTTTTAAATCCTTTAATTCACACACTGTTTTTTTCCTCTCTCTCCAGTCTGCCCAAAGACTTTTAGGTTTTCAGATGAGCATCAGAAGCAGGGCAGAGCACATGTGGTGGGACCAGGTACCAGGTACTAACAAGGTGCCATCCCACTGCTTCTCTCCTGCATCCTGTAACCAGGCCTGTTTCTTCCTCAGCCCTCCTTCCCCTCTGTAATTCTTTTCTCTTCCACAGTTACTCAGTTTGCAAAATTCTCCAGGACAGGGACTGCTTTACAACTGTGGTTATCTATTGCATCTCTATTATTATTAATACAATAATTATTTTATAAATGCAGACAGAGTCACATGTGCCACACTCTGGTTCATGTTTCACGTGTTCCCAAAAAATTACCCTAACTCCAGATTTTCACTTATGCTTTTCCCCCTTCCAAATTAAATATATGCATAAGAAAAATTATTTGAGGAGATGCTGGACATGCTGATGAAATACAAGTTATTTCAACAGCACACTTTTGCTTCTCTGGAAAAGAAAAGAAATCCAAGTCTGCCTGTTCCCAAACTCCATATGAATCATTAGTGAAGGGGCTACTGTCACCCCAAAGCTGCTGTAACTTGCAATGCCTGCCCTCCTGACTATTCCAAAATCTTGGAATTCACCTTTTTCAGACACATATAAAAGCATGTATGCTTGAAATAAAAAATAAAGCACATAGAGATGATCCTGGCAAGTTTTGTAGACTCCAGTATGGCAGCGAGTGGGACCATTAAGGGCAAAAATACTGACCATGGAAAAACAGTATCTGCATAGGAAAAAACAAGCAGAGGTTTCAATATCTTGAAAGCAAAGAAAGTTTAGTGGTTCTTGGACAAAGAATTATTTTTTAAGCTTTACATGAAGGGTCTTCATCCTGTTTTTCCCTATCCAGCCAACTCCCATTAGCTTTGATAAACGTTTCCCCTGTCTAAGTGCAGGCAGAGCAAGGCCTGCTTGGTCATACCCATTAATTGCATTTGGAAAAGGGGCAAAATGTCTGTTAGGGAGCATCTTTCTGTGCTAACAAGAAATGTATTTTGGGACAAAAAAAATATAAGAATATCCTACTATAACCTCATGTTCACCTATGGGCACTCCTGCTGCATGGCTTTGCATTATCCTAGATCCACTTTAATACCTTTGATTGTATAGATATTGCTCTCTCCCCAAGCAGCACAATTTCTATTTGCAATGAGTAAAAGCAGTTTTGCTGTTTGCGTTGCCAGCATAAATGAAAAACTACACCTCTCTCGCTTTCAAAAATACTTCTAAGGACAAGAACAATCAATTTAAGTGGAACCAACTTCAAAATGAAATGCACTTGCCACAACCAAAACGGCTTCGTGTAGGCTCAAGGAGAGGTGAACTTATTACTAGTTTAATCTAGTCATATTTAAGATAAAGCAGTTCATATTTTCAGAACCGAAGAATCAAAATTATAATTGTTTTTGTCATTTGCACAGCAATTTTACTCCTGAATGCGTTGTTTTAGGCAGGAATTAATAAAAATTGCATGCGCTTCAGGTGCTGTGTAGCTCACCCTTTTCCACACAGCCCAGCCTGGAGCTGTGAATGCTCCTTTTCTTATTATCAGTTAATAATTCTCTCTCATTGAGGCAAATTAGGAACTTGACTGTGTTAGAGAGTCCAG
Organism: Rhipidura dahli; assembly: GCA_013399225.1. NCBI lineage: Eukaryota > Metazoa > Chordata > Aves > Passeriformes > Rhipiduridae > Rhipidura > Rhipidura dahli. Next base: position 264,446 of record VXAC01006013.1, read on the forward strand.
AACGCTGCTAGAGGCAAAAAGGGGCTAAATGGCAGAAATTCCTCTCTGAGCAAGATGCATGAAGCACAACATTGTGTCCACCACAAAAGCTGCTCTGTATTTTTGATCCTTTCTAATTTAATTAGCCCAAGAGGTAGCGCATTAATTTGCCAAGAATTCTTCTGATGCGAAAGCTGCCCTCATTGCAGCGAAGGGAAAAAATAACCTGCCTGCAACAGTGGCATGCCAGTAATGAAAGGGGGTTATTTTTGTGTTACAAATGGCATTGCAGGGTTACAAGAGACCTTTAAACCTTTTTATCTCTGGTTGGGTCATATATAACACAAAGCACTAATTAACCAATTCTGCTCCAGAAATCTTTTTAAATGCTTAGAGTAACACTGTTAGAACCCAGGTCGCAGGAAGAACTTTTTTTTTTTTCATTTGGGAGGAAAAGTAAAAAATTACATACTATATTAAAAAATAGCATTCAAAAAAAAAGAAAGAAACAATCACAAGTCCTTTCCATGGGACTCCACATCCCAGACATTTATCCTGGCTTTGTTTTCTTTATGTTTAATGATATTCTTTATGTGGGCAATCTGGAGCCTCCAATTCCCCCAGCCTGTCTCTTGGCTCTTAATGCTGTATTTGTTTGGTAAATTGTCTCCATGTTAATCTTCTTCATCAAATACTTGGGGTCAGATTTGAAAATCTTTGATCAAATCTACTACCACCCAAGCTTCTTCACTGGCATGTGCTTCTGATATGTTCCTGTGCATGTTAACGGGTCATTTACTCATTAAAGAACAACGGAAAACATGCATAGTATGAGAGGTCCTGCAGGAGACTTTGAACTGTTTATTAAATCTATGAAATAATTTCTCTCACTTGCCTTTTTTTAAGGGAGATAAGAAGCTAATTTTCAGGGGAATTCCTGATGATTCACAGTTCCCTTCTCCAGCTTTTCTGCTCTACAAGGCTCAAAAATTACTCTGCAAAACAAAAGCTGTGTCATACTCGGATTCATCCTGTAAGACCAAGAGTAAATGACGAATTAAAGGGATTTCATGCTTTCCTACACAGAAATCAAAGGACACACCAGCTCTCCAATGGGCTGGTGCTTTGTACTACTGGTACTCCTATACCTGCACATCTCAAAGTCCATCATTTGCATCAGACACCCTCTCCTCGAGGAAGGTAGGCCCTGGTCCTATCTCTTTCAGGAGCACTCCTTGTACCTGTCCCAGCACACAGCTCCTGAACATCAAACATCTTGCACCCAGCTTTGCTAAAAACAGTTGGAGGACGCAAACATTAAGAATTTAAACTAAAAGAATTTCCTGAATGGTTTGCAAATTGTTTTCCTGGTCGAAGGACCTGGGAATACAACCTGACAAGGGACCTGCAGAGGCTTCAGTAGATGCTTGGGACATGGGCAGGACCCAGTCCCTCACCATCATCAGCCAAGAGCACTATTTACTTTTCAGCGGTTTTCAAGAACGTGTTTTGCTGTTGTGTTTGAGGTCAGAGGGACCACAGAGCGAGCCACTAGCAAATCAAGTCTGAGTATTTCATTTCAGGATTCTTTTTGCTTGCTTAATCATTTGTTTTATGTTTATATCTGCTTTTGTTTTTATAACACATGGCACCAAACAAGTTCAAGTAGATGGCTTAATCAAATGAAAAGGCCCTTTTTCCTTAAAAAAGGAAACCAAAGCAAAACAAAGCAAAACCAACATGGATACATTATGCAAGTTAAAGGGGAAAAAAATGCTCTAGGGAACCAATATACTTTTTCAGTTATTAATAATCAATTTCTTCAAGTTGTTTTTTAACTGCTTTTCACATCAACAATTCTGAAGAGTAAAATCTTTCAAAATTCTTACATTAGCATGAATATTGCCCATGTACTGTACCACATGAGAACAAGGATACTGCATCTGATACTTTCTGGACTGACTCAACCCGTTCCTTTTGTACCCTCCTACCATTTCCACTGGCTCTTTAATGTATTCCCATTGCCAAAATTTGCATGTGTGTAATTACAGTGCAGAAGGCATCACACGGGGATCTCCCAGTCTCTCTGCACAAGCAAAACAAAACACATCCAGAAAAGTTCACACTTCCTGACTGCAGCTACAGAGGAACTGCTGAGAATCTGGGACTTGTTTTGGCCTAATTTATGAAGATATTGTTCTAAAACTGATAAAATGCTGCCTGATGATGAACTCGGTTTGGAGCCGGCTGCCTGTCCGCAGGAAAGGAGAGCTGTGAGCCGTTTGAGCATCGCCCTAGAAAAGCCATCGGAGCAATCCCATAAACAATGGAGTGAGGCAGCCCTTGGACGTGATGACGCGCTGGGCGAGAGCCTTGAAGTCAATGGGAGGTTTGGCACCAGTTTTAATTAGGCCAGGATTTCAGCCAGTGAGCTTTGGGCTCTTAGCAGCCCATTGGGAAAGGGGCCAACCTCGGGAAGAAAGAGGCTGACCAGCAGGAAGAGGAAGCTCCCGGATTTCCCCACAGCAGCAGCTTCCTTTCTCCTGGCGCTCAAAAAGTGACGAACCTCATGTCTCGTCTCCTTGCGAGCGGCGGTGGGACCCAAACCACAACAAACAAACCCAGGCACCAATTCTTTTCTCCTCTGCATGATATCTGGAGGGAGATGTTCATAGAGGAGCCAGTGTAGGAGAGGGGTTTTGCCAAGATTGTCTGTAAACGCTCAAACCAGAAAGCAGAAAAGCACAGAGTCAAGCAACCTATTTGAGCAATAAGAATTGCTATGGAAATACCCAGAAGTTATTTGCCCACAATAAAAAAAATACCCTCACAGAGTCACAGCTACAGAACATCAGGCATTGGAGGGGTAGTCGTTCTTCTCACCTTTAACTCTTTGTTTTCTCTCCTGGGGTTATTGCTGAGTGCTACATTTTGAATTTCAGTAGCTCCTGCGATAATACTGAAGTATTTACCTCCCTAATACAGCTTCTGAACATGGGGGAACATTCCCAAAAAGTGGAAGAAAACAAAACTGGCTGAAAATCCAGAGGGCAAGAATGCTGCCTACATTATGAGAAGCAAAAGGTAAAAGAACCGCTAAGTAGGTTTACCAAGAATCATTCAGTAGGTTTACAAGAACAAATTGACCAATAAGTTAAAAAGAGAGAGCAAACCGGGGAGATTCCTTTGATGTTGGGATTAATTCAGGGATTCCTACAGTCAAGAAGTTCTTTGCTCTAATACCTGTGTGCATCCAGGGTGTGCACTGGAGGCTGCTGCCCTCCTGCCACTGTCCGTGGCATGAAACCACAATCCATATTTTGGCAAATACCTTCGCCCTCAAGGTGAGGTTGCTTAAATGAATAAGAAAAGATTGTTCTTGTTGAATTTTCATTTGATATTTAAGGATATGCCACTACCACCACCTAAAATGATTTAGGGCACTGGCAAAGCACTATCTTAAGTCTTAGCCCTCACTAAAAGCCCTCCATCAGACCAGGGGAAGAGAAGAAGCTGAGAGACGAGAATGAAGTTAGAAAAATAATGTATTATAAGCAAAGTAAATTTCCATGTATACACAACTGACTCCATACATGGGGCATACAGCACTTCAGCACAGTAAGTATTATTCAAGACTGAGCTAAAGCTGTAGAGGTTTGCTGCCTAAAGATGTCCAAAAGCCCTGGGGACAAGTCCCATAAAAGTTTACCAGAGGAAACTCTTGTAGAGTTTATGCCTAGAAATGAAACTAATGCTCACTTCCTTCAAGAAGGGTGGTACCACTTTTTTATTTTTTTTTTTTGAAGACCTTTAACATCTTTGTAGGGATTAAATTAATCTTTAAGTACATTTACTATTTTAATATCACAACCACCTTGCTAGACAAACTACAAGCAGATCATACATTTATATATTGCAAAAATATATAAATCTACATCTATAGGTGCACGAGCACTTACATACCGAAACTGATTCCCAGCAATCAGGTACCTGCTGCTGCTTTTCCCTTCAAATTGCCTCAGAAAATATCCAGCGCCACTGAGGCTGGAGGTCATAAGGACTTGCAAGCAAAAGGCAAAACTCAAGTCTTTTGAGCTAATCACAAGACCTAAACCCTTTCTTGTACATATGGGATAAAAACACATCAAAGAGCACATGTCAAACGGGATGACGTAAGTCATCTCCATTATTGGCATTTTATGGAACAGTGAAAGCAGCCCTAAGTAAACAAGAGGCTGGCAGAAACAAGTTAATTTAATAGAGGTGTCATTTTTGAAGATGAGCACTTGTACTCGAGACAGACATATCAGGGTATTTTTCCAAGCGTTGAGAGGTTCACCAATAATTACACAGTGTCCTCTGCATATTCCACTGAATTTAAAAACTCACAATTTTTCTCAAAAGCCACATTCTTGCCAGCAGTTTTAATTTCTCTGGCTGCACCAAGCACACAGACAGGCAATCTCTTTTTTTGGTGGAAAAACCACAGCCTTCCAGTGCTCTAGTTCATGTAAGTAAGACATCACGGTTAAGACAGACCTTCACAACATCAAAATTTTAGCATATCACATGCAAGAACCACCTTCAGCAGTATCTCTTGTTTGAGGAGGAAAATTTTAAGTATTTTCAGCAAGGCAGATTCTTGCATAAAAAATAAATATGTACATAAGGCAGATGAAGAAAATAAATACACACAAAAATCACTGGGATAAATCCATGTGCTTACAGAGAAAGCGTCTCAGGTATCTCACCACTGAAATCAGGGCATGAACCAAGTGCCACCCCTTCAGGGTTTGTAAGGATTTCCCTCAACTGCTTTGAACTTTATCTGCCCTGCCCTATTTCACCACATTGATTCTGTAAGAGGAAGTTACTTCTCTTCTCCTCACTTTTTTTTTCTTTTAAAGACAGTCTGAAAATCAGATTTTTTTCCTTTTTGCAGCAAACAGAAGCAGATCAAATATTTTAATTACTCTTGGGTCGTTTGCGCTCATATAATTTCATACCCACATATCTTCAATATTTATAGCAGACACTGAAAAGATTTAACATATGTAGTGATTTTCACCAAGTAACTCCACACTCCCCCTGAATACAAAGATGTAATTTGTCACCATTTATACAACCCGCTAAAAATCCAGCTAGTAACTCATGTGAACAAGTTTCCTCTCTAAGATTTTAATTAAAACACAAATGCCTTGCACACTTCAAATTGTGATATCCTGTACATGTGTTTTAACTACAGCCTGAGCAGAGGGAGGGATTCGTAAATAAGATTTATTCTCATATCTGAAGAACACCTAAGTAATTAGATGAACACCATAAAATATGTATTTTTAAGAAGACTCCAAAGCTCTACTAAGAAGAAAGTAAAATAGAAATAAAAGATTTGAAGAGTAATAACAATTTTTGAGATCAAAAATAAAGACTAGCTCAGGACTAAAACAAAATATGATTTACAGTACAGCAATTTTATATGTTTTAAAGAAATGTTCATATTCTTTGGAGAATACCACAAGGAGTTCTTAAGAAAAGAATCCATAAAACAGGAAATTTACCGTAAAATTGAAACGGTACCCGACAGGGGATCTAGTGGCTCTTTTACAGGGACTGGTTCAGTGAATTAAAAAAGAAAAAAAAGTTATGATCATGACACATAAGTGATAGAAAGGGCCTCAACATCTGAGTTACTGAGGAAAAAAATATAAGTAACACATCCCCATCATTTTCAGAATCTTTCATGTTAATGAGAGGTTAAAGCAGTCGCTTTTGGATACTTGAATATTTGTGTGCATACATTGACTCTACAAACTGGCTACGTCCAGGAAATGGTCCACCAAAGGCCACATTTTGGCCTCTGTTGCCCACAAATAACTCCAGTGGAATTCAAGAGGAGTTGTGTGCATGCATCTGAGGGATAGCTGGCCCCAAAATCTATTCCTTAAGTTGCTGAAAATCTCCCCGGAATGAAACAAAAGTGATAATAGGAACAGAATATAATAAAACAACTGCACTCTCTGGAGACCCCAAGACCACATCCTTTGTTTCACTGCAGCATTCCTTGGTAACTTTTCAGCTCTGTCTCTTTTTATTGCCCAAACTCTGCATTATTCCTGTCCTCCTCCTCATCATCTTGTATCTTTATCACCAGTCTGCAATTTGTCAGTAACCTCTGTATCTTAAAAAGCAGACCCAAAGCTTTCTCCAGCCCCTCTTTGAGAAAGTGAAGATGGATGTGAAGAGGAGACGTGTTTGACAAACCGACGCTCAGCAACAATTCCTGGGAAATGTGGACAACTTCTTTTTCCTCGCTGCTTTTATTTTTCTGTTTTATCAAAAACGATGATTCATAATTTCTGGAAACTGGGGCCAAGTGGGGTGAAAGGAACTTTAAATATCTAAAAAAAATATATATATATGCCTTCACCCTGTCACTGATGTATGCTCAGCGTGGCTCAAACTACGGGACTTCTCAGGCATGCCTCACATTTTCCCTGGACAGCCAGGGATGTTAGCTAAGACCTGCCAGGAATATTTGCTTATTTGAAGTTGGACTAAAAGTGCAATTCTTAGCACAAATAAATAATGCTACTCTGCCTTACGCAAGTTATCTGCTGTGCCCTTAGTTTTGCAAATTCTTGATTGCATTGAGTAATAGTATTGAGTAATAGTAATGTATTGATTTTACATACTAAAATCAGACAAAAAATCTCCGAATAAATTTTTACCAGACATAAATCATTTTACTCTTTCCTTTAAACATGGGTTAGATGAAATTCATCTTAAGGAAAAAAAAAGGAATGGTAAGAATTAGTTATGTACTGGAATCCTCCCCTCCCCTCTCTCTGTATTTGTGGCTTCTATTTTTCTGGGAAGGAGGTCTCAAATGGTGTCAGTGTATTTCTACTATTCTCTAGTCCCAAGGGAAAGTTGACCTTATTTTCATTTTCCCACTGTCTCAGCCTCTGGTTTGCTGCAGAATTCCAGGAAGAACTTCCTGCAGGAGAACAATATCTGGCACCCATTGAGCTGACTAAGTGAAGGAGCAGTATACTAAAGGGTAGGTCAGCTTTGAGTAAATAAGGTAAATCACTGTTATCCTGGATACGAGACCTTTGAGGCAGAGCTGCAACACCTTTCAGGAAGCTGGGAAGAGCGTGCTGAAGGCTGCTGCTCTCCTAGAAACAGTAAATGGGCAGAGGGTCATTCTGTCATAAATCCAGTTGCATTTCAGTGCACATCTTTATTCTATTAAAAAGAAAGCATCAGAAATGTTTCCACTGAACTTCAGGCTTGAGAGAGAGAGAGTTTGCTTGGCTTAATTTGTTTTAGGTTTTTTAAGAGTTTTCGTTAATATTTTTAGTAAATGTATGTACTTTTTGGTGCTGTATGGGCGTGATCAAAATAACACGAGCAATAAGATCGCCAAGAGCTGTTGGCAAGGCCCCTAAGAGTTTAAGTACTAACATAGATGCACTTTCACAGAATCACAGAAAGACTTGGTTTGGAAGGGACTTTAAGCTCTTCTCATTCCAATCCCCTGCCATGGGCAGGAACACCTTCCACTACACCCTGCTGTTTAGGGCTTGGTCAACAACACAAATCTAGGTCAGGGCAGCAGGAGAAAGTCTGTGGTCGCTGACTCTCAGTGAATCCCCACTCAGAGTGGTTTTGCCTTGGTTTCTCATGAGCAGTGACTTAGAAAAGAAAAATATGATGGACTTCAATCTGGAAGATGAGTTTATTCTACCTAGAGTACAAATTAAAGGTGGAGCAATTTTCCTGAAGCCAGCAGCACGCTTGAAGCATATTCCTTATTTACCTGTCCAGGTCTGGCCACAAAGAAAGTAAAGAACAAAACAAGAAATGTAGGAAACAGTGTGAGAGAAAATTAACAGCCTTCTCTAAATTCTACCAGAGCAGCTCTGCAAACCCACAGCAGCAAAAGCACAGAGCACAGCGGTGGGCCCCGTTCCCACAGGACTGGCTCAGGACACCAAACCTGGCTGCACCAACCCTGTCCCTTAACCTCCTCTTTCCCAAATTTGATCCAAACCTCTAACCTAGATCTAAGGAACATTTCAGATGAAACAGATGTGCCAGCTCCTTTTCATCAAAGCCCTGTGCTAGGAGTGGCTCAACACATCTGTAAAGGTATATCTTTATATATCCTTATCTCTGGAAACCCACGAGCTGCAATCACAGGAAGGTGGGAAGGCACATCAGAAGGGCGTCACTCTGCCCACTGGCCACACTCACATAACCCTGCCAGGTAGCTCTACTGGCTCCATGGAAAAGTATGGACAACACACCTCGTCTCTGTTCAGGGTGGCCATTTCCTATTTGCATTTCTGGTCTGGCAATGAAACTCTGACCACAGGCACTGGATACACATGAGCCTACAGTGTTCCGTGATCCTTTTGGCTCACTCCTTTATTAACACAGACCCTATCCTACCCAAGAGGGGGTTTTGTGCAGCAGAACATTCCTAGTAAACACCCACATCCCATTCAAAACCACTTTCAGCGTTGATACTATTCTTGAAGTCTGTGGTTAATCTGGACTCTAATTTCAATGCTTTTGCAGCAGCTGAGAATCCATTGCCTTAAAGTGTAAAACCAGAAAGGATTAAATGAAATTTAAAAAACAGAGCCTCCTCTTTGAGGCAAACAGGCATATGGTTTAAAATATTTCAGAATTCTAGCTGTACCTGTGAAACATAAGCCTAAGCAGATCACAAGCCTGGGTGCTAGTTAACCAGACTAGTGCAAAAGCCTCAGTGCACTTAAATTAGAAGACTTTTAGGGGAGCACATTCCTTTGAGTTGACATTGGCAATCAGATTAAGACACATGGCATCCACGGGGCCATTATCCCAAACTCAGTTTGGGAGGGTACAAGTGATCTGCAGAGAGCAGTTGCCCTTGAGATGAAGGGAGCAGCGAGGCAAAATAGATGGATGTATAACAACCACATGTTTCTTGAGGGAAAAGTAGGCTCTGGCAGAGCTCCAGCAAGGGTACAGCAGGCAGCTGTATCTTGCTCTGAAAATGCAGCAACCACCTTCTAGAAGAGGATGAAAAGGGGCTGCTTCCCTGTGTAGAACTCCTTGCAATCTGCAGTTGTGTCTCTGGTGCAACTTTACACCAGTGTTTTATTATTCTCACCAGGGAGGAGCAAGTTTCTGTAAATGCATTAGAAGTGTAAATATATTAATGCAATACTTTCTCTCCCAATTAAATAATTTATGTACTCCCTTTATAACTGAAGCATGAAAGAATATGTGGCTTTCTACTAATATTTGAAATGGCAGTGGTTCAAGTGGTGCCACTTTGGGGAGTTGACAAGTGGCAGGTAAAGCAGGAGTGTATGATCAGCAGCAGCCAGTTATCCATCCCTATTACATGTACCTGTGGCTGTATCACACCAGTGAAAACTAAACATCTGAAACACATACTAAATTTTTAGTGCTTTTCCCCTAAATAGGAAATAGGAAAAAGACATTCCATAGTGCAACATTAAAAATGTATTTTTTTCCCCTCCAACTTTTGTGAGAACATGCAGGTCAGACCTCTACAACAGTTCTCCCCAGGCAGGGAAAATCATTTCCTGTCTCTTTTCCCATGAATTTTGTTGCAATTTGCAGGACTTTGTGGGAAATTTGCCACAATTTGTGGGACACTTCAGTCCTCTGTGGGAGTTTGCAGTTGTGCACCGCTGCAGCCTGAAGATTTTGCTGAGATGTAGATTTTATATGGTGTGATTTAAACACAGAACTTCACGTGAGGGTAGAGAATAGCCTTGTTTAATCCAGATCACTGGGAACAAAGTATTGCTCCACACTCACAAAGGTTTAAAATCAGCTGGACAATCAGAATCCCCATTCACGAGCCATAAGTCAAGAAAAATTAAGGAAAAAGAAAACGGAATCTTCTCCACAAGAAAATCCTGGGTTAGAACAGGGAAAAAGCTTGAAGACAAAGAAAAAGCCTCAAAACTTAAGGAAACAAAACACATCTAAAAAAATCACAAAAATACCATATCTATATAATTGAGAAAAGAGTTAACACTTTGACTTCACTTTTTTTCCTGTCTTTCACAAAAAAGCCCAGCTGCTTTCCATCTCTCAGGCAGCTGAAGAGCAAATCTTGCAAGTTTTTGGCTCCATGTGATTTCTAAACAGCACAGGAGGAAGAAGTGACCATTTCCACCAGAGCTGGCACTCTAAGAAAATCTTAAAAAAATTAAAAACAATTAAAAAAAAAAGGAAGGATGAGGTAGAGAATTAAGTGATTGTATGACAAGAGATAAACCCAAGCAAGTAGTATTGAGGACAGGGGGAATATCAAGTCACCAGGCATTTTTATGCACAGGCACTGTGCATGGTGAGCAGAAGAAAGGAAAATGACAGTGGCTGAACTGAGGAGTGACAGGGAATGACCCTCCAGGAACACTTCATTTACTTCTGAACTCCACTACTCCAACAGCTCTTTAGTTAATATTTGCTCAGGTCAAATGTACCAATACTTCCGTGTAGAGATAGGACTTTTTAACTCAGCTTTTCAAAACCTTAAAAGCAACATTGGTCTTCCTGGAATGATGCTGGCACTTCATTTTCAGAAAGCAGAAACATATCACCCCCCTGGTTCCTCTATTTCCATGAGAAAAGTAGAAATGCCCAGTGTTTTCCAGTACACATCAAGGACTTTGCCAGTCATAAACCACTTGACTTTCCCACCTCCAGTACTGGACTACAGTAGTTTTGTGACAGACCTACATCCATTTATGATGTAGAGACAATTTGAAGCTAAGAAGCAAGCTGGTTATAAAAACATTCTAGTATCTTTTTGCTTCTTCACTTTCAGGCTGATTTCTGCTACAAAAGAGTGACAATAAAAAAAAATAATATTAAGAAGACTGCTTCACCTTGTAGATTTTCAAGGAGAATGCTTTCCTTGGAACAGAGATAGATGTCTGTTTTCCAGGCACCTTCTGATGGGAAAGCTGAGCCCCTCACCTCTTTTGAGTAGGTGTTTGCAAAGGCAGTTTTAACCACTGCCAATGGACCATGCTGGGTTAAATGATTTCTACACATAGGTCAGAAATACAGTTCACAGACCTTCACAGCATTTGTTCTACATAAATTATTCAAATTTCTCATCATCCAAATAAGTTTGGAAGCATGCAAACTTCTATGACTTTTATTTGATGAGCATGTTGGCAACGATGACTCATTTTGGGGGGAATAGTTTAGAGAAAGATCCCTCTATCTATCTCTCTATAAACCATACAAGGTCCAAACTTCACTTTTTGAACTTGTTTTTCTTTTTTTAATTATTATTTTACTTTACTACTGCTTTACAGAGTACTCTTACATTGCATGCTCTTTTTCTCCCCCTCCACAGCAAAAGGCACTGATCTGGTACTTAACAAGACAGACAGTTAATAATTCATGTGCTCACGTTAAACCAGGTAATGCCATAAAATGGTGGAACCTGCTTTTTAGTTAATTTTTAAATAGTCCTTCTGAATGCTGAGGGGACTGCAAGCACCTCAACAGTATGTAATATTAACACACAGAAAGCTACATTTATATAACATTTATGTGACAAATCAACAAAAGCACAAAAATTCAAGAGGCAAAAGCTCCATCCATAGCTTGTTTGTAGGACTTTTTGCTACAACACACACATACACAGAGGAGCCAGACAGAGCTGTGAAACCCATGAGGCACAGCAGAGTAAAGCAGGGCACGACTGGCTTATCCTCTGCTTCCTCTGCACTTACACACTGGGGCCAGGCACTTGTGAGACAGTGAATTTTGTTTCATTATTTAAAAAAAAAAAAAGAAACCGAAGCTGAACACCAAAACAGGAAAAATTTAGAACGTTCCTTTTGGAACACTAGAAACTTGGCTTTTGCTGCTGTGTGGGCAGGAGCTTCTCTCCCTGAGAAGCCCCACTACATCACTATCACTGCACAGAGTGATGGGGCAGCTCCTCGTATAGCACAGGGCCTCCAACATCTACATCCAAAACTTCATAGAGTCCTAAAATGCTTTCCAATGGGTTTGGAGGGGACATCAAAGCCCATCCAGTTCCACTCCCTGCCATGGGCAGGGACACTTTCTACCATCTCAGGTTGCTCCAAACCCCATCCAGCCTGGCCATGGACAACTCCAGGGATCCAGGGACATGTACAGCTTCTCTGGGCACCCTGTGCCAGGGCCCCACTATCCTCCCCATAAAAAAATACAACAGACAATGTATATGCTTCCTACAAACCAGATCATAACACTCTAGGAAGTTCATCCAATGGTCAGTGTTTCTTGACTTGGGTTTATCATTTTCATATATAAATACAATTTTTCAGACAGTGCACCTTTCCTGGGAGAGTGTGTTTGGTTTATTTAAATACCAAAAACATCACAAACCAAGTAAAATAAGATGTCTTTATCTCATAATAATTCAGTTTATGAGCAAGCCCTACTAAGCCAGGCGGAAATGCTTTGTCAGAAATACAGCTGCTGTAATAGATTTCCAGGAATGCCACAATTAACTGGATTACAGGTATTTCTGGGCAAACATCTTCTCCAGTCACCCAAGCAGAAGAAGCACCATGCTGCCCATTACCATTGCACCATTTTTTCCCCCCATACATGAGGAAGCAGCACCTAGCAAAAGGTTTACTCAGATGGATTTTGCAGGAAAACTTCAGTGGCTTGACTTCATTTTAACCATGAGCACACAGTTACAAGAATGCAGCCATAAATGAGGAAAATACATTTTCATCGTGCAGAGACTGGGCCAAAATGGCTCCAGTGACTGAATTTCCCAATTCTCTTCACTCAGGGAAGCCAAACCACCTCACAGGATTTGCGACTGAGACCATCTCGAAACAGAGCTCAACTCCATAAACAAACCTGATTGTCACAGACCTTTGGAGCCCTCTTAATAGCAACTGACAGCTTTCCCCCCAAGTGGAAAAACTGCCATTTTCAAATAATTAATTTCTGTTTTTTGAATTCAAAAAATGTGCATATTTTGAAGAGGGAAACCTGCTTTGAGATGCCTGCACGACTCTACCTATGAGGCACCACCATAATAAACTGTCATTCAAAGGACAGCAAATTTGCACAGCCTGCTAATGCGTGGTAATACATGTAATATAACTCAGCAAAAGGCTGAATGAGATGAAGTGATTTCCTCGGCTTGGGACCGCCCAGCTGAGGGTGTTATTATCACACAAATTAGTATGGCTTGAATGTCTCCCTTTAAACATATTAGGATAACAATAAAGATGGTTCACCCTCATGTGACCTGCTTCTTCCATAACATTTAGCACAGTCAAATTAAAAGTGCAAATCTGTTAGCACTGCGTATAAAAAATAATGTACCTCATATTATTTTAGGACTCACTTTCTTTTGGTTAAAAAAAAAAGAAAAAGTAATGGCTTAGTAACGTGTCCTTTCGACTGGAAAAGAGATCAAGTTCTTTGAACAGGTAAAAAAATTAATTAGAAAAATGTAAGTTATGTCAACTTTAAATAAAACCCACCTAATTAAGAATTTGTGGTATCCATATATCATCGTTCACTTCATGCTGCAACAATTTGTCACTTTTCTGTGTTTATTAAGACTGCAATTTCTCATACACTTTGTAAATGGAATTGGAATATGGAGGAGGAGTTGGGTTCTCACTATTTTTTGACAATACCCATTAAAGGTGATTTGCGTATTTAAATTCCTTTTATATCCTCCCTATGCAGGATCTAGTTTAAAGTACAATTTACTCACAGCATTATATGCCTGAAGAGTAATTATTCTGCTCCACTGCCCGTCATCACTGTACTCACAAGGTGGGGAGAAGTGGGTCAATATCAACAACAACAACAAAAAAAAAAACCCAAAGTTTGTGGCCAGTAATTTTGAGGTCAACAAAAATCTTTGTAGCAATTTCTAGAGACCCACAAAAGGACACCATGCAGAGCCAGGTTCTTATCCTGGGTGAACTCATGCTGCTCCAAACAAAAGTTGATTTAGATTGAATCAAGCAGTTGTGAACATGGCCCATGACAAAGTAACATGGGATAAAACTGAGTGTATTGGGTGTGATGGGTTTAACTTGTAAGAGGGATTTTTGTCTCTGAGCTACTGTTTGCCAGAGGTGTGGAAGAGAGGACACTGCACTGCTGTGTCGCACCACGTGGGAATAAAATCTTGGCATTTAGCGCCATCCAAGAAGTCCTAACACCTTCTGCCAGAAAGAGACATAAGTCCTGTTATGGCAAAACCCATAATCAGTGGAAAAGCACAAGAGGGTTGCTGTGACCTAAATTTTCTTGATATCAGTGAATGCTGTGAATACAGTTCTTAAATTTGCTGGTTTGAAATGCTGAGGTATTGACAGAGCATAAATTACACAGCCTTCTCTTAAACTGTTTGCTTTACCTACTGGTACCAAATGAGAGAACCAATGTTAAAATATATTTTTATCAGAAATTCTACATGAGAAATGCTGTAGAAACCAGCATTGAATGCACTGCTTTACCCAGCTATGGCTTCCCCACTCAACTTCACGCAGACCCCACACACACATACCCCTCCTCAACTTTCTTACCTCTTGAAAGCAGACAGAAGCTCTAGCACCAAAGCAGATGGACTCTGAGTCTGAGCTCAGCTTTTACCCCCCAAATTAAGCAAAAACCAGAATTGAAGTATACCCCACCCAAAACGCTGGCTTGGCTCCAAAACCCATAGTTTGTCAACCCCAAATCAGCCCTTTCGGAAACAAAAATCACAGAGGCTATTTTAATACAAAGCAAGTTGCTTTGCTGTCCGTGTATGGCTTTGTGTTCCTGACTTCACACATCTAGCAAGAGATTTTCCAAGTACAAAGGGCAGTCAAGCCCTCAACACCATTGATCTGCAGCAGAAATAGGCCACCTAACTAAACCTCCCGCATTTAGATATCCCTCGCCTAAACCTGAAAACGATGACTACTGTTCCCCCTCTCTCAACATAAGCTTCTTATCCCAAAGGAAAAACATCAAAAGAGAAAGACCTTTAAAACATTAAACAAACACAAACTGTTCCACTTGCTTTTTGTAATAAGACAAAAAAAAAAGAAAAAAAGAAAATTTAAGACAAAGCCAAGTATTTTGCCAACCCAGGAAAATAGGATGGTGTTAAGCTTTAGGTCAGGATGTTAATGGTGTTAGAACAAGTCCTAGGGCTAAGGTTAATGATGGTATCTTCCATCATAATCCTAAATGTAAAATACTTGCTATTATTAGAATCTTTTATTCCTAATCCTGTTAAATTTCTACTCTCACAGTGACTTGGAGAGTCAGAGAAGTAGAGCACAGGTCAAATGACTCCTCTGTGTTAGAAATTTTTAATTCAAATGGAGGTTGTTCTTTTCTGTGAGTGTGTAAATTAATTTTCATTTACTCGACTCTTTTTCCTTCCCCTTTAATCAAAACTAAAATACTTGCCAAGAATGAGAAGTCAATGGAAAAAGAAAAGAAAATCCTGAGATTTTACCTCTGTGACTATAGCCTTAGGTGAAAATCAGGGAATATTTGAGAAGCAGGAGAAAGAGGTCAGTGCCCACTCAGTGAGCACTGACCATGCTGAAGTGACAGAGATCATTGACTGTGTTAGTCCCTGACTCAGACCCAGCAACCTCAAGTTTCCAGAAACATCTATTTCATCTCCATCAAACAAGGCTCCTCCATAGCTCTTACAACAAAAACATCTTGAGAAATGCTGCCAACAGCTACTCCAGAGGAAAGGGGGGTGCCATGAAGAACTTGGCTATCTTCATCCCAAAGCACCAAAGATTCAGCTCTGGTGTAAATATGGCTATAAGTGATACAAAAGCTTTATACAAAGACCTCAGGACCAAACAATTCTTCCAAACAATCAAACCATACACTTATGGTTTCAAATGCTATTTTAAGTATAACCTAGGTGGTATTTTTTACTTGGAAAGAATAAGTTTGTTTAATCACCTAAGATTGTTGGTAATAGTGTAGTCCACTCTCCTTGATCTCAGCTGAATTGCTGCCCAGAGAAGCTGTGACTGCCCCATCCCTGGAAATGTCCAAGGCCAGGTTGGATGGGGTTTGGGGCAACCTGGGATAGTGGGAGATGTCCCTGTCTATGACAGGGTGAGTGGAACAAGTGGATCTTTAAGGTTCCTTCCAACCCAAACCATTCTGTGATTTTGTGATTCTATGAATTCAGCAATAATTCCTCAGAAAAGGTCCCTTTTCTGTATTTCAGAGTGCAGACTATTTTATCCTCTTTTCCTAAGCCTAAGACATTCCAGAAGAAATCACCCAGACACACACCAGATTCATCCCAGTCAAAGCAGCAGCAGGTGGGTATTTACACCCCCCAATCTGGGTAATTACGTGGTTTGAAACCCATTTGCACTCCCTATTACCTAATTTATGCACAGGTGGGCAGAACCTGTGTTCTCTGGGTTGTGGGCACAAGCTCTGTGTGGATCTCCAATGCCAGGTTTGCATCACTTCCACGGCAGCTTCTGTTGGGAAGGTGAGGCCACAAACATCCCTGTATGAACCTTTGATCTCTTATAAAAAGTCACAGACTGCAGCCCAGCTGCAATCACTCCTGCTACCATTACAGAGTGTAAAATATTCTGTTAAAAGGGTGCCACTTGCAACATAACATATTTTAAAATTATCAAAGATGTTTGACTTTAAGAAAACCGGTTTGGAAAAATATGAAACCGCTTCAGTGATTTTAAAAGTAATATGCTATACATTGGTATAGTCCAGAACTGAGATCAGTTCCAAATTAAAGCACCTATAAAACATCTGTAGTGCTCTGATAATTTTAAATCACTTTACACTGCTGAAGTCCAGATTCCCTATCACTTTCAAGCTGAAACACTTATGATAAATTTGAAGAGCTCTAATAATTTTAAATCATTGTGTATTGCACATGCTCAGAACCTTGATCACTTCCAAATTCAAGGGCATATAAAAATTTGAAGAGCTTCAATTATTTTAAATCACCATGTGCAGTGTATAGAGTGATTTAAAATTGTTGTAGTGCTTCACATTTTTTTAAGCACTTCAGTTTGGAAGCGAGTCAAGAAGCATTCCAGCCTTGCTGCTCAAGACACACTGGACTGGTTTAAAAATGCAGTACTCCTCAGAATTGGAAATGAAATGAAAAAAAACCTTTCTGCATTTTTGGGGGGTTTGTGGTGGTTTGGTTTTTTTTTTGGTTTTTTTTTTTTTTTTTTTGGGGAGGTGGCACAGGCAGGGCAATTAAAATAATTATCATGCCCTTTAAGAAGAATGGAGAGAAATATGAGGGGGTTTTGCATCAGAAAAAGAGGCAAGACATTAAAAACAAAGTTTGAAAAATTTCTTTAAAGATTGGATTAGGATTTTTCTCGTGTTTTAGCAGGACTGCACAGAGCTAAACACTGAAAACTCCCATTTTTCCATCCTCAAGTCTGACAAAAATATCCTTTTAACCAATACATTTTTCACCCCTAGTCCAAAATCCTCTGCCCTGGCCTGCTGCTCTAAGGATTACTACTCTCCAGATTCTGTGACTTGACTGGAATTTAGTTAGTTTTGCCCTATTTAACATTCACCTTCAGCCAAGAACTACCTGATGCTTCATTATAAGAGTTCCTGGGAATATCCAAGATGCCTACCAGCAGGTAGGAATTCTAACCTGGTAGGAACTATGAGTTTACTAGCTGGTCTAAGCTGGTAGGAAGTCCCTACTAGTATGTAGAAATCTATAAATGACCTGCCAGTATGGACCAGCACTTGCAAACCCCCAGGCCAGCAAAGCATCCCTGATACCAAAGATGGACCCAGGCCATGATGCTGAGGCACCCCCAGCCCTCCCATCCTGAGCTCTTCCCAGCTATTTTGAATCACCCCACTTCTTTCTGAAAAGAAAATCTAAAAAGTGACTTTGTGGAGAAAGGGGCAGAGAAAGGTTATTTGTTTAACTGTGTGGTTGTCTCTGTTGCCTGTAGGTCTGCGTGTGGAGCCGGCCAGGCAGCGCCTGGGAATCGGGGCGTTCTTCATAATTCTGCTTCAGTGGAAACATACTGTCCTGCAGTTAGCAGGAGAAAGGGAAAAAGAGCCTGAAGGCCCTGGAATAATTAAGCGAATGCAGTGACAGCTGTGGCAGGTCCTGGGCAGGACTGGCTCCACTGAGCTGAATTAATGGCATCAACAGCCCAGCATCTCCATTAACATTTGATCATTAATTATTACCCTCTGACAGTGAGATCTGAAACCTTCTTATGAGTGGCCTGTTATTAATCTACCTTACCTGCCCTGAAAATCCGGCAGCTCTCCCACCTAAACACAGCAGCTCTGCTTTGTTTTTACCTCCTTTAAGGAGAAAACAGCAGTTGCTTTCAGGGTTAGGTTAGCGAATAATACCCACAGAGCTACTTTTAAATTAATTAGGTGCATTCTTAAAGCATCAGCAACATTCCTGGCGTGTTCTTGTGTTGACTTAAACCTAATGGTTACCTCGTATACGTTCCTGGTTGCCTGCACTTCACATCCTCAGAGAGAAGAGCCACGAGTGCTGCCTGTCATAACCAAATGAAGGGCTCAAAATGAGGGGTTTGAGTTGTTGTGCTTGTTGGGTTGTGAGGGTTTTTTTTAAAAGCTCTGCACAGCTGAGGACATCAGCTTCCCAAGCAGTTCAGCAACCGATTTATCAAACCAAACTCACAAAATCTGCTGTCATCAGAAGACCTATTGCAGAAGCCAAGCAAAAACTGCACCTTTGGAGAAAAAAGGCAAATAAGTGTAAAAAAACCCAAACCCCTAGGTTCTTTTTAAAGTGCAAAACAATAGTGAAGGCCTAATTATAACACTAAATTTGCATCTAGCAACCTTTGTACAGCCATTTGTGTCTCTATCTTGCTAAAGGGGAGTTATAGAACTTAAGGGGGTTTTTATTATAATTTTTTTAAAAAAACCACCGTAACTTGTGGTAGTCTTATGAATATCAGTCAGGAAAAATGTAAATCTAATTCTGTCCTCGCTGCTGCTGTGAATCAGAAGTGAACATTTCCCAGCCAGAGAGCACCAGGTTTGCTGCAGCATCACATGGGGCCCATGGAACTTCCCCCTCCACCACCCACCCGCCTCACCCCCTCCTCTCCTTGCAGGAGGAGTTGTGAGTGCTGAATAGAGACCAAATCAGATTAGTTGCCTGATTGACCTTTTCTCAAAGCACAGGGCTGAGGAAGGTGCCCAGGCCAGGTCCCTTGCAGCACAGTGGCTTTTCTGATAAGAGAGGCAAGTGGACACGAGCAACAAGGACCTCATGAGCCATGGGGGAGGAGGATGGAGAGAAAGAGAAAGGGTGTATAGGTGGCCTGAAGCCACTCAGCCTGCTGCCCTCGTGTGCCTGAGCTTCCTGGCACTGACAAGGAGACAAAGGGGCCGTGCTGGAGGTTGGAAAAGGATTGGGTCATCCCCCAGCACACAGAGTCACAGTCCCCAGGGCATTGCCAGGGACCCACCACACCCCACTGCGAGACAAGGGAATAAGTCATCCTGTGAGCATGGTCTCTGTGAGAGCAATTTCTTTGGACAGGCAGACTCGGGGTAAAAATCATAATTATTAAGAATATTCTCGGCATTTCTCCCCACACCCCCAGTAAAAGAAAAAAAAAAATTAAAAAGATTAAAAAAAAAAAGTTTTCTACATGTTAAGACACTATCTCCTCTTCAGAGGCAGAGCTGCTCAGGCTGTTTCAGAGCTAACATAATGGGATATGTATTTTCAAAGGGGGCTGTGTTTCAGACCAGATGGTTTCTGTCTTCTCGTAGAGAAACAGAGACTACACAGTCGCAGCAGTGTTCGGCACCGAGGCAGTGGCACCCACGTTTTGGGGACAGACAAAAGGATGATTCGTGAGAATCTCAGCATAACTTAGGAAAAAAAATTGTTTCAATCCCTTACTGTCACAGTTTGCTGTGAAACTGGGTATCATGTATCAGCACCAGTGATCACGCAAGCCTTATTCTGGTTTCACCAACACACCTATTAAAAGAACAGTGTGACAGTGTGCCCAGATTAGCCAAATAATGGGCAGCAACTCTCCCACAGCCCTGAATTTTCAGGAATTGCCAGTATTTCACTATTAAGCTGTATCTTTCAACAAAGGGTTTGAAGTATTCTTCAAGAAAACAAACACAGTTGCTCCTTTTAATAGCCTGGAAAAATGTAACTGAAAAATAAGGGCTAGGCTTTTCTTTATTGTGAATAGCTGATAATCTGCAATTTAATTTTCCAAAAGGATTAATTCCCCTCTGCCCCTGGCTTTTGCTGGAAAAGTGACAGTTTCAATCTGTTGCAACTACACCTCACTGGGGTAATCTATAATAATAAATATTTTACCTGAGTGTCCCTCACTTAAGCTGGACTGCTCTGGAAGTCTGGGAGGTGCAAGTGGATGAGTTGGTTCCAAAGCAAGAAACAGAAACAATGAGGCAAAAGTCTCAGTTACGGCATGCATGAAAAGTCAATGTTTTTGCACTGACCTTTCACTTCCAAAGGTGAGGCTGGAATGGATTTCTGTAACCCTACAGGGAGTTTCACCACTTTCAAACCTTACAGGTATTTGGGAGGTTATTAAAGAAAACACCCACACCACAAGATGAGAGCTTGCACGGAAAACTTGGGATAATTAAAATGCCTAGCCAATTTTGCTCCCTTGCCTTTCTAGTGAAGTGTTTTAATGAAGGGAGGACTATTTCACTAATAAAAACTCCATGCAAAATGATTCTACATATTTACATAAGGCTAAAAATTTTAATAGTTTTTCCATTGCCAGTAAAACCCGCTCCTTTTCCTTGATGTCTTGGTATAGCAAAAATTACAGATTAAGCATTTTCTAATTTGATTTAGTGAACAGATGCATTCTTTGCAGAACAGGTCAAATATCCCATTCCAAAACTCTCTAACATCATGAAAGCATCACACAGAGCATCTTAGACTGAAATACATTAACGAATGCAAACAAATTTGGAATCAGAAATATGCTTAACTAGCCTGAAATAACCTGATTAGCTGGAGATCCAGTGCTCATTTTCCACAGACACTGACAACATTCATTTTTATTACTCTCTTCCAGAATAAATTTGTGTCCTAGAGTTACCCGTGCTGATGGGAATATAGCGTGTCAAGAAGACACCTTGATTAAAGCCCTGCACACCAAGCTGCAACAAAACCAAGAATATTTGACATGTCCCACAACACCCTATGGATAAATGAAATAAATAAAATAAAATAGAATAAATAAATAAAAACAATAAATAAAATAAATAAAACACAACCAACCCCTACACCACCTCAAATTTAGGAACAA
Organism: Rhipidura dahli; assembly: GCA_013399225.1. Lineage (NCBI taxonomy): Eukaryota > Metazoa > Chordata > Aves > Passeriformes > Rhipiduridae > Rhipidura > Rhipidura dahli. Next base: position 285,829 of record VXAC01006013.1, read on the forward strand.
GATGAATTGGGGAACATGGTTCTAAAGGGCATGACCAATCAGATCAACTCTATAAAGATCTTCTCCAGGAAATCTGTTCCTGCAACTTTAATCAGCTCAGAGTTCAGATGATGTGCAAAACTCCAGGCACACGTGGCCAAGTTTTCACAAATATTCCTGGATTATCTATCACTCTTGCAACCCCTTCCTTTTCAGCTGTTCTTGATCCATAATGCTGCAGTATAATTAATGTCACATATGAATTTGATATACTCAATTGTTATAAATACCAGAGATTTACCAAAGCAATCAGAATATTATTTGCATTGTGTTTTTTCTATTGGCTTTGCAAAGAGCTGTGCTGTGTTGCTTTGGATTGGTATTAAAACAAAAGGATCAGGTTAACCTCTAATTGCACTGAAGTTAGAGATCTGAAATTCATGCAGAGAAAAAAACCCTGATGAATAGCTTGAACCCAGTTCAAATATTTGGTGCATTTAGAGTGAAATGGGTATTTCCTCAAAGTAAGCAACATGAATACTTAGTAAGTCCCTAACCAAGCCCATCACTTCCCATTTTTCTCCAAAACACAATACTTCCCAAATAGTTTGAAGACCAGCAATGTGCAATTTTAAAATCTTAACTGTGAGCAAAGTAGGGGGGGGGGAAGGAAAAATAAATAGATATCTTCACATAAACTCTCCAGAATAGAGAGCCTTCAAACACATTCCTGTTTCTAAAGAGCATCTGATTGTATTATAAAAAATAAAATTGTTAATCATGTTAAGGATTTGGCAAAAACAGAGAGAGATGGAAAGTAGGTCTCCAGTTTCCATGTGCTGTTGGATAAATATAGCTGAGTTTTACATAGTCCAAATATAGCAGAAAAAAACCCACTCCCTCTGGATCACCTGTGGAAGCAAGTAGGCTGCACCTGAGGGTCAGGTCCTGCTCTGATATTCCTCAGACCAACAAGGATGAAATTCCAGGCTCAGCAAAAGTTGGATCAGTTATGAGACAGTGTCAGATCCTACACTTGTGTCCTTTTTTTTTTTTTTT